>VXBO01003081.1:221892-252072 GCA_013400135.1 Rhinoptilus africanus | reverse complement strand
GGCAGTTTTGGGGTCTGGAGGATGGGGGGGCTGTCAATGGGACTGAAGGACTGGGGGGCCTTTGGGGCTGTCCAGGAGGCAATGGGGATGTCTGTGGGACTGGTGTGAGGGCAGCAGATCTGGGGGTGCAGGGGAGCATGGAGAGGGCTGGGAGCGGGAATGAAGGACCTGGATCACAGGAGAGGATGGGGGATGACGGGACCAGGGTGGGTTTGGGTGAATCCGGGGATCCGCGTGGGGCTCTATAGGGCTGGGGGAGCAGGAGGTTTTGGGGGGAAAAGGAGGAGCCTGCGGACTCAGGAAAGAGGCTGTGTCCTGCCTCATGTATGTGTGGCTGGGGTTTTAAGGGAAGAAAAGGTTTTTACCCTTACGGTGAGGGGTTCCCTTGGTTCAAGTGACTGGGGATGGTGCCCCGTGGGAGCAGGGTAAGCCGTGGTAGCGGTGAGTTCAGGCCCCTGATTTAATTAGCCAGGCGAGTGACATTCAGAGGGCAGAGAGGAGACCTGGCAATAATTGGATGCGTGTGTGAAAGGAATCTTAATTTCTAGGCAGGCTGACAATTGCTGCGCAAGTACTTGGAGACAGTTCGTGAAGTCCCCCATCTGGCCCGCTGCGGAAGGCTTTCGCAGTAGTTTTGTGCTTGGGGAGTCTCTGATTTAAACAGATTTGTTTTCTGTAGGCTTTGGCTTGCTTAGGCTCTTGTTTAGAGTTAGTGACTGGAGTCTCAAAGCAAGTATGTTGGTATCCCCAGTGATTTGTTTTTCAGCAAGTGTCCTACATCACTGAAAACCAAGCAGTACAGAACTTTATTTGCATCAAATGGTCAAAATAAAAATAATTTGAACTCTGTAAGCACGTAGCTGACTGAAGTCAGGGGACCCGGCGAGTGAATAACACTGTAAACATTTTTTCCCTCATGGCTTGCTCTGGTGATTAGCGTTCTGTTGCCAGATGCTCTGTTACAGATAGAGGATAAAAATGTCAGCCTTGCTGTTTAGCTGAGTTTCTAAACAAATAGTTAATCTTGGAAATACTGAATGGTGAGGTTTGAGCTATCTCGAGTCTAGTGCCTGAAATCTGTATTAGTTGGATTTGCTCAGACTTCCGTGGTCCACTAGCATAATTATTCACCGCTAAGTAGCAACTGAGGAGGGAAGATCTACTGTTGTTATTTTTTTAAGTTAAACTGAATCCTGTAACCTCCATTATGGGTGTCTATTGCTAACGTGGCTAAAGTTACTCATTACTCAACTGTGGCTGTTTTACATCACTTAAACTATCTGACGCTTAATGATCTGCTCTGGTTCTGTGACCCCAAAGGCTTGGATAAACTGGAGTCTAATGCAGAGATAAACTGGCACTTTTTTCAATTGGTGGGATTCAGATCACAAGAAATCTGTTGTAAACCGAGCTTCCAGGATCTGCTTTGTAGTGTTAGCATGAGCAGATTTCATTTACGAGTATCCTTTACATGTATTGTCTGTTGTAGGTAAGGTGTAGTTTAATGAGGCACCCACACGCAGGCAATCAAATCTCCAGTGACTTTATGTATTCCTCTGTCAGAAGAAAGTCCAAAGGGAGACACGTTTGTTACAGTTCTGCATACTTAGGAAAACAAAAAGAACTATTTCAAAATGTTCAGCTTTGTAGTATCTGAATTGTGTTTACATACAATCAAATCTATGGTTTAAGCGCGTGTATTGGTGTGAGTGAACTTTCAAGGAGCAGGGAGGTGTTTCAGCTTCTGTTACTTCTCTGAAGAAAGCTGCAGTTCAGCAGATGCTAGGATGCTCATTCACAAGGGATAGGAAAAGGAGCGGGCTTGTGAAGGTGCTAATATAAACCTAGAAGCTAGTTTCTTTCACCTTCTGTTTCTAAACAACCTCTGTCTCCTCTACTGTCTTGCTGTGGTTGAACAGAAAGCTCTGAGGCTTTCTGAAGTGCTCCTAAACCCAAATGTTACACGGAGTTACTACAGCCTGTGGTGTGTTTTCATGTTTCTTAATATCGCCCCCGTACATCTCTAGATCGCAGGCTTGATTTGGAACAACGTAAGTGTGCAATTGCGAGTTATTGAATCAGCCACGGACAGTGATGCGGTGCATCCTTCGTGCAAGGCTGGAGCATCCACAGGATCTGGTGGAAGGGCTGTGGGGCCGTGCCCATCGTGGTCTCTCCACCAGTGAGGCTGAACCAGTTCGGTGGCACGCAGCAGAGCTTCTCCTCTCCTCAAAACCAGAGTTCGGTGTCTTGTGGACCCACGGCCTGTGTTTTTAATTAGGTTGTGGCTCTTGTAAATGAAATAGTGACTTGCTTAAGATTATTTGTGGCTGCTGTTCTTTATGTGGCGTGGAGGCAGGACAGATACTATGGTTTATAGTGAAAACTGCCCACTACTTTCCTATATGCTTATGCCAGATTTCCACCGTTAGGCTGTGTGATTCTGACCATGTGTCTGGCTTAGGAGAAATTGTTTTGAAATCTTCAGAACTTTACAGAGAAGAAAACTAGAGAAAACTGGCTCATCTTGTTGTGTGAGATGGATTTTTATTTTGAAAAGCTGCGGAGTTCTGTCTGAAAGCAGAATTTGCTATATGGCAGGCAGATGGTGCCTCCGTCAGAAATATCTCTTGCCATTCCCATGGAAAATGTTCACAGCCATCGAAATTATAAGCCTTTTTTGGGGTGGGGGGGCTGAGCTGTGATTTTCACATACTTGGATGTGTCAGATTGCACTCGCACCAGGCAGGATTCGGCAATAGGTGGGATAAAGGTAGAAAGAGAGAGATGAGTTGGTCAGGGGGGCTTGGTTGAGATGAATTCAGCGATGGCAGCGGGAGCCAGAGGTGGTGGAGTGAGAGCAGGGATGAGGTACTGGGTGATCGTGAGGAGGGAGGGAGGTGCTGCTTGCTGGGGAGAGACATCCAGAGCACCACAGCTCCTTTTTAGCGGTGTCTGCCAACCCTCTCGGCACCGTGATTCGTAGCTTTTTGCAGTTGGTTCATATGCAGAGGCCCAAAAAAATGGTCCATAAACCTGAAGAAAGTGTTGTTAGTCTTATGGAATGGCTAACTATATAGGCATGATAACACCACCTGATGATACTGCTTTTTTCCAGTGACTGCCCTGTAATGTTAACCTCAGAGCGCAGATGGTGTTAAATCAGTGATAAGTTATTCAGTAGAAGGCCTGTGCTTGGTTTAGGGACTTTCATTCAAATTTTCCTGTGAAATCAGAGTGTGGTGTTTGCCTAATGATGAAATGCTCCATTGATCTGCTTTTCACAGGATCCTGTGATATAAAGGCATGTGTATCCCTGCTCTGCAGGTAGTGAACTAAGATTTAGAAAAGAAAGCAAAAAATATCCATTAATATTAGGTAGCTAGTTTTAATAATTAAGGATTTGATCTGGTCTATTTAAAATATATAGCATTATTTAGCACTTAATGCATTCATGGTGTATCTTTTAGACCTTCAGCGGCGAGTTCCTGGCAGTTCTGCAGCTCAGCCTCACAGGAGACCTTGGGTTATGCCCTCTGCGCACAAGGACCAGAATCAATAGCTGCCTGTGAAAACTTGGCTTAAGCAGTTTTTCTTGCGTTGCAGGCACTTCGTTAGCAGCATTCATGAGATAGCACCTAATTGTTCACAGCAGCAGCAAGGTGCTCAAGCAGTGAGGACAATCCTTTCTGTTCTTTCAAGGTTGTTTTTTCTTATTTTTTGTAGACTACATGCCTTTCAGCTGTGGATTAGCCCTCCTCATCACATGGCTCTGGTTCTTTTTAGAGACAGGCCTAGTCTGGATGCTAAATGAGACTTTTTAGTCCCAGGTGGAAAAAAATACTGTATTATCACGTAACTGAGGGCTGTCATAATGCATTTATAAGGGGAGGCTAAATTGGAATTGCAGGAGAGTCTTGAAGTCTGAAGTCCTATGGTGTTTGCATTGAGTTTATGAACTTAATATTCTTTGGCCTAGTTTCTTCTGAGTAATCGTATTGAATGCCATCTTCTGTTGGGTTTACATTTGCACTTGCTTAATTACAGAGCTAAACTAATTTAACGCTGGTGTGACTCTTTCTTACGTGTTCTATAGAATTTCATTTGAAGCCAGCGTGCAGCTTACTAACATGAGTTGTCTGGTTATTAGATGTGAAACTGGTGCAAAATCTGTTATAGCAGAGGGTTGTTTGTTTTTTAAATCGTACTGCTGACTCTGAGTGGCTGAGGTTGGCAGGGACCTCTGGAGATCATCTGGTTCAGAGCAGGGCCACCTACAGGTGGTTGACCAATACCATGTCCGGAAGCTTTTGAACGTCTCCAAGGATGGAGACTCCACCACCTCTGTGGGCAGCCTGTGTCAGCGCTCAGTCACAGTAGAAAAGTTTTTCCTGATGTTCAGACAGACTCTTCCATGTTTTGGTTTCTGCCTGTTGCTTCTGGTCCTGTCACCAGGCGCCACTGAGAAGAGCCCGTCTCTGTCCTCTTTGCACACACCTTCAGATCATTATGTATGTTTTTGAGATCTCTGAGTCTTCTCTTCTCCAAACTGAATGCTCCAGCTCTCTCAGCCTCTCCTTATAGGACAGATGCTCCGGTCCCTTTTATCACCTTTGTGGCCCTTTGCTGAACTCTCCAGTAGCTCTGTGTCTCTTGTTTTGGGGAGCCCAGTATTCCAGGAGCCAGTATTCCAAGCCCTTGCCAGGGCTGAGCAGAGCCTTCGTAAATTATAGACCAAATGCAGTTTTGTGAATTTCGGATGGAGACTGAACACCTACTTAATGCAGCAGTTGATCGAGCGGTGTCTTAATTTTCAGCTTTCTTAATGTCACTGTTTTGGGGAGGTAGCAACAGGAGTTCATATCAAAAATGCTTTACGGTGCTTGCACTGCGATTGTAGTGACTGGAAATCCTCTTATTTCTTTGTTTGTCTCCTGGTTAGTTGTCCTTGTGATGAAAGGGAGCTGAAAATCAGTGTGCTGGGAAGAGCTGGATGTTCAAATTATGGAAAGGCTGTGATTCCTGAAATGCTTCAGGGCCTTATTAGAAACCTACCCGTGCCTGTCTGACAGCGCCAGGACCTAGACCACCACAGCGAGCTAGTGCTTTGTTAGTAGCACCCAAGATAAATTTCCATGTGAGATGTATAACTGACAGGTGCTTGTACACGGGACTTCTTTAGGAGAGAAAAATTACAGCAAAGAGCCTCTGTAGCTGCAGGAGGATGGATGAGATGTCCACTGAAGACCAGAGAGGTGTTTGGGTACCCAAAGGTCTTGAAGCAAGTGTCGATGTGGTACGTGACCTATGTGGTATGTTCATAATCTGGTTCTGTGGTATACGTGTTCTTAAATCTTCATTTTCTAGACTCTGAAGAACATGAATTTTTGCCTGTTGTATGCAAAAATAAGTAGTGTTGTGTGCCACGTGCCTGTCCTTGCAGAAGTGCAAAAACCTGCATGTTAATCCTTCATTTTACCATTCAAAAGGAACTTAAAGATTACTGTAGGTGATGATGGCCTGAAAATATTCTGATCTATTCCACTTCATTGGAAGTGCTGATTTTAGGATAATTAATTTATAACCTTGCCCTGCAAAGCCCTTTAGTCTAACGATACTCCCCGACTAGTGTTTTTTAGATGGGCTTTTTGGAATTTCAGGTGAATGTCGCTCGGGTCTGCTTTGGAGAAGGGGGGGATTGGCTGGCGGGGCGTTTGGAGGGAGCGTGCAGCAACATCTGGCCGCTTGCAAGCTGTGGCAGGTTGTGACAAGTTACTTGCATGGCGGAGTTGAGCAATGTGTTTTCGTTTTGGAGCCGTTCAGTGTGCTTGGATGCTTGTCCGTCTGATTTACCAAGTACCACGGTTCATGTCAATGTTGTTTTGAGGTTTATGAGAACAAGCTGCATTTGGGGTTCCTCTGCCCTTTTCCATTCTATTACCTCACTTTTAATTTGCAAAGTTCAAATAGCGTGTGGATAGCCGTTTCTTTGGAGATGCGTGTAGTCATATAAATCCTCTGCAATATTTGTAATGCTTGCAAACCCGCAGAAGAACATGCTTCTAGAGGTTTGAAATAGCCGGTGGAAGGCCATCGGGAGTGGTGCCAGAGGAGCAGCTTCTAGCCCGGGTTAGGATTGCTTTGAAATTGATTCTGTGTGACTGCCCTTAAGAGGGAAGTCCAGGAAATACTGAAGTCCTTGTGTGTATTGATCCTGTCGGTGGTGCTGAGATGGGTGGTTGATTTCTGCAGCCTGCGTTTTGATGGCGTTTAAAAATGCTGGGGGCTCCATCTGAATCCTAGCCTGAGAAAGCAATTTGCTTCTGGAAACTGGCTGCTCAGGAGGGCCCGCGTGGGCAGTGGGCGGCTTGGCTTCGTCGGGTGGCTCTTCTGTGCTCAGCCCTGGGAGGAAGCAGCCATTTCAGCTCCCGAGAGGCCAAGGTCTGTCTAATGATAAATGCTTGTGGCTCTTGTAACATTCATGTGTCGGGGACTTGGAAGAAATCTGACCTCTGAGACTGAGATGGGGGATTGGGGGTGGATAAACCCAAAGCTGCATTCCTCACTGGTCTGATTTTACACCTGTGTCCTCTCTGGCAGCATCTTATTTATCCCTGTTGATTGTTTAGCCTCTTTGAATACATGCTCTCTTTCTCCCTCCAGTGTGTGAAGGGAATGGGAACAAGAGAAAGGAAATGGAGGCAGAGAGCTCCCTGCGCGCATGAGAAAAGCTAGCAAGAAAGGCTCATGGTACTGGGAGCACGGCAGGGACTGAAACTGCTTCTAAACGCTGTCTGGGCAGGGGGAAATACAAGTGATAAGGATCACACTCACAGGCATGAAAAATTCCTGGGTAGCATTTTCTCGAGTGTGGGAGCTGTGTACTGTATGCTGGTGTGTGGGTACTTGAAAAGATAAAGCACTGGGGGAAAGTCTTGTGGTTTTTGTCCTCCCCTTCTGCTGTTCAGAGTTGTGTTTGGATACTGGAAGAGCTGAATTAATGAGACAAATTCCAACTGTATCTTGATTCATAGTTGTTCTGAGTTCCATCAAAACAGTATTGCTTCATGGCTAATTCCTACTTAAAACTATATGTGCTGAAATATCACCGAGCCTCCTACTTTTCTTGCAGTGGAAGGGCCTTTGGTTATTCCTCTAATAACTTAGTGTGCATTATTAAAATTGTATGTGACTGTGAAAGCAGGGAGCGTGTAAAGGGTGAAGTGCGTTTAATGAGTTGTGCCTGATGAATTGATTTTTTTTTTTCCCTCCCTGAATGGCAGCAGCACCAGCAGATCCCATGTAAGAATGAACGCTAACACTCTCTGAAGATGCCTTGTGGCGGTACAAAGGGCGCGATGGTAGAGGCTTCAAGCGCATTATTTCTCTTCCATCTCGGCCTTTGTCCTTCTTTCAAGCGGATAACTCACATATTTGCCCTGACTGCTTTGGAGATCTGGGAGCAGAAGCAACAGCATGAAACTAATGTGATGCTTTAGAATTTTGCCGCCACTTACTGGGTGTTGAATAGCTGTAATTAAATTAACCAGTGTATTGATTTCACCATGCTGCTTGGGAAAGATAAGCGCAGTAACGTAAGCGTTGGATCTGCTGCTTAGTAGGTTTGACAAGCTGTAGCCGCTCAGAATACATAATGCTGGCGGTACCAATGAAGCCGAGCAGGTTGATAAACTAAAGATGATTATCTTCTCAAAACTGTTTTAGCTTTTATGAAGTGAGTTGATGGCCTTGTAGAGTAATTCCTAATACAAGAAAAACATACGGAGCTGCGTGCCTTTCCTGAGTGCGGAGACTGCCACAGAAGCGAATAGACCTGTTTTAGTTTGCGGAGCTTGGTTTTGTGTTAAACAACTTGTGTCACTGTGGTGGAAGCTTTCCAAAGTGTCTCAGCAGACGTGAAGGGTGCGTTATCCTTTAGCAGTGCTGTCGATCACAGAACTAGAAGCATGGGATTTGAGGCTGAGAGGTCTGATGCATTGAGGGAGGGATGGGCATGAGTCTTTGTATTTTTAAAGATTTTTTTTTTAAATTTTATTTGTACTCGGTTGAGTAGTTGTTGCTGAAATAGTTGTGGCCACCATCAGGGACACACTGTTGTACCTTCTGGACTTGCCTACAGGGATAACTGAATCAACCTGTGGGTGATAGCTTATAGCTAAAGAACATAAAAATAACAGATGAAGCGGAACCACTTCTGTGTGTAGGTGATGCTAAAATACTGCAAATTCTCATTAGTCACGAGTCCGAGTGATGTCTGACATACCTTGGTTTTGATGATTGAGTTTTGGCTGGGCAGGTACCAGCAGTTCACTTCCGAAGCTTTGTGATACTAGTAGGCGTTTCATCCGAAGTTACTTATTTTGAGGTGCGCTCTTGGGCAACTGGGGTTTATGTGGATGGAGCCTTTCTTTTTGTTTTCTATTCTCAATGTTTACTTGAATTCTAATTCAAAAGGAGCATCAATCTTCATGTTACAATAATTAAGAGACGTTTGCCATTACTCATGGGTATATTTATGAAATAAAAATGGAACTTAACCATTCCCTGTGCTAAGAATAAAGTTGTTTAATTTGCTTGTTAAACTTAGCAGGCTTTGTTGGGAGTTTTTTCTAAATTTCCTTTAGGTGGTGCTCTCAGGAGCAGAGTTCACTCGTATTCTGCTCTGGGGTAAGATACGTGGTGTTGGTCCCCCCTCCATTAAGGAGAGTGTCATCTAACTATTTTCACACTGGTCTTTATATCCTACCTATCAGAAAAATTAAGACTTTTCTGCACTTGAAGGAGAGAAGAATGAGCAGGCAGGCTGTTGAGATGTACTTGTTGCTGCCGTCCAGAGACAAACAAAAGGGTCAGCGGTTGGGTCCTAGGAACAACGAACATTGTCTTTTTAGTGTGGATTGAATTAAATATTGCAAAGCTCCTTATGCTTTCCCTTCAGCAAGTGCGGTCTCCTGGGGGAAGCTTCATCCCGTAGAAGGGAAGAAGTCTGTTCTGTGACTTTCGGAAAGGCTTTCAGTGAGAACAATCCTCTTTGGCTGTGGTGTTGAACTTGCAAATTCTATTTAACAGCATCAATAAGGTGAATTGCGGGTGAATGCGCCAGTGAAGATTCATGAGCATTTAGTGAGAGGTCTCAGCGAAGAGTTTTTCCTCTTGTTTGCTAGATGTTGGGAAGCTTCCTACTAAGATTTCCCTGTAGGGAGTCTTGATTGGTTTTCAAGGATGCCCTCCTTGGATGCAGTCCTTGTCTTGAAGTTAGGTTGAGTGTTTCCTCAAATTGAATGCCTTGTGTATTGTATTCCTTCTCCAGCTTGTGAAGTTGACTCCGCACAGGTAACAGAGCCATTTGTGTAAATAACCACAGTCCCTGTGCTCCCTGCTACTACTAGGAGTTAGGGGAGCTTGCAAAGCAACGAGGCATCTCTCTCTGCTGGGAGAGGTTTTCCGTGGAGGTGAGAATGGATTTAATTTAATGCCGCAGAGTTTGGGTGTTCCAGTATGCTTTGGTGATGTGTCAAGCTGTGATCTTATTTCTAGTCTGTTTTCCATGCGTTCCATACCATGGTTTGGCTTTTTCTTTTTCAAGGTCTACGGTACCGGATTATAAGACACTTCTTTCTAGCAGAGCATAGACTGAAATTTAGAAAAGTGTCTGGGAGAGCTCTTTGGTGAGATAGATGCATATAGGCAATGAAGAACTTCATGTAAAGGTAGGAAATTGTCCCCAGAAAATGGGGGATTCTTGGTTTTTGGGGTGGTTTTCCCCCTTAAGGTGGGCAATGAGCAGAAGGACTATTCAACAGTCAGGGGAGAAAGGTTTCTAAGCAAAAGGTAGAAAGTGTGTTAGTGAATATTGATGGATTTGTGCCTGCTGATTTGTCTTCCAAGCTTGACACTGAACAAACCTTTGACATTCTCTGGTGCCTGTGTTATGAGAGTGAAAAGCCGTTTCTTCATCATGCCTGAGTTACTTAAGATTTAAAGTTGTGTTTTTTTTTTTTTCCTGTGATATTTTTCATCGGTCATCTTTTCCAGAGACTTGTGGCCTGTAAGATGTTTAAAAGCAAGTATTTCAGCCCAAATTCCTGACCAACAGCTATAACTGGCAGACTGTAGCATTGTGGAAAACTTAAGTAAAACTGCAAGTAGAAGGCTATAATCTGTTACTTATTTTATTAAAGGAAAGTTTGCTTTCAATGTTGTATATACTGGATATGTAGAAATAAGTTTGTGTGTGTGTGTATATATATATATTTAGATACTTAGTATTACATTTCCAATACTTTGCTATTTTCTAAAGGAAATTGATCCATGTGTGTCAGTTTGCATTTGATTTCCTCACTTTTTTAACTCCCAGTTGTCATTTCAGCTCTGTGTAAGCTGATTGTTGTACTAATTAAATACATTCAAACAAAGAAGAATTGTCCAGTGCCTAGAGAATCCTGTGTGTTTATGGAGTGGGATGCCCAGACCTGGGAAGTGGAAGGTGGTGAAGGGATGTTGAAGCTTGAGGTTTGTGCTCTTTCATGTGGATGTTCAGCCTGGAGTGGAAGCTTCTGGTCTGGCCAGAGAGCTAACCCAGATGAGCTGCTCGAGAGTGGAGGTGTCATTCTCTGGAGCTCATAAACCTCTGAACAAATAGAATATTTATATAAAGATAATAACTTGTTTAACTGCGTAACTCTTCTCAATTAATTTATTTCAGTGGATGTGAGTCAGGAGCAGGAGCAGCTTGCTGTGTGAGGGCTGTGGTGGTTTGATGTCACGCTGCAGAGATTTCTCAGCTGCTTATGAAGAAACACTTGTAAATTACAGGCTGGTGTATTAAGAAAACAGGCGCTAATTTCAGTCATTTCTGTACACAGACAGGAATCTACCAGCGGGTTGGGTAGGCAGCTGCGGGAGCCAATTATGTCAGCTATCGTTACCAGAGTGCTATTAGACTAGGGCTAATATTCATATTGCAGCAAGTAGTATTTCACTAAGAGCGATCTCATCCAACTTTTACATTGCGTGTTCATTCTTGATTTCTAGACATAATTGTCCAGAATTGTTATGATGACTTGAAGTCTGTTACCTGGGATAACAGATGCCTAAATACTGTCGTCGTCTTTAAGGAGGATGTGTTACTACTAGTGCATAGTGTAGGGTAGATTTGCTTCATAAGAATAAAATCTAATTGTTCCCATGCTGATAGCAGCAAGTTTCTTTTGTAGATTGTCCTTAAAAAGAAAAAAAAAAGACTTGAAGCTAGACTGCATTTACACAAGGGCATTTGAAAAGAAGTGTTTTGTTAGGCTGCTAGACTGACACGATCCAATTTTGTCGTGAACACGAGGGCTGCTCAGCATCTTTTGCATTTGGGAATGAAAATTTGCCTCTCCCCTTCCTTTCTGAGCTTCTTCAGATGTTTTGTTATGTTAAACAGTGCAAAGAATGACAGACTTTTTCTATGATGTTGCTTAAATTTACCTTTTTGTTTGTGTTCAACTTTAATTTATTCTTTCAAGTTTGTGCCCAAGGGTGGGAGGTACAAAGATGTGGAAGTTAATAATGAGATTTGGGGGTTGCCTGGGTAAAAGGGTGGTGGTTTTGCCTTGAAATCAAAGTGAAACACTGGTCTTGCTGTTTTCATGTTGGGTCGGTGTAGGTTAGTCAAGTCCAAGTAATGAGAAACTAGATCCTTTAGTGCTGTGCATTGTTTGCAGGTGGACTTGTTTAAGGAAGCTCGCCAAAGCGAAACGGCAGCCGATGTTTTAAAACTGTTCATTGTTGATCGCTGATGTACTGCTTAAACCAATAGAAGCAGTTCTGAAAAGCTGCTTTTTCTCCTCTGCAGTTGATGTAACTCAACAAGTTTTTGGTATTACTTTGTAAGGTTCTCCACTTCTTTCTTTGTTTTACTGCTTTGCCTAGAAAATGATTATTGAAGAACTGTCTGTTTTCTCTAGCTGTTTGTAATGCATCTGTGTCTTTCTTCTACAGCCACTCGTTTTCTCCTTTTATCATTCCATGAGTGACATAAAACATTACATACCAATGTGGGTTTGGTCCAGGATGCTGGTGTATTTGCCCTGCTTAAAGTGCAAGGTGGTGAAAAGCGTTCAACACCTTAGGAGGAACTGACATCTTGCAGAATTACGTTTTCCTTCCCCTCTGCCATTCAGTAGGATTCAGTGTAGAAGTTTACTAAGCATTCTTGAAATCTGAAACAACTGGGAAAAAGATCCTGGTTTTTAATCATCTTTTCCTCACCAACCTGCTAGGTAGGCTGATTACATCTGATGCTGCTACTGTTTTTGAAAGACTTACACACTTAAAAGGTAAAAAATCGAGGTTGCTAGTTTAGCCTGTGTATTGACAGTGACTGACTTGATTTGACACCATGTTTTGAAGCTACCCATCCCAAAGCATGCTTTGAAAAAAAGCCTAGACTATCTGCATGAGGTAACAGTACCATTTTAGTACAGGCTCACAGGATCAGGGGATGATAGGGGTTGGAAGGGCCCTCTGGAGTTCATCTAGTCCAACCCCCTGCCAGAGCAGGGCCACCCAGAGCAGGGGGCACAGGAACGCCTCCAGGCGGGTTTGGGATGTCTCCAGAGACGGAGACTCCCCCACCTCCCTGGGCAGCCTGGGCCAGGGCTCTGCCACCCTCAAGGGAAAGAAGTTCCTCCTCAGGTTTAGGTGGAACTTCCTGTGCTCAAGTTTATGCCTGTTCCCCCTTGTCCTGTCCCTGGGCACCACTGAAAGGAGCCTGGCCCCATCCTCCTGACACCCACCCTTTTAATATTTATAGGCATTGATAAGGTCCCCCCTCAGCCGTCTCTTTTCCAGACTGAAGAGACCCAAATCCCTCAGCCTTTCTCCATCAGAGAGCTGTTCCAGTCCCCTCATCACCTTGGTGGCCCTTTGCTGTCCCCTCTCCAGCAGTTCCCTGTCCTTCTTGACCCGGGGAGCCCAGCACTGGACCCAGCACTCCAGATGTGCCCTCCCCAGGGCAGAGCAGAGGGGGAGGATGACCCCCCTCCACCTGCTGGCCACACTCTGCTTGATGCCCCCCAGGATGCCACTGGCCTTCTTGGCCACCAGGGCCCATCGCTGGCTCATGGCCATCCTGTTGTTCCCCAGGACTCCCAGGTCTCTTTCCACAGAGCTGCTCTCCAGCAGGTCAGCCCCTAACTTCCATCAAAGTTAGTGCTACTGCGGCCTTGCCTTCCATATGGTGTGCTCCTGAGCATCCTCACCAATTCAGGCAGTTCAGCTGACTGAAGAGTGTTCCCCCGTTTTTTATTTTTTTTTTCCTCCCTGCGTAGTGCCAACTTGACTACTTGAATTTGTCTCTCTGCAGGTTTGAATAAGGAACACTGCAAGGCAAGTGTTAAGTGTGCATGACAGAAGAAAAAAGGTGAAATGCAGAATTAAAGCAATTCGGAATTAGACTTTAAACTGTCATGGTAATGGGGACTAAAGTGTTTTCTGCAAACTCCTTATGCGTTTTAATGTCTGCTCCAGGAAGAGTTAAAAATAGCACTTAATAATCTGGAAATCTGAGCAGTGAGGCACAGCTTCGTTGTGTGTAAAAAGGTATGTAGATAACAAGGAACCAAGTATCTGATTGAACAGAGGTAGCTGACAGACAGTACTCAGTGAACGTAACTGGTGTCTGACACTCCACTGAGGCTGATCATTGTCCCCTTGATCCGAGCTTGTGGGAAGAGAGGTGTCGGGTGAGATCCGCCCGGTGTGTTTGCAGTGTACTCTCCTCCCCTGGCTTCAGCAGCACGGGGCTGTTGGAGCCTGGCAGGCCGTGCCGTCGCTTTTCTTGGGGAGAATTTAGTGTGTGCAAACCACGTGGTGTTGAGGAAAGCATAGAATATCTTGGCTAAAATGTACTAACTGTACAAGTCTGGAGTCCACTCGCCCTGCAGCTCTTGAACGCGCACAAGGCTGCAGCATTGCCCGGGCAATTTCTGTGGGTATGGGGAATTCTCTCTTCCTCCAAGTAGAAGCCTCCCGAAACGGAGGAAGCCCAGGAACGCAGTGATCGAAACTTTGGCAGCCTGCCTCAAGAATACTTGGATCATGCGACCGATCAGTGAGCTACATCTCTGGCTTTGCTGCAGTGCCCTGCGCAATTCCTTACCTGTACATGCCTTCCCAGTGCCCTCCCTTACGGCTGGGATGTGGTGCAGCTCCCAGCATTGCTGGCGATCGGATCCTGGGCTCCTTTGTGTCTGGCAGAACACACCTCCCGCCTGCCTGCCCTTAGCAGGTTCAACTGCAATTTTTTTGCGTGTTTTGCTGTCCCGATTGAGATAAATGATACAGACAGAGTGCTTCAGGAATTCAGGATTGAGGTGGGGGAGGCAGCAAGGGGATGAAAAATCAGGGATGGAAGGATAGTCTGTAAGCAAAACTATACTGTGGTGGATCAGAGGTAGGGAGATTGCTTGTCTGGTGTGGAAAAGGTTCTTAGCTGTGCATGGCGAATTGTATTTTGTCTGGTCTGCTGATGGGAAGAGGTGGGTTATAAGGGAAACGTTTTAACTGTTGATAAACTTAAAAGGAAAAAATACCACAGAATGTTCAAACACTGACATTTCCCAAGTACGTCTCTGTCAGTTTTCAGGGTTAGAGAAAGCATTTGTCTAAAATCATAGAAGAAAATCTAGTGAGACGCTGTTGGAAGATACTATCTATTAGTTTGGGAAGATCCACCAACACCAGAAGCACAGAGGATCTACTGGGAAAGTGTCCCTGGGTACTTGGGTTTTATATTCTTCCCGAGGCATTTTCGGTAACCCCTGACAGAAACAGGGTACTGAGCCAGGCAATCTTCTGCTTTTTTCTACGCATCAAGAGCTATACTACAAAACCTCTTAAATTATTTTTATGTGCCAGTCTTTTAATTAGTGCATAGTTTTTTGAAGTAATAAGACTCGACGCTGGTTCTCACACTGCTCTTACGTGATGCTGTTGAAATTCATATAATTAGCAACGCTTGTTAGAGTGGGGCTTTTTATGGCAGCACAGGCATTAAAAAAAATTGGTGGTCTATATAATTAAATTACTCAGTGTTGTACCACCGTTCAAGCTTCAAGATTGATCTTCGTAGGATCACGTATGATAATGTAATGACTATGTAGGATAATTTGGTTTTGTACACCTTGAGATATTATTGCACATCAAGTTAGTTATGTTTGACAGCCTAAATTAGGATAACCTTTTATGTTATATCTATAAAGGCCAGTTTTCACAACATGCAGTTTTATTTCTGTGTACCCATTTGTTTTCTGTGACCGCTTTCTCTACAAAGATTATATTAAATCGGGGTTTATTACCTTGAAAATCTCATGGTGTTACAAGTTCTGAGAGTGTTTTCGTGACCCTCTCATTACTGGTGTGACCATTGATCAGCAAGAGGTTTCTTTTATTCCAAAACCTTCATTGTTTCACCTGATAATCCTTCTGTTCTCCTTTTTTTTTAAAATAATTTGTACATACTGGGTTTGATTTGAATACTTTGCTTAATAATTTTATGCCTAGAAAGCTTCCCATCTCCTTCATTGGCTCTAATGGCCAGTGTCTGATAGTTGTGAGATCTCCAGGCTCCTTCCATGTTTTTTCAAATCTGAGGGATATTTTATGTATAAACATGCACACATGTAAAAATTAACTGCTGTTTCTTTTATGTGTTTTCAAAGTTTTATTTAGTTCCAAGGAGCGGGTGCGTGTGTGTGCTTCCCCCTCCTCCCGATTTTACTGGTGGTAGGCTTTTGCATTTGCCGTTTATTTTTGAGTGGAAATACAGACAAATTGGAGAGAAAAAGACTTAACTATTTTTTCTATATAATGTTCCAGGCTGATTATATTCGGCACTTAAAGCATCACCTGCGTCTCTTTCTGTTCGAGACATTGCGGGAGAGCATTTCTCCCTGGGATTGCTCCATTCTGTTGATTCCTTTCATGCATCCAGTCTCTAGGGTTCTCCTCTCGCCACCCCCTATATCTGTGATTTTATACTCTTGGGTTTTGATGAAATTTGAGGACGCTGATGAGCCAGCAGGGAGTGAAAGTGGTTAACAGCAAGAAGAATAAAGAAGAAGAATGCCTTGGCTGCGTTTCTGTATCTTGTGAAAACAAGGTGGATTAAATCACATTCTGGAGTAGGAGGACACTTACCGCTTTGCGCTCATCCGTGCCCAGTCTGTGCACTAAATAGGAAGAATTATTTCTCTTGAGCTAATTGTCCCTTTCTTCAAATGCAGCTTGACTACACAGTTTAATAGTTATCTTTGATTTTCTTTTTTTCCTTCTTAAAAAAAAAATACCCACAAACCCCACACCTTTAATGAGTCCTAGATTCTTGGAATAACTTCAGGATACCTTAAATACTGTTGTCTTGGCGGCAGTCACAGTCTCTCTGGTTTTCTTGACTTTCTAGCCACAATAAAAATAACTCTATGTTCCCGATGGTACAGTGAATATTTTAATTGAACTCGGTTTCCTCTGCGTAGATCATGCACCTGCGTCTCATTTGCCCAGTTTTTCTCGTAGTGCATCGATATATTGCTGAGCCCGGATAGCGTTTAACTGGGAGCGATGGAGGAAAAGCTGTGTGAGGCAAGATAAAAAAGGGATCGATTACAAATACAATATGGTTTTGTCCTGAGGATATGGAGGTGGGATTAATTTTACAGCTGCAGGGAAGGGGCTTAACTTGTAGTGTTTCCTTTACCACTAATAGCTAATGACACCCAGGGCAAGCTGTAGGGTCCTACCCTGGCTTCAGGGTGACCTTGGAACGTGTGCAGCAAAAGATAATGGCAGCTTCAATATTTTTAATATCAGAGTACGTGTCTCAATTAGGAAAATGCATTTTAGTGCTTGGTAATAAATAGTTTTGTGTGTCTTTCGAGTCTTTGGATTTATTAAAATGATCAGTAAGGAAAGGGTAGACGTAAAA
The DNA here is from genome assembly GCA_013400135.1 of Rhinoptilus africanus. Classification (NCBI taxonomy): domain Eukaryota; kingdom Metazoa; phylum Chordata; class Aves; order Charadriiformes; family Glareolidae; genus Rhinoptilus; species Rhinoptilus africanus. The sequence goes on along the minus strand of VXBO01003081.1, from coordinate 235,082 downwards.
TATTAGTATTACTTGGTATACGTATGTCATTCTTTGTCTCCCTGTGTGCTTTGTCTTATGATCTAATTACCTTGAAGTTAATTCCCTAGTGCTTATGTGTCTCAGTCTCCAGAAATGAGCTATTCCAGGAAGAATTGTCTGCAATTAACAAACTGATAATCCAAAGCAGTTTGGTTTGAGTGTACAGTTGTACGTAAGAGCAAAACCGGACCTGTACTTCCCTGCAGCACAGGGGAGGGTCTGTGATGACTCTTTTGGAGGATTGTGTTAAAACTCATGTTTCCTTCCATAACATTCCAACTTTTACTTGTTTATTAGCCTGCGGCATCTCTCTGAAATTGTTGCATTTTAAGAATTTGAAGCCCTCGTTAACGTTGCCGTGCCTGAGCACTGATCTTCAGTCCTCTCACTGAATTTATGGACTTGAGGAAGTATTTGCTTAAACATTCAAATACAAGCGGAGCTGGTGGTACTGAGAGTTGTTTGTTCTGGTGTGTTACCGCTGGTCTTGTTCTTCCCTGTCTTACTCTTCTCTTTCTCATTACAGGTCTTGATGCAGAGCTGTCCTACGTGAGGAATGATGTGGTTAATCACTATGCATTGTCCTTCAATCTCTTGATACCCAGCGAGACCAACAATCTTAACTTCAGCTGGCATGCGAAATCCAAGGTAAGCAGGCAGGACTCTGGTGTTTGAGTACTTGGTACCTCATCTCTGTTGCGTAGTGAATACCCGCTATTATAACTTCGTGGTTTTTATCTTTGCAGAAATTAGCATATGCTAGGTGCAAAAAAATTATTTATATAATTGCAGGTAATAAATTAAGATTGTATGTATCCAAACTGTTCCTTTCTTGTTTTGGAAAGGTTAAACACTTCTTCTGAACTGTTTTATACTTCTTGCTACTGGCAAGCTACACGTATAAATATAAGGTGTGGAATCTCTTCTGGTGGTGCACTGAACACAGAAAGGGCAGCCGTGAACTGAAGCCTCTGGAAATCAAACGTAGAGCATTTGTGTTTTAGGGATTTCTAGAAACATGTGTCCGGAGACAAGAAAAACCTGTAAAAGTAGCCTTTACCAAGCCCTGATTAAATGGAAAGGGATTTTTGTTTCACTTAATGACCATGGCTGGAGCATACAGCAACAGCTGTCATAAGGATTGTGTATGCTCTTACAATTTGAAGGATTTCCAGTTAGTTAACTTGTTTTTGTGATCTGTTTAGTCTTTGCCAGATGTTCTTTTTTTTTTTTTTTTTTTTTTAAACTTGAGCGATAGTTATTCTTCTGTCCTTAAGTAGGAAAGACTGCAGTAGGAGATTCCTTCTGTCAGTGTTCTTCCCTTCGAGGTGTAACTTCTTACAAGATGTGAAATTTGGCCTGCAACTGTCTTGGGTACAGTGACAGCCATCCTTCTACTTGGTACTGTGTTCCACCTTCACAGGCAGTTCACTCACTTACCATTTGAAGGAGTTTCCTTGTTGCTACAACTTGAGCTATGCATCACCGTCTCTGTCCTGGGTTTCCAGGGGCCTGTCTGTGGATTTTGAGTTGGAATTTTTGAGCTTGTGTAGCCCTACTTCCGCTACCGTGATTGCCCCACTCGACGTCTTCTCTGCTAACTCTGTAGGATGGGTCTAGGGTGGTTTATAGAGGCCACAAACTGGCTTGTGTTTCTACTCTTGGCACCTCGACTGAAAAATAAATCGATGACATAAATGCATCCTATTATGTTTTAGAAAGGAGAGGAAAAAAAAAAAAGGAAGAAACTAACGGGGCAAACAAAGTCAAACCAAATTCGTTCCATTGAGTGTGGAGGGATAGGATGAATTTCCAAAAGGAGTTTATAACTTAGTTACAATAGGTCCTATCCTTTTTTTTTTTTTTGAATGAATATTTGCAGAATCAGCTTATCAATTTGGGCTATAGTTGAATAAATTGTTTGTAAGCAATTTCAGCGGTGCGGTTTATAAAACTGACTAGAGGGGGGAGAATTTCTTGAATTCCTATGGTTTTAACAAACTATCTTTTAAACAAGTAAGTTGAAAAGTATCGGTAAGTGACGTTTATGGTGTTGTGGGTTTTTTAATACAGTAGCACTTTAAATTCTGCACCAAATTTTCAAGAATGATTTCAAGAGTGGCTTCTGTTTTTGCTTTCTTAATTTGAACTGTCACAAAAGTCTGATACTTAGATTTCATCTAAGAAACCTTGAATGTGGGCACCTAAAATCACCAGCATGCTTTGAAAATAAGATACAGTGTTTTCATTTCAAGAAGAATTATGAAAAGGTATGTAACATTTATTTTTACTTCTGTAGAGATTTCTTACGTGTTTTCCATCTCTCGACTATTGTTACAGGTTGAGTATAAACTGGGATTTCAGGTGGATAATCCCATGGCAATGGCTATGCCCCAGGCCAACATTTCCCTACAAGGAGAAGTTCCTCGCACCCTTTCAGGTAAGCTCCTTACCCCACAAAAATGCACAGCTAGTGCTGATACTAATAATGCTTTCTGATGCTACTTCAGGGTTTTTTTTTTCCCAAAATGTGTGTAGTGTTGTGTAAGGGAATAGGGTTTTTTCCTCTGTTAAACATAATATGTTTACAGGCCTTCTGCACCAGTTATGACATTGCTAAAAGGGTATTACAGATTGAGACTATAGGTCTGAGACTAAGATTTTTTTCCCCTTTGATTTCCCCCTGAATTTTCCTGTAAAGGGAACATGATGTTTTGTATGTATATGTACACATGCAAGGTTCCCATTCCCTTTCGACAATAATTGTTAGCATTTGCATGGATTTTAAAATCCATGCCTTTTAATTTCTCTAGCCTACAGAGATACCGTTTCAAAATGTGTGGGAATTGTTAATACATTAAAGTGTTTATGGCAAGCTTACAGCTGAGAGAGCTATTTTGAGTATGTATTAGCTCCTCCATCGAATTTATATAGAAACAGTTTTATTTTCTTCAGGCAGTGTGCGAGTGATCATCGCTCCTTGCTCATTCAACTATGGTTCTTTGTTAGATAGTCAAAGGACAATGAAATATCTGTGGTGATGTTTTGGTTTTGTACCACTCTTTTTGTGAAAGCAGACACTAGGGAATTAGGCTTTTCGTGTCTGCTCTGTTGGCACAAATAATACTGGTATATAAGCTAGAAAGTAAATAATGTCATATTAATTTAAGCTTTGCTTCCAGTCAGATTTGCAGAGACCAAAATATTTAAACTTAATGGTTGTGAAAAAAACCTAGCCTTCAAATCATTTGAAAAGGCAACAAGGAAAACAAAATTTTCTGGCTCTCTGTGATAATGGAGTTTTCTCTTGTGACAGGACTTTAATTCCAAAGCTAATGGATGGCTAATGGTCATGTATCCACAAATACAGTTTTAGTAATCTGTAAACTTTTAATATAACTCGAGTAAATGAATGTGAAAGCAATGGCCTTTAATAGTTGTCCAGGGCATGAAGACTAAAATAGCATTTCTTAAAGTTGTTTAAAAGTGTGCATTATAAACATAATTTTAAAATACCCTCATCATTTAAATGTTCTTTCACCACAATGTCTGAGAAGTGCTCAAAGTTAACTGCAATGCCAACTTGTTGTCTGTTCGCAGTGTTTCGTGTCGAACTCTCCTGCACTGGTCGCCTCGACTCTGAGGTCACAATACTAATGCAGCTCAACTTGACAACAAATTCATCAAAAAACATCACAGTTTTAAATTTCAAACGAAGGAAAATGTGCTACAAAAGTAAGACGTTAAGTTTCAAATATTGGAAAGCTTCTAGTGTTAAACTATGATAGGAAAAAGGAGTGGGAAGGTACACGAGCTCCTGAGTGTGAATGTTGGAGAGGATAGAAAGAAATTGGGTAAAATTCTGGCTTTTAGAGACGAATGGGGACTTTTGGTAAAAGCAGAAGCTGATGGAGGAACAAATTCCCCAGGAGTCCTGCTGCATTTACTGACCTTCTTACATACATAGCAAAAAGCATCTTCTCTGCTGGAAAGAGAGGAAGGAGGGAGACTATTTTCCTCAAAACTGCAGCACTCTGGATATTTGAATTGTTACAAGAATTACCAACAAGATCTTAGTTTATAAATTGGAATTAACTTAAAATTGGCTGTTTAGTGAATGTGAGTGGGTGTTAGTCTTTCAGACTTGGAGTACAAAATGATCTCGGTAGATAACGCAGACTTCAGAAATCCCAGATCGACTCTTCCGTGTTTTGACTTGGGAAGCTGCAGGACAGTTTGTTGTTGGATTGTTACCTAGTGCCTCTTACTGCTTCCTAGAAGTATTTTCAGAGGCATCAGAAGAAAGTTATTTTGGAGAATCCCAAGAACTGTACCATCCTTAAAAATAGCTGTGGTATCGTCCTCTTGGGTGGTGTTTGAGGATGGCCACATCTCTGTTGACGTGCTCCTCCTGGCACTCTTCAGTTTACTTGGAGCCTTTGAGGACAGCAGTTGGCTTCTCAGAAGGGAGTTGTCGCTTCTCTTGAGTATGAATGTCTGAGGATGAACTTCTGGGAGGTGTGGGTGAAAGAGCTAGCCTGGCTTTTTAGCACATAATGTGATAATCGTATTCCTTGCACTGATGTGGCAGGAAGATTGTTCTTAATTTGAAGTGTGTCTCTCTTTCTAGTGGAAATGCTGATAATGTTTTGAAAGACAGACACTTTTACCCTTATTTCAGGTTTTCCTAGGTACTTTTTCAGATGTTCTAAGTGGAGGAAGTCAGCGCTGCTTATGTGTTCGTAGCTTATTGAGCTGCTGAATGTGCAGATAACTTCCACACGGTTATCTGGTGTGTGTGTGTGAGCGCACCACTTCCTTAATTATGCAGCAGTGATTCTTAGAGAGATCATGCTTCTGTGGGTTCACAAAAATATCAGTGACTTCCTTTGATGTGTGTTGATTGGTATAGAGCAGAGCGTCTGATGATTTCTGATTTAATTTAGTGCATAAGTTAAAAATATGCAGGAACTTGCTAGCAGTTTTGCTCAAGGCATTCGTAATAGTTCCTCCTAAAGTTTAAAAAAGGAAGAAGAAAAAAAAAAAAAAGAAAAACTCAGATTTTTCCCTCCTCCAGACTACTTTTTCACAAGTTTATCAGGCTGAACTGGCTTACCAAGGAGTTGGAAGGGACTGTGGTGGGGAGGAAGCAGCTCTTCACGGTTGGGAGCAGGAAGGGGGATGTGCAGGTGGGACTGCACCTTTGCAGCCACAGAAATCCCTTCTATTGCCTCAACTGCCTGCAAATCCTCCTTGAGGTTCAGCTCAAGTCATCTCCACAGCCTGCTTTGTTTGCACTGCTTCTCTTAGTGACTGGACTTGCAGGAAGCTTCATAAAGATTTATCCCCTTTCTAAAGGACTGCTTTCACACACGAACTTAAGTATTGTCCTTGTGCCTTTTCTTCCATATTTATGAGTATTTAATTAGGCATTACCTCTTTCATCCTTCAGTTTCAAAACACTCATGACTGTAGTATCAGCTGAGAAGGCACAGTGCCCATGGCTGCATCTTTAACTTCTTCCTAGGATGAGTAGCATTAGGCTGGAGCCAGGATTTCTTCCAGAAGGTCAGGGTAGTAGTAATGGAACATGCAAGAAACTATTTTCTACCCTGCAGTAACTGATTCTGTGAGGTCTTTGTCGTTTAGTGTCTTAGCGTACACTCACATACTCTGCACCTCCTCTTTTTTCTGTCCGCTGCTTTGGACTTTGGTGAACTAAGCCGGAGGGTTTTTTGAGGTAGGTGGTTTCAGTGGGTTGAACCGTGGCCTCGGTGGACGTGTGTATTAGTGGTGAAATACATCTCACCCGCGTGTCCTAAGTGTGATTGTTATTACACAGCGGTTATGCATTTAAAATGGAAATCTAGAGACAACTATAGCCCTTAAGTCAGCTCAGGTGTTTGGAAAAGGAGATTTGTTTTTCCACAAATGAGGCAATTGACTTGCTGCGATGGGCTATAGTAATAAATGTGTAGTGAACTTAATGGTTTTCTCTCCTCTGTTTAGAGCTTGAACCAGAAGTAAAATCTCCATCATCTGATAAAAACAGCAGCAAGGCTCTCTGTAAGTAATTCTGAGCATGCAACTTACTCTGGGTGTGAAAAATGAAAAACTTAAGATATTTTTTGTGTTTCCACAGCTTTCCCTATGCAAACACTCCTTAGGTAGCCTGTACTATAGCCAATATTTTAGTGGTTTTTTTTGTAATTAATTACGTTAACTGGGAGTATATACTAGTGAAGAGGAAACAACCTATTCCAAGTCTCCTAACAACTTTTTTTATCATGTCTTAGGGGCTCTGGTTTCTGCACATGGCTGATCTATTTTTTTGACTTTGGGACCTGTCTGGTTTGCTGTTTTAACTTGTCAGTATTGAATGAATACAGTGAGGTAGTTTCTTCTACTCACTCCTCTTCTAGCTGGAAATATCATTGGCTAATTGCGCTCAGCCTCTGTACTACCCAAAATGTAAACATTTTTGCCAAAATGCTTTTGGAAAGCAGTGGAGCACGCTGCTCAGTTTTCTCTTTACCACCTGCTGTCTCGTCCAGAGTAACTGTTCTCCGCAATGCATCGTTTGGATTTGGGGATGGCCGGGGCTACTGCCTTTTGTGCCTCCAGTCCTTCTGCCCAGGCTCAGGTCTGGGGTCCATAACCCACCCAAAACACCCCAAAATCAGGAGGAGAATCACAGAATGGTAGGGGTTGAAAGGGCCCTCTGGAGATCATCTAGTGCAACCCCCTGCCAAAGCAAGGTCACCCAGAGCAGGGGGCACAGGAACGTGTCCAGGCGGGTTTGGAATATCTCCGGGAAGGAGACTCCTCTCCTAGCAGCCTGGGCCAGGGCTCTGCCACCCTCAAAGTAAAGTAATTTTTCCTCATGTTGAGATGGAATTTCCCATGTTCCAGCTTGTGTCCGTTGCCCTTTGTCCTGTCCCTGGGCACCACTGAAAAGAGCCTGGCCTTGTCATCTTGACACCTGTCCTTTGGATATAAGCACTGATGAGATCCCCTCTCAGTCTCCTCTTCTCCAGGCTGAACAGCTCCAGGTCTCTCAGCCTTTCCACATCTTTGTAGCCTCCCCTGGACTCTCTCCAGCAGTTCCCCATCCTTCTTGAACAGGGGAGCCCAGAACTGGGCACAGTGCTCCAGATGTGACCTCACCAGGGCAGAGTAGAAGCCAAAGTTGTGCGCTCTGGCACATTTGGTCAGTGAGTAAGCCCCACTATCACACTGCACCTGGGCAATAGTCTCATTTTATTTACTGGGTTGGTGGGTGTCCTGGTGCGCAGGTGACTCCAGCTCTTCCAGCCCCAACCAGCAAGGCTGTGCCACTTGCCGTGCTGGGGCTCAGCTGAGCCGGAGGCTGCCTTTGTCCATGTTCCTACTCTGTCTGCAGCATGGGAGCCATGGAGGAGAGTCGAGGGGGTTGTGCGAGGTAGAACCAGCAGGACCAACAAGACTGTTTTGGGGCTACTCCTGGCTAGTTTTTATTCTTCAGTAGGAACTTTCCTTTTATCCCAGTAAATGAGAGGAGGCATGGCGTGGCTTGCTGGGCCCTGCCCTGCTTTGCTGCAGCAGGAGCTGCAGTGCCCGCTCTGGGGGTTGCCATGGTCTGCCTCAACAGCCTGGCTCCTGCTCCCGGACCTGGGTGGCAGGGCACTGTGACAAGCCTGGGGACAGCAGCACTGCCCTCCTGCTGGCAGCTAAGAACATGTTGTTTGTTATGGGTTTTGTTTGCTTTTTTCCTACTTTTGTTTGACTTTTTTTTTTGTTTTTTTTTCTGAGGGAGTTTCAGTAACTTTTCACCTTTCTATTTCAGTTGATCCTGTAAACGCAGCTCCCACCACTTCTACCCGCGTGTTTTATATCAGTGTAGGCGTGTGCTGTGCTGTTATATTCCTGGTGGCAATAATATTAGCTGTCTTGCATCTCCACAGCATGAAAAGGATAGAGTTGGATGACAGGTATGTATTCATGCTGTTAAAGTGCATTTCTGCGACACGTTTACCTGGATTTGTGTGAGTTCTGGTCTCAAAGTGAGCACTTTGTAGTAGCTTGCAGTTTCTTTTTTTGATGTCAAGCTGTAACAATTGCTACCTGTGCAGCGTGGTAGTGAGTGCTATACTGCAGAAGGCAGCAGTTGCAGGTGCTCAGGTGTTTATGGGGTGGGAGGGTTGTGGCGGTTGGGTTTTTGCCAAAATAGTTGTGTGTAAGGACACACGGTGGGGAAATTTGGGCAGAATCAGATCTATAGGGATTGTCAGGGTTGAAAGAAAATTTGATAGATACCAGGGCACACTGAAAGTGTTTGGTTTTTACTGACTTGTACAGGAGATTGAATTTCGGTTTTCTCTGTTTTGATTGATTTACCAGGATTCACTTTGGCCTTAGGGTAAAGTCTGGGGATTACAGCTGGTTGGTTATAAAGCTGAAAACGTGGCTGTCTCCCAAACGTATTTTCAATCCAGAAAAAAAAGAAAATTGCCCACGTGCATGTAAGAAGGACTTGTAACACAAACCCAAGGGCACTGCAGTCAGCTGAGCGGGGATTAAACATGGAGGCGGAAGGGGGGCTGAGAAAGCAGGTGGAGTGAGGCTCTGCTGAGGCTGGGTGAATGCTCTGCATCAGGTGCAACTGCTCAGAAGTAGGGAGTTTTGAAACGGAATACTTTGGAAAACATTCGGGCCTGTGGGTGGTCACCCCTCTTGAAAGGGTGTCTTGAACCGTTTCTGTTCCTGCCTGCAGCCCCTCAGAGTAACTCTTGTCTTTTCATCTTCCTCTCTATCCATTCATCTCTTTCTGGTTTTCTTCCTGCCGTTTACTCCTCTGATGTCCCCAGACCACTTGTGGGGTGTCAGTGTAGTAGGGCGTAATGGTTTCTCAAGGCCTGCTTATCTAACCAAATGACTTGTCAGTTCTCCTCAATTCATTTGTGCCTAATTGTTTACTGAGAGGTTTTAATCAGTAGGAGGTGTTAAAGGATGTGCAGCTTGCTTTACCTCAGAAAGGAAAGGCATCACATTTTAGAGTGTGTGAATAGTGTCATCTCTTGAGTTTTTGAGAGTCTGTCTCAGCCTGGCAGTGTGATCCAGTGTCCTTTCATCCACTCCATTGTACTTGGCTCCTGTGGAGATACAAGCTAAAAAATTCATCTGCTGTTAATTCTCTAGTTCGCTGGTATTAAAGATATTTCAGTGCTTGGCTGAGAAGCTGGTTCAGTGTTGTAATTTAGCCCCAGTGTTATGCACTAGCATTACTCATGGTCAGTGACTGCTTGATGTAGCAACTAGTCAAGGAACTTGTGCGAGAAGAACCAACTTTTGATTTGGTTTTGAATAACAAGCTCAAAACGTTGCTGTAAAGGTTGCTGAATCGAAGACGATGATGTCCTTAGGGTTAACGACCTCCCAGGAGCAATAGAGGTGACAGACCCACTGCTGTTGCTCTTAATTTCAAAAAGCAGAACTAAATAAAAATGAAGAAGGCTGTTAAATAGAAGCTAAACCAGGCAGCCGAGTTTACAGGCTGCACATGGACTATTTAAGAACATTGTATTGAAAGTTCAGAGCAAATGCTTGCATACCTCCTATCAAAGGCACTTGAAAAAGTGCCAAAGAAAGTTGGCGTGGCTTAACAGTGGGATAATGGAGGCTATTAAAAGCAAGAAGCCATCCTTCAAAAAGCTGATGTAGTATCCAAGTGAGAAAACTAAGAAAGCTCGTAATCATGAGCAAGTTAAACCTAAAAACCAGAACGAAGCCAAGCAAAAAGGTAATTTTTCAAACTTGCAGCAGGCATAAGAAGAAAAATTCCTTTTTTCAAACTTGCCTGCGGCAGGAAGCCAGCCAAGGAAATCTATAGGGCCAGTAGGTGATCAAATTACAAAAGGAGTTTCCAGCCATAGCAGGAAAACGAACGCAAGTTCCGCATCAGTGTTTGGGGCAGTGACTGTGCCAGGACCCTTCTTCCCGGGGAACTCCTGGAGAGTGGGTCGTGTTGAAGCAGCTTGTAGATGCAATAGCGCAAACAGTTCAAATAAGCAGTAACAAGTTGCCAGCAGCAGAGAATATTAATTCACGAACTCTAAAGGAAGTTAAAGTGGAGTAGCTAGACCACCAACGGTGGCTTTTAACCTCGTGCTAAACACTGTGCTGGAACCTTACACCTGGAAGACCATGAATGTGGGAATAACTTTAGAAAAAGGTTTCCGGAGAGGGATGGAGGCCAGCTGTAAATCAGTGAGCCTGATGTTTGGGTTGTGATAATTAGTAGATTCTGCTCTAAAGAACAAATTCAGTAGGTGCATCTGTGATGGTAGAAGGGGGAGGAATTGATTTGGATTTCTTGGTTTTTTTTTTAAAGGAAGTCTTACTTCAAAACTTAACAGGTTGGTTTTTATTTTTTTAGGGCATTACCAAGCATGTCTAAAAGTCCTACAAGGATGGCTAGCACTGCTTGGTCAGTGCTCAATAGCAGCCCAAGAAGCGAATGGAATGTTGATTATTTGGCAAGACAGAGAGTTATACCCCAAAACAATCTCTTCTTTGTTCTCCCGCTGCAGTCAGCAGAAGTGGAGAAGCTTTTAAGTTTCATAAAAGGGGAGGGGATGTTTGTGTGTGTTTGGGAGGGAGATCAAAAAAGCTGCTTCTGGCCCTGCCATCTGAGCAAGTAACAGGTACTGCCTGTCCCTGCAAACTTTCTCGCCTGTTGTTAGACTTTACAGCTACAGCAACTCTCTTTGTAGGATTTTATCTATGAGGATAAGACAGAAAACATCCTGCTGTGGTTTAAGCTATGATTTCCTTGTCTCTTGAACACTGTGTGTAGCTATAGCCCTTCTACCTAAAGGAAATATCTCAAAAGCATGTTGTAGGTGGCCCTGGAAGGGGCAACAAGTATCCTCGGAGCGAGGAATGACAAAGTAGGCGAGGGCAGTTTGTGCTGTGAACGAGAGCTGAGACGGGCACAGTGCTATAGCGCAAACAACCATTCGCAGTGGTGATCGAGGGAATATCTTTTGGATATTTGCTGCAGCATGAGAACTAAAGGGCAGCTGACAGAGCGAGGAGCTGGCGTGCCCGGAGAAGAGATCACTGGCCGAAACAGCTAGTTCAGATTTGCAGGGTGTTACGGGTCCCCCTCCTTTTGGCTCAGGCTGCTGCTTTTAGGCTTTCGTAGCCGTAGATTCTCAGCGGGCTGTTTGTACCACGAAACACATGCATTCAAGTCCTCCCTGGAATATAATAGTTTTGTTGTTTCTGGTGTGACAGGGTGGTTCTTGCAATAAATATTTTGTCACCTTGATTTTTCATAAATGGGGAAAAAAGTACTGTAAAATAGAGCGAATTCTGCAAAACAAACAGGAGGAAGTTGTGCACACTCAAAGGACAGACGTGCGAAGATTTTTGAGCTACCTGAAATAGATTGTAATGTGTGAGAGACTTAAAAAATGTAATTTTTTCAAAGTCTAGCCTCAAAAAATCTTCTGGCTTTAACTTTGATACAGTAATTTTTAATTTTTTACAGTGGCCAGCAGTCATGTTCATGTCCGTTTTTGTTTTAAAACAGCATTAGTGACAGCAGTAGCTCACAAGGCTTATCCCAACCTTCCACACAGACGACGCAGTACTTGCGAGCTGACACGCCGAACAATGCAACGCCGGTAACCAGTAAGTGTTAATCTAATTACAGACCTTTGCAACAGACCTTCTTGGGCACCACTGGAGTATTTGGTGGTAGAGATCTCAGTGATTAGTCTTGTCTTCTTGTTGCTGCAACCCGCAAAGAAAATGAATGGGGGAAAAGCCTTACAAGGGTGATATATTTGTGATTTCTTTTTGTTTGCAGCTCTGCTTGAAAGAACATTAAACAGCTCAAAGAGTGGTGATTAAAAGGAAGGGTGGCGGTGGTTTATATGCTCTGTGATAGACTAATGCTAGCTATGTTCTGTGTTAATTCTGTAATTGCTGAAGGTATTTATTATCTGCGGAATGTTTACTCCTACAACTGTCTGTCCTCTAATGGAGGCATATCCCTCCCTACGGCATCACTGCAGGGATGGGATTGTTTAGACAGTGGGGAAGCTGGACAGTGAATGGACTTGTGCTGTTCCTTGGCAGTTCAGTGTCATTGGGCTGAGCATAAGCCTTTCCCTTGTGCTGGCTCTTATGCTGCGAGGTGATTGAGGGAGCTGAGCCAGCCCGAAACTGCCCTCTTTGGTTGACTGGTGGGCTTTTGGTTGCCTCTGGTCTCTGAACTGGCTGGTAGCCTGGCTGTGTGAGCACCAAGGTTGATGCTTAGAGGCTGTGGGTCCGCATGGCTGAGCTTCGGGGGGAGGCAGGACTTAGCCCAGACTCAGTCGGCTTAAGCTACTGCTGAAGAGCCTGCTTTAAAAGAGCTGAAGTGAGGTAAGGATTTATATTACAAAGTAAGAAAAATGGGGGAGCCTGGCCAAAGGAACAAACTGTCTTTCTGTTAAATTGCTGTCTTTCTCAATAGTGGGATCTGCCAAACTGAAATAGTACAGGGACACCTCCCACCAGCCCAGGCTGCTCCAAGCCCCGTCCAACCTGGCCTTGAACCCCTCCAGGGATGGGGCAGCCACACCTTCTCTGGGCAACCTGGGCCAGCGTCCCACCACCCTCACACCAAGGAATTGCTCCCTCACATCTCATCTCAATCTACCGTCTTCTGATTTGAAGCCTTTACCTCTTGTACATGCCATTGTAAAAAGTCCCTCTCCAGCTTTCTTGTGAGCCCCCTTCAAGTACTGGAAAGCTGTTCTAAGATCTCCCTCTCTTTCCCCAACTCTCTCAGCCTATGATGCTTAATAGTTTTGTATTAATTGCCTGAAGAGACTGTTCAGTGATCTAATAAGTAGGAACGTCAATGTAGATACTTTATTTAGAGCTTGATAAAAAAAAAAGATTAATGACTCTTTTAAAAAAGCAACCAATAAGGCCCAAAAGTCTCTCCCATTTTCTTCTGCTTGCAGTTAGTAGTGGTACAGACGACCCCAATTCATGAGGGAGCACTGCACAAATGTCATTGCTATTCAGCCCTACTGTGTTTTCTTGTTTCTTCCCCACATGTGGAAGTAGGCGTTTAGCTAAGTTTGAACTCCTGCAACTTTGGGAAGGTTTTGACTTCTAAATTGTACTAT
>VXBO01003081.1:207248-221857 GCA_013400135.1 Rhinoptilus africanus | reverse complement strand
AAGGGAGGGGGGGATGACACGGCCTTTTTTGTTACCTGAGTTGATTTTTCCCTTGCAAAAAAACTACCTTTAAAATTTATTTGGTGGAATCATTGATTTTAAAATATAAATAAATTAATACATTTATTTTTAAAAAAATCTCTTCCATGCAATCCTTAGCATGCAACTAATTCTTGGGCTGGTTTTCCTTCCTGCCACCTGAAGTCCCTCCCGAGCCTTTTTATTTTCCATCTCTTATCCCACATAGCATTCTGCTGTTGATGTCCTGTTAACTGTTTGGTTAATTTGAATATGACCCCCGGAAACTCATTACTGAGCCTCTGGCAAAAAGGGAGAGGAAGACTTGTCATGAAGGTGGCCTACAGACCAAGCCCACAGTGATGATTAAACCCTCCTGACCGTGGCGAGCGTGGTGGCCGCTGTGCTTAAGTGGGACCTGTTAGATCTGCTCAGTCTGTGTTGGTTCAGAATGTCTCTTACCTGTTTTGGGACAGCCCTGGTTGCACAGGGGAAAGTGAATATAAGAAGAAAAAAGGTTGGATGCATGAAACAAACAGGAAGAACATTCTTAGTCCTTCCACAATCGTATTAATCTTATTCTCAGTAAAGTTTAGATTGAAAAAAAAAATTACCATGAAAGTAGTTCTCATGCTTTTTTTCTAGTGATTCATAAACTTGTGCAAAAATATTCAGACCTTTTTGGCTCGATTAGTGTATCTAGATGTCTAGAAGTGCCAGAAGAGGGCACTGGTAGTTTTGGTTCTGTGCTGCTGGCATCAGGCATCTTCGGCACTCCAACAAGTCTTCTAACAGCCTCTGGCTGTCATCTTTATTTCCGTGTTGTCAGGGAAGCGCAACGTCCTGTTAATCGGCTTCATCACGTAAGGAGGAGTCTTATTTACTTGCTGTTAATAATGAGAGACTTGATTACACGATACTCTCTAGAATTCCTGTGTGACTCTTTTCCTACGAATTATTATATTTGCATGACTTCTCTTGTGTTTGTTTTTTAATACTATAATCTTTTTAAGATTAATACATAATCTTTTTAAGTACATGCTGCTTGCATGTCTTTGTACCTGTAGGTGGTGCTGAGGTGAAGCAATGTGCTTGTGTCTTCATTATAAGGGTATTTATATTGGTTTGTTTGGCTCTGCTGGCTCCTCAGGTTATCCTACGTTACGGATAGAGAAGAATGATCTTAAAAGTGTCACTCTAATGGAAGCAAAAGCTAAAGTGAAGGACATAGCCATCTCCAGGGAGAGGATAACTCTAAAAGATGTGCTTCAAGAAGGTATGCACAGGACTCGGACGCTTGTTGACTACAGCACAGTGTATATATATTTTTTTTAATAGCTGGATTTTTCTGAAATTACTCATGGATGACGTTTCTGAGCTTCGTAACTTTGGAGGAGGAGAAGAATGATGAATGATGTTTGCATTTAGGGTGTGGGGGCGTGGAGAAAGCAGTTTCCAGAATTCATTAGAATGGGGGAGTCGCTAATTATGCTCAGTAAATCATTCAGCTTGTCTGTCTTAATAATCTGGTCCTTTAAATAAAGGAAAGGGTTAGATGGCTAAGGAATGAGGTAAGCAGCTGGGGCTGTGAGTGGCAAATAACTCACTTCTGTAAGTTATTGCAGGAGAACTTCTGTTAATAAAAAATAAAAATTCCCAAAGCCCCCCAGAACCTCAGTTGTCTAAACATACTCAATTTAATAGCTTCCGATTTGGAAATCTGATCAGCAGATGCAACATTTACAGCTCCAATGTGAAAAATTCAGAGATTATCTGATTCTTCTGTCTTGTTTAGTGTTTACTTTGGAAGTGTTCCTGCACATTAGTTGGTTCTTGTTGAAGTTGAATTTGGGAAATAGACTTTAATGGCAAAAACTCCTAAATATTTACCCTTACTGCTTCCACTTCAAATTTGTATTCCCTGAGCCTCCTGAGAAATCAAACTTGGTCCTTGGAGGTAGAGCTGCTAAACGCTTTGCATTACTGAAAAACAACATGAGGATGCTAACACTCCCCATTTAGTGTGTGCCTCCGAATCTCTGAGGAGGTAGTTTTGGGCTCAGCTCCAATGTCGATTCTGCAGAGAAGCTTCCTTGGCATGCGGGATGTGCCTTGTGTCCCTTGGTGCAGTCTGTTGCCTGTAGCTGTGATGTTAAGTCACCCGATGACGAGAAGTGACTCAGTGCTGCAGCTTCGGGTGTGACAGAGCTGCCCTGCTCTGCGGGATGCCGCTTAAATGGCTGTTGAATGCGACGTGGATCCAGTTAATGCTGGGATCTTATTTCTTGGCCTCCAGCTGTTATGTGAGTCTCTCAAAACCTTCAAAAGTTAGTTCAGGGGACTAGAAGACAGATCCTGATGAACAATCATCAGTTTTAGTTCAGGGTTGTAGCAGGGCTGAGCCTCTGTCACCTAAGAACAAATGAGCTTCGGAGGGGGAAGAAGTGAGTAGTAGAAAGGTTTCCTAAGTGCTGCCAATGGAACTTAAACATCCTGACCAGAGATTCATTATGAACTTCAAGTAGCTTCCATGACTTAAACTAATAACTTCAATTTAGGAGATTATGGTTCTGCCGTGGCGTAACCAGTTGGCAAATGCAAAGCACCAGGTCTGAGAGTGCACAAAAGAAGAGGGATCTGGGGGGGGGCCTCTTGGATTGCTGGGCTTGTGCAGTGCCTGGTTTGGAACCTGCTTCAAGCTCATGTTGTACTAGATGTAAGAAAAAAATGTAGGTGTCTTAAAAAAAAATAATAAAATATGTCTAACAAAATAGCAACGTGTTGGCAAACGGAGCAGATGTTAACAGTGCGTGGACCTTTACCACTTTCTGCTGAAGCAGAGAAATGGCTTAGATGTCCAGTCTGGAATACAAATGGCATCATCCATAAGGAAGACCGGAGGAGAGCGAGGCAGAAGTATTGTGTCGCAGAGCTGTCTCTAAATGTTATCGCACACCGATGATTCCTGCTAAGATAGGAGTCTTTCAGGGGACCGTTAAGAAAAAACAGCAATCAAAACAAGAAAACCCCAAACCACAGACCATACAGAAGAGCTGTGTTACAGTCTTACTGTGTCTAATATATTGGATTGCATGAAAATTACTTTCTAGTCATAACTGCTTTCGCGTGCTTTCCTGTTCTCTTTTCTTCCAGCGTTTACAACTAGATAGATAACTTCATACCATAACTTGTTTCAGTACAAGATGCTATCTTCCCTTTGACTTTTACCTATATCTGTGTATTGGAAATAAGCATTTAAGGCACTCTTACGATGTCTTCAGGAACCAAGATAGGAGGGGTTTAGTTTACTGCTAAATAACTCATGACGTGTATTTATAGTCGCCTGTAGTCTCCAAATTGCTTCTCAATGAGATTGCAAGACAGGGATATTCAAATACTCAAAAGATATTTACTGCGTTCAGTTTTGGGCCCCTCACTACAAGAAGNTAATGGTTGGACTTGATGATCTTAAAGGTCCCTTCCAACCTCACCAATTCTATGAAAACATAGGGTTTACTTGCAGTCCCAGGTAGACAATAGCAGTGTTGCACTGTCCCTGTTAAGTATTCAGAAACGAAAAGAGACCCACTTTTCATGGCAGAAGATGTACAGCTGGCTCAGGCAATCCCTATCGGAGATCTTTCAGCCTTATCAGACAGGACCGATCAATGGGAAGGGGATGCAGCGTATGAACAGACCATATGAAGGTGATGCACACGGTGCCATAGTAATACCGTGACAGAAAAGTGTTTCCATCCCAAGTTATTACAGAAAGTTAATTCCGTGTGTGTTACCACGCTGCAGTTGTTCTTACTCCAGCTGCTTAATGTAGCTCCCCTTCCTGTAATAGCTTTGTTAAAATTTTGCGACTGGGAAAAACATTGAGAAGACTGAAACAAAGCCCCAGAGAAACCCAGCACCTTCTGGCTGAGGTGAAACATTTCAATAATGAGATACTGGTTTGGTTGTGGTTTTTTTTCCAGACTGGTTGGCTGAAACCAGTATTTCCCTGCGAACACTTCCAAAAAAAATTTCATCTTTTGTGAGAAACATTCCTACTGGAGAATTCCAGACCTGCTGGATGACAAAAAGGATGGAGCTGCAGTTTTTTTACTGCAGACGGTTGACAGACTGTACTGCCACAAATAAACCCACCATCAGTATCGATACTCAATTTAACTGGATTCTGCTGCTGTTGTTAGTTCACGTGCGTGCTATCTAAGCTTTCAGCTTTTACTGCAAATAGTTCCGAATCCACCTGGTGCTGGAGAGGTGGTTGGATTATATATTGTTGATTTAATAGGGCATTTGGGACTGCTGTGCTGAATCATTTTAAGGTAGTGTTTTCTTAATAGCCATTAAATTCCATTCATGTTATCAGTGTATTTTTACCATATAATACTTACCAATTGTATGTTCTCTTCGTAGGCACATTTGGGCGCATTTTCCATGGGATTCTAATAGAAGAAAAAGACCCCAGTAAAGAGAAACAAGTTTTTGTCAAAACTGTTAAAGGTATGTTTACATAAAGGAGGTTTGTGGGGTTTTGCGTCCAGTTGTTTGGATTGTGGTGCATGCGGAGTGTAGCAAATCTGGCTTTAAAAACAAACCCCTCCTCCCCCAAATATGCAAATTTCTACTGCTTAAAAAGCAAAAGCAATTTGGATGCTGCCTTCAGCCAGAGAGAACAGAAATCTTATATGGAAGAAAAATGCGTGTGTTCTCCATCAGGGCCTTCAGTTGCTGCATCTCGAATACTTTTGCTTATTATTCTTCTAAGAAAAAGATATTGTGGGTTGTTTTTTCCCTCCTCGCATGTCGTCGTTGTTTCCATCCACCTTTCTCCCTGCAAATTGCTGGAAAAAAGCCCCTGCAATATATCTTAAAAATCTTTTCATGCGTGGCTGTACAAAAGATAAAACATAGTTTCTGCTGTCCTTAAACTTAGCTATTGAAGCATGAGAATTATCATTTTAGAACTTAATTTATACAAATACAAAATATATTTTCTTTGTTCATGGAATATGTTCTTGGAGTGGTTTAAATCATGACTTAAACAAGAAGGTAAGTATAGATGAAAACTGTGTTATCCTGCATATATATTATGTATATCCTTCACATATCCCGTCCTTTACACTCATAACTTTAAGAGTTCTCTAGGAGCTCACAACAGGTCTGCTGAATTCCCTGTGTAGTACTACAGCTGTTCAGCTTCGCCAGTTATTTTTGTCATTTCAGTTGGTTGTAGTATTGCCTCTGGTTTTTCATCTGAAAACTTCCTTAATTCTTTCTTTAGAGAGAAAAAAAAAAATCAGGCTTCTGTAAGAATTTCAACTTGTTTTTAATCTTTTTTGCCTGGCTAGTAATTTGTAATGATACTAATTTTAAAGAGTGTGCTTTGGCATACTTTGGCTTTTGGTCCCTTCCAATGCAAACCATTCTATGATTTGCTGCTCTCACTTTTCCTGCTTTTTCCTCTCGGGAATCTCTAGATTCAAGGTGACAGTTACTCTCATAGTCACAAGATAGTTCCATTTTTTCTTCAGGAGCGCCTCTGAGGTGATACACTTTCATTCTCTAGCACTTCTCCTCCTTGTTGAGTCCAGAGAGGACTTCTGGAAAGTAGATAATGCTGCCCCTTTGGAGGATGTCGGTATCTACCGTTTAGCATGCTGGTGGTGGCTAGAGCTGTGCCTGCTGAAGCAGCCAGAGCCTTAACAAAAGTAACAGTCCTTTTATAAAGGCAAGAATTTTTCTTGTAATGACGTCTAGCAAGCAACAAAGGAGTGTCCTCTATTTAACAACAAAAAAAAAATCATGCATCTTTCCAGTATTTTGGGAGCTTTTCCTGAATTCTGCCCTCTTCTGTTGCCCTCCTGGCGGTTCTGACTGATTTTGCTTTTATTTGATGTAGTTTCCAAAAGGCTTATCCCATATTATCTGAGCCTGGTGCTCCTTCCGTGTATGAGGAGGCAGTCTCGCTTAGGGAGTCATTCACCAGTGTCACCTTAATCCGTGACTCCCTTCTCTGTGTTATTTGGTGGTTCTCTGCCCTGATTCACAGTCGACAAATGCTATGGCCCTTCTGAGGGCAGTTTGACATCTGTACAGCACTACTCAAACATGCTTACTTTTTATAGCATTGGATTAATTGACAACATTTGTGAGAACAGATCTTAATTTAGCTCCCTCTTGTTGCTGTTATCTGCTTGCTTTACCAAAATGGGGCTTTACGATCCACTCCTAAAGCTGCATTTCTCCCTTGTGGTGGCTTGCGTCTTCTGACACAGCACACGTCCTGATTTCTTTAGCCCTTCCCTTCGCGGTGAAAGATTTGCTGGCTGCAGTGAACTGGAGCATGGTCTTAAGGGAGTAATGATACTGGCACGATTGTTGTGTGTAGAGAATTTCTCAGCTTTTAAAAGGAGCTATGTGGACAAAGCTTATAATAGATTTTGCTGATAGTTGTCTGTGAAATAATACTGGTTTGGGCAGCAGAACGTTGCTAGGAAAATAACTATAAACATCCACATTTCTCCTTACAGCAGTTCATTTGCAGTGCTAATGTTAAGCAGCTTTGTCTTCATACTCTGGCTGTGATAGCTGTGTGTGCAGCTGGGTCGTGTAATAAGTTGGGAATTTGATTTGCTTGGAAAAGAAACAACCTGCAAAAGTTTCTCTCTTAACCAGACTTTTTTCCTTGATCTAGTTCTTTCTGTGACCACACACGCGCTGCTGGTTTGGCACAAACATGGGAGTAGGGCAGGACCGTAAAAGCAAAATGGGTATGAGGACTATTAAACTGACTTCAGTATCTCTGTTGCTGAAGGCAAGAAAGGAGCTGGAGGGTCATGGAAAAGAAACAAGAGGAAAAGGCTTTGTCTGCATAGCTGACTTATCCCCGCTGCGAAGGAATGGGCTACTCCAGAACTGTCTTGTTTTAACCAGTGGTGCACTCGGATAAAATCAAGTCCAGTGGTACCGTGAATGACAGGAAATAATGGGGGGGATGTTCCAGATCTTCTGAGAAATGTGAATTTAATTGTTTCAGCAGGTGCTGTGAGGAAGAATAACCTTGAGAGGAAAAACACCTTTTCTCAGCAGGATCAGAGCTTGAGAAACTTAAGACGTTGCATTGACTGTTTTGATGTTAAGGGTAATTGCTACGGCTTTAAATCTGGAATTGCCACTAGAGGAAACCCTTTGGAAGGAGAACACCTGGACATGGCAAATATGAACAGTACACTTATGCCCAGACTAGAACTTCATATTAAAATTGTAATTGTTCAGGTTGGAAGGGACCTTTAAAGACCATTTAGTCCAACTCCCCTGCCCTGGGCAGGGACACCTCCCACCAGCCCAGGCTGCTCCAAGCCCCGTCCAACCTGGCCTTGAACCCCTCCAGGGATGGGGCAGCCACAGCTTCCCTGGGCAACCTGGACCAGGTTAAAAAAAAAAGAAAAAGAAAAAAGTCTTCTTTATGTCCAATCTAAATCTGCCCTTTTTCAGTTAAAAACTGTTGTCCCTTGTCCTGTCACTACAAACCATGATAAAAAAAAATAATCTCTCCATCTTTTTTTTTATAAGCTCCCTTTAAGTATTGAAAGGCCACAATGAGGTCTCCCCAGAGCCTTCTCTTCTCCAGGCTGAAGAACCCCAACTCTCTCAGCCTGTCCTCACGGAGCTCCAGCCCTTGGAGCATTTTCATGGCTCTTCTCTGCATCTGCTCCGACAGGTCCACGTTTTTCTTGTGCTGGGGACTTCAGAGCAGGACACAGTACTCCAGGTGGAATTTCATGAGAACAGAGGGGCAGAATCACCTCCCTCAACCTGAGAACTTTGGCTAGACATGACCGTAGTTGGTGTAGTCGTCTACTGTGTCACTAGATGTAAGCCTCTAGCCCCACTGAGTGTGTCACCTTGTCAGTGGCTTTGTGCTTGGGTGTTACCTTTGCAAGCTACATTGATCATAGCAAGTCTGCATTGTGCAGAGTGGTAAAACTAGTGGATTAAGTGATTATCCACTTCACGTGCCAAAGAAATCCCAACAAGCAGCATGCACGGGACTGGAAGGCTTCCTTGAGCCAGGAGCAGCTCACGTACATTGGCTTTTAGGAGGAGACCTCTGCTGTACTAGGAAAGGTGTCAAAGAAGGGTTATTGTGCCATTCAAATAATGGTATATGAATACTTCTTAATAAGAAAACCTGTGAAGAAAGGTCATGCCATAGATATAACAGCAGCTTTATATCATAATGGATCTCTTCCTTCTTGTGTTTCTTCTTCTTAATAATGTATTTATAAGACATAATCTTTCAGGACGGGTTACTTCGTTATGATGTTGACAGAGGAGAATGTGCTGTCAGTTTTCTCCTTTTATACCCTGGAGAAGATGAATGTGGTGGCTGATGTGCTCATCAGGCATAGTTAGGCCTGTGGGTGTTGCATGCTCTAAGCAGAGTGTGTTTGCAGCCTTGTCAGTTTGCCTTTTTCCTGTGTTTTTACCTTGCCCTGGATTGATCCTTTTCCCAGCTGATCAAAAAGCTTGACAGTTAAGTAGTTGACTGATTATTGTAGTAACTGCAGCAGCCCTTTCCACTTTCCTCCCCTGAGGTTTTCTAGCCTTCTGGTAAGGTGCTGAGCATCACTATAAACTGGAAGAGTGCTAAGTGAAATCGAGAAGCCTTGATTTTTCTGAACTTGTTTTCTCTACTGAAATGATCTGCTGTTAAAGGAATCGGTAATACATAAAAACTGAGAAAGCCTGGACCTGCCTGCCTTTGTCCTGAGAAACTCTTCAAACGAAAAAGGGCATTCACAGAGTGTGAGACTAGTTCCCACGAATCTATTGTATTCCCCACTTTCTCAAGCTGGGATTGACCTATTAGGTCAGACTCTTAAAGGGCAAATTTGATCCTAATAAAGCAACATCAGTGCAGGAGGCAAATTGATTGAAGTTTACGTGTTAAGCGTTATTTGACTAGTTTCTTTTGTGCCACAGAGTTTGTCTGGAGTCTTTCATCTGAACCGTTCATTAAGTCTGTGAAATGCTTTTCAACCGATTCAGTGACTGCTTGTTCCGTAGGTTGTAAATTGATCTGGCTGAAAAGTTGGAGACGCTTCTCTTGAAATCTCAACGCCGCATCTTTTATAAATAGATAGTCTGAAGGCAGAATTCATCCCTGAGTGCCAGAAGTTCACTCCAGGTCCCTTAGAAGAGGTTTTTCTTTCACCTAACTGTAGTGCAGTCCAGAGCAAAGTTGTAACATGCCCTGCATGTTCATGAAATACATTAATTTATAATTTTTTTTGATGCTCTATCATCTAATGCTTTAGAGTGTGTCTGGATGCCTGAGTCTTCCATTATGTGCAATGCTCTGTGCCAAAGAGGAGAGTTTTAAAAGAAAAAATGGGTTATCAGCTGCCAAAATTAGAGGTAGGTTTCTGGAAGCTGTAATAACTTTGGGAGTACAAAGATCACAAGGCCTGGGCAAAAGGTGTCACTTGTTCATACTTTCTGCAGAATCACAGAATGTGTTGGGTTGGAAGGGACCTTTAAAGGCCATCCAGTCCAACCCCCCTGCAGGGAGCAGGGACAGCTTCAACTAGATCAGGGTGCTCAGNCTCTCTATCACATCGTCCCCCAGCCTGTATTGATAACGAGGATTGTCCCAACCCAAGTGTAGGACCTTGCACTTGGCATTGTTGAACTTCATAAGGTTTGCTTGGGTTCACCTCTCCAGCTCATCCAGGTCCCTCTGGATGACATCCCGTCCCTCTGGCCTGTCAACTGCACCATTCAGCTTGAGGGCGCACCATGAGGGTGCGCTTGATCCCACTGTCTATGTCATTGATGAAGATGTTGAACAGCACCGGTCCCAGTACGGATCCCTGAGGGACACCACTTGTCACCCCTCTCCATCTGGACATCAAGCCATTGACCACTACCCTATGGATGCAGCCATCCAGCCACTTCCTTATCCTCTAGATCCTTCATGTTGGCCCTACAGTTGTTCTCTACAGTTTCACTGTATGTCAATTTGGTAGTCATTGTAAAAGTTGTAGCTTCTTTCACGTTTAGACTTTTCTCCGTGGATAACTTGCCTTTGTTCTTTCTTTAAACAGACATTGATGAAGATTAAGAATGTGTGTCTCATTACCAGTAAGAACATGAATTTGTATCTGTACTGTATTTAGGATGTTGGAATCTGGGAATCAGCACAACCTGAGTAAGGTTTTTCGTTAGAAAGATGAGAGACTTGGCTGGCATTTGGTTTTTTCATTGTGTTTCTTGCTGTGCAGTAGAATTATTTTAGGCAATTGTAATGCTCCACTTTCCGATAGGAGGTTCCCAATCACGCCTAGCTTCGGGAAGTGTCTTGGTTGGCATGTTTCTCCAAGCTGGCATCGCATCTCCTGCCAATGATTGACAGATCCCTTCTGCCTTTATCTGGTGTGAAACAGACTTTCTTGTGAATCTTCCAGATCATCTTACATCAGAAAAGGAAGAAAACACATGGGTTTCACCTTTGATTTAAAGAACACATTGTTTCATGGTGCTTTTCCTGTGAAGGAGAAAACTCTTTGCAGAACAAATAGAATTGTATTATTCCAGGAACATACGCAGTGAGTTTGAGTTGTGCAGAGCCCTGACTCATTTAGCGCGTTCTGGCCAAGGTACATTTTTTGTTAAAAACAACCCATCGTGCTGTTCAAGATAACCTGACTCCTTCCATTTCGTTTTCTAACCACTTAAAATTTTTCTGATGTACAAAGGAGGAGTGTGTGAAAACAAACCGCCCATGAAAAACACTGGAAACAAAGTCATAGTGTAAGTGAAGATTTAAGACTTCATTATTTTACAGACTTTAACAGTGCTTTGAGTTTTGTTCGATCAAAGAACTCTTAGCACTCTTGGCTACCTCCAACATTATACTTTTTAAAATTTGAATTTATTAGTAATCTAAGGGGGGGGCTACTCAAGGGGCACCCCCATACACAATATGGATTATGATGGAAGCCGTGGAGCAGGACCTTACCGTGAATTCATCTGGTACATCTCAGGACTGCAAATACTCAGAGTACTGAAAAAAAAAAAGCAGTAGACATACTTAGGTGACTTAGTATAATAATAAGCTTTGCATTAACTATGGTAAAGGGTTTCTTGTACATAGTAGACATACAGTATACCTGGAGCGTATGCAGTTGTTCCCAAGGTACCATTTTTAAGTTGCCTTGAATTTACTATTCTGGGCAGTTTGTTCTTAAAAGCTCAGCCTTGTGAAAATAGTTACAAGTTTAAGTTCATGCCATAAATGCACAATACTTATGTTAATTGTTAAAAGTATTTAACCTCCCAAAATGAGACTGCAGAATCGTTTCTGCAGAAGGAAGCTTATGACCAAAAATTCAAGAAGAGCTGTTTCTAGTCTGAGCTGAATTCTTAAGTAATAAAGGAAGATACTTGAATTTAAAGAATTAGGGAAAAGTAGGCAAATTTCTGAGTATCAGGTTTAAAAATGCACTATATTTGTCATTCAGTCCTAGTTCATTAAGAAAGTATCCTCAGAGAGCTAAAATAGTACAATGTACATTAATATATTCAGTTATTCAGTATATATTCAGCAGCATCTCTCAGAGGTTGATGTCCAAAGTACCGTGCTTATTAAACATTTGCTATTCCATAGACTTCTGCAGGAAAAAAATAATTAATAATCTACAGTACGCTTTTGTTTACATACAGTTAAAATCACTACTTGTATTTCAATTTTTTTAGCTGCTGCCCTTCAGCAGTTGATAGATTTTGAAACATTAAATCAGTTATGTCTCTCTTCCCCAGTTTTACTTCACATTAGCTTACGCTTTCAGCTTAATTTTAAGTTGAATGGGTTTCTGAGCAAAGAGCCTTTGACTTGTTGCTGTTTGCTGCTGCACTGGATCCTAGCACTGTTGTTCTGCAGGGAAATAGCGCTATTCCCGATTCTTGTTTCTCTCTGCCCTTTTCTGTGGATGAAAACTGCACGTGCATTTGTAAGGCAGGAGAACCAGAACAACATTCCCCGTTTTAGGGGCGTCACATCCAGAATATATTAAAATTAGGCTCAAATTTGAAAGTATGAACTGCATTGCTTTGGAAAATAAACTTGTGTGATTGTGGTGTGGAAACAAATATTTTGATATAAATAGCCTTGATACGAAGATTGGAGGAGAAATCCTGCTCTGCTGAAGTTCTTACAAGACTCAGCAGTGTGCTGGGTTGTAACCTCCTTACCTTGCCGTTTGTGTATGGGTGTCTTAACGTATGCTTGAGTTCCATAGGATGCACGGTTGCCTTGTAAAGCAGGTAGACGTTCATGCGTGCAAGTCTAGCCGTTACCTGAACGCCTCCGTAGCTACCTACCCTGGTGCGTGCAGCAGAGCTGCCGAAGAGGAGCGAGGGCTTTTTTCTTCACTTCTGCGGTAAAGAAAGCCATTGGATGAGCTGTTGGCATCCGTGGTAACTTGTCACCGTCTAACTGCTAGGGCCTCTTTTAAAAAGTGAAGATTTTTGTGTGTGTACTTCCCTTCTACCTATTAAAAACCAGCAGATTGGATCATGACTACTTGCATTCCGTGAGCAGATCACTCTCTTATTGAAGGAAAGTTCTGAAAAATACCTGCTAGCAGCACGAAAAACGTCATGCACAACAGACGTGAAATCAGGACAATCTTCCAATGTTGAATTTCTTCCAAAAACCCAAAGGCTTGTGTAGAAGGGTTAAAGCAGTATTCAGGCATGTATTCGCCTTGAACAGGGATTGAATTCTGCCTTGGGAGAAGTTTTACATTACAAATGGCTGGGCAGAAGCGGCAGTAATTAAAAAGGATGTGTTGCTACTGGGAGCATTTCTTACCTGAAGCAGAACGCTAGGGCAGTTCTAATACTACCCTCGCCATTCCTATGGGCACAGAGGCTGTGGCCGTTGTGCCTGCCTGTATGCTTTTCACCCTTCAATAACTTGAGCTTGTGGACTTTGTCACAGTCTATTTGGCAAAGCCCCAAAGTTTGAAAGATAACGAGTGTAATACAAGCTTTGTGGAAACAAGTAACCATATAGAAAATGGGTTGTGTAAGTGTTGTGATGTTGGGGAATATTAGCTTGCAACATGAGATAGAAGGAAGTTCGTGTGAGAACGAGACGTTACAAATGGTCCAAAGGTGAGAAAAGCTTCAGGTGAAACATCTTTTTAAATATTGCTGTCAGGAAGCACGTTTATCGGAAGCCTTAGACTTCCTAGCTATAGTGTTTACCAAGCGGCTTCTGATAGGAGTGCTGAAACAAACTGCTGTGTGTTACTGCCCATAGCAGGCTGTGAAAGGGCTCTGCAAGGACTTGTTTCAATTTTGAAACCTTCGGTTATATTGCTTTTAAGATTCTGCTTTGTCTTCTGTCTGAAGAAACAGATTTCGGTGACTGTGTTCCAATCTACGGTCTTTTAAGTTGTAATGCCGTGCTTGGTTATTTTGAGGTTCTAGGAGGTCTGATTTAAAATGTTATTCTTGGAAGCCATCCAGCTAACCGGGTAACCCACTGCAGTATCTAGATAATTGCCGCTTTTCATCTCTGATAAGTAATTTGAGGTGTGGAGTGACTCTTTTCTGACGTACTACCACCTAGCGAATGTAGAGCGTGATGATCTGCAGTTGTTGTGGATGCCTTGTCTTACAGCTGGTAGTGTCATCGCAGCACTTGCCCGGGATTTTTTTCACGTGAGTGTCACCGTGATTCATGTGGTGGATGAGTGATGGTAAACAAAGATTTAAAATGCAGTTTTGCAGATGGCCTTTGAGAAGTTGATAAAAATCAAATAGGTGCTCTTTCTCCCCATGAACCAGGAAGGGCCTCAGCACATATCGCGCTTGCCAGAATTGTGTGGAGAGATTAGCCTATTATATAAAAATAGTAGTGCCAAGAGCCCCATTGTGCCTGGCTATACACAAATAACGTAATATCATGAGATAAACTTGTAGCCGTATCAAAGTTTCTTGAAATCCCAGCTTGTTCTTGCTCTGTGCCTTAGGGTAGACTTTCACAACCAGGGTCTTGGCACAGAAAGCGTAAAACCTGTGCTTTAAAAGCATCTTCCTAGTTCAGGAATGCATTTACATCTACCTCAAATAGAATCATAGAGTGGTATGGGTTGGAAGGGACCTTAGAGCCCACCCAGTTCCACCCCTGCCCTGGGCAGGGACACCTCCCACTAGCCCAGGTTGGTCCAAGCCCCATCAACCTGGCCTTGAAACCCCTCCAGGGAGCGGAAGTCTTGCTTTTAAGCACCTTCTGAAAGTTGGACCTTTTTTGGTCCCAATCGAACATCTAGAATTACTACTGGGTGTTAAATCTTCCTCTTAACTCACATGACCTGAAGTCTCTGCCATTCACTCACTGGGCTGTTGGTGCGTGGGAGCCTCGTGGAAATAGATGTGATGCTCGTTCAGGGCTAAGAAGTACTGACCTGGCAACATCTCACCGTCATCAGGCTGCTACTGCGTGAATTGTTGAGCGCTGACGTATTCTTAATCACAAATAGCGTTAATCTCTCGGGGGGGGG
>VXBO01003081.1:120471-207225 GCA_013400135.1 Rhinoptilus africanus | reverse complement strand
TTTTTTTTTTTTTTAGGGCTTTGAAGTAGTTGTGCAACAAGCCCTTGTTGCGTTGTCCTGGGGTGTTTGACTTTAAACTCGGGGCTGTTTCCTGATGCACAGTTTTAATATATGGGAGACTGGCCGCCTCTGTCCGGCTTTGAGTTGCTATTCTAATTAAAGAGCTTTCTGGCTCTGTGGGAGGCTTCCCTCCCGTTCCCCCCGCTTTAGCTCTGTGTGTGGCTGTGTTCATATCAAATGACTTCATGGATCCGGTACAGAAAAAAGGAGCCGCGGAAGCCTGTGGGCATGCTCGTGTGTTTGACAAGATCCTTCCCCAGGTCTCGTTTCATGTGGCTGCACAAACAGTCCTGTGAATAAAATGCCCACGTGTGTGTGCGTATATGTAATGCTTAGAAATTTGATATATGGTTTTGGTACAGGATTACGCTTCGGCCCAGGCAGGAAAATGAAATCTGTAGGATTCACCTTAGTATGTCCTTGTAAAAATGTCTCACCAGGCTGGAATTGCTGGATCACAGCTGTCACTGGCTCTGCCCTGGCACCGCGTATTTCTCATATCAAAGCCAGAAATGCTGTGGACTTCCTGGATAGTCAGGCTCACCAGGTCCTCTACAATAAAGTAGTTCATTACCGAAATCACCTTCTTTGTGATCTATGCAGACCTGTCTCTTGGATGCTAAAAACTGGTTATAATCTAATAAATGCGACTAAGAGTTTGTTTAAACCTACTTTTTGTTGTGTAACTAAAGAAAATGGCCGTAAAAGGAAATCTAATTGTAGTAGCATTATTTTGGTATATTTCTAACCCCCTTTTGGCTAGAGTAACTCAAAGAAGTGATGATTTATATTGTGTTTTGAATAATATCTAGTGGAAAACCACAATAATCAAATTGTGTGGTGGTTCTAAATTGGCACCAGTCTAAGCTGGTGGAGGATTAACCTCGTACTGTTATTGTTTGTTCTGAGCGTGTTGAATGTGGTGGTGTTGTGTAAGTTTTTTCCGTACAGAAAACAAGGAAATAATATTGATAAGAAAACACAATACGGATGCTGGGACTGTTTCACAAGATAAGATTTGGATTTCCGTATATACTTGAATGGGAGTCAATCGTCCTTTTGGGTGCTCAACGCCTGTAGCGTCGTGTCTGTGAGCTGAAAGAAAACAATGAAATGTACGCGTGATCTGCTGAAAACCACCCCGCGTGATGGAAAGGGAAAGGCATGGGCAGAAGAGTGTCATCTCTCGCAGTGGTAGCGAGAAGAGATGAATAGACCCATTGTCCGAACCAGATTAACTTGTTCGGTAGATGTTAAAGCCAGTCTTAAATAATCTCTGATTTAGAGCCTCGAATCATTACGCGGTGGCTCTTATAATTAAAAGCAAACCAGTTAAGCAAGCACAAGGCCAAAGAGTATATAAGCGAGTTAATCACCTTAAACTCACACTTAGCAATCTCTTTCCTCCCTCTGCCGTGTGCTGGGTTGAGAAGGTTGTGGTCTTTGAGTTCTAGTAATTAATGCATTTAAACCTGAAGCTGTGTACTAGTAGCCTGCTGGCAGTTCCTCTAACTCCTTACAATACGCTTTTCCACCTCTATCCTTAATGCTTCTTGCTCTTTATAACAGTCAGATGATTCAGCCATTCATGCCCGTATCACTTATTTTAATGTAGTATCTTGGGTTTTCTTACTTGTTTACAAGCTTTTTGAAGTCTGTCTCCAGCATATCACGTCCGTCATGTAGAAGATGCTCAAATGCTATCGCTGCCCAGTAGGTAGGTACTTCTCTTTCCAGCACAGGAAAGTGTTGGAGAGCAAACTAGAAGCTCCCGCTAAGCATTACTTAAATGTCTCCTGCACTGCGCAAATGTACTTGTTATCAAATACAAGGAAATGCACCACGCATCCCAGAATTTACTGCCGACATAATTGTCACTGGTGTAATGGCACCTCTGTGTCTGTGTGCTGTGGTTTGGGTTTTGGTGGTTTTGATCCTTCCAGCCTGTTAGAGGGCAGGCAGCGATGGCCCTCGGGGGTTTCCAAGCATGCTCAGGGGTCAGTGCCTCTGCCTGGGACCTGTATCTGCATTGATAACCTCCGCTTCCTGATCGCCTCCTTTTTTTTTTTGAATGCCTGTATGCTTTTGGGAAGGCACGTCTCCTTTTTCATCTCTCCTGAGCTGAGGTGATAAAGCAGCCTTTGAAATAGTTTCCCTTGGGATATCGTTCCTTGCCCTGGCTCAGGGGAACTTTCTCAATCCAGCCCATGTTTTGTGGCTCGCAGGTTCTCTAGTCGCACAATTTCTCTTTTGATGAGCCCTTCTTAGGCGGGAGCTGTGTTGTGCCTGAAGCTGTCTCCTCTTCCAGCAGATCTGGAAATCTAAATGCTGGTTCAGGTTTTATAGTTAGAGCCTATTTATTAGCTTGCTGTTGCCATGAGGGGGAGGCTGTACTCCCTCTGGGCTTCGCGTTTTCCATCCCTACCTTGTGCTCATCTGCACTGACCGCCTTCGCTTTTAACTCAGCCAAAAGTCATGTTTTCTTTTGCAGGGTTGAAGTTCAATTAGGAAAGAGTGTCAGAGCTTGTACGGGGAGGAGGGTAAGACCACGAGAAAGGGAGAAAAGCAGATGAGTTCTCTATTCCCTCTCTTCTCCTTCCTCCCAGAGTAGTAAAATGTTGGTTTGACTCATCTGCAGTATGTAAATTCATCCTAATGCCTCCTAAATTCCTAAGGGAAACTGCTTGGCTTTTGCTGGGCTCTCTCCTGTACTAGCTTGCTGCCTGGGCACACTGGTACGAGTTCTAGCAGGAAGGCAGGACAGAAGATGCACCCAGGTATGAGGAGGGTGGGATTGTAGGAGCTCTGATTTACATCGCATTCCGCTTCCCCGTTGTCTCTTGCTACCAGAGGTCGGGGGGAAAAAAAGCCAAGCCCAAAAATATTTGTTAGGAAGGGGTTACAAGCAACACTTCTGCTGCTGCCCAGGAGGTGTTCTGGTTGCTGTGGGGGTACTGGATTTATCACAGAATTTTAGCTGCCAGCAGTGGTTTGCATTTGCTTTTTTTGAAAGGTGGGGAAGAGAACAACAAACTTCCTAAGGTTTCCAAGAGTCAAGTGTTTCAAGTAGAGAGCAAGAAAATGAGTAAATCTAGAAATAAATGGTCTCCATCATAGAATTGTCTGAGTTGGAAGGGATCTTTAAGGATCATTGAGTCCAACCATCAACCTCAACACTGCCCAAACCACCGCTAACCCACGTCCCTCAGCATCACGTCTGCCTGTCTGTTAAATACCTCCAGGGATGGTGACTCCCCCACTTCCCTGGGCAGCCTGTTCCGGTGTGGAAGTAAACTGCGGAACCTCATACCGGTAATCCACCAGCGAACCAGTGTCTCCTGAGTGCTTCTGTGTTTTTTGGGAAGCACACGGCGTGCTCCCCTTCTCCCAGTAGCACCAGCCCCGTGCGCAGGATGTGACCCACGCTGCCAGCACAGGCGGTTCGGGGCTGTCAGCACCTGGAGTGCGCTTCGTTGCCTTTTTCAGCTTCACCCCATTTGTTTAAGCAGAATAACGTCCTAGAACTTGCCTTGCATGCTTTTAAATTCCATTTTTTAAAAAAATAAGCATACAAGTTCTGTTTATTTTCAAATAACCTCGACTCTGACTTGCAGTTCTGGACCAAATTTTAATTAATATGTTGGTTTGTTTCCAAAGTTAGATCTGTGGTTCCTTTATTTCTTTTCATTAGATCAAGCCTCAGAGGTGCAGGTGACCATGATGCTGACCGAAAGCTGTAAACTCAGAGGACTTCATCACAGGTAAGCTAGGCGGCGTTTATCAGCAAAAACTGTATCTATGCCAGCTGAAAATACACGTGCTTAAAGTTTCCTAGGGGGAGAGGAAACAATTTTTTTAGAATTCAGCAACATTTTCTACATTTGAAGGGAGTTTTTTTAAGCCTTAAAGAGCTGAAGGTTGTTTTGTGTCACTTGAAAGTAGAGAATTCCAGATATGCTGCTCCTCACAAAGAGTGTTTATAAGGATTTTTTTTCTAGCTGTACAGTCAGTAAAATAAAATAGTTGCAGTATGTGGGAAAATGGGGAAAGTAGTTGGTTTGATATGGGTGGGTATTCCTTTTATATATTCTTTGTTATTGCAGAAGAAGGTGCTGCAGGCATGTGTGGGTTTACGCTGGTTCTTGCACAGACTGGTTGTTAAATGTGCTGGGATCTTAGTGGTGATGAGAGGAAGATGCAGGTTGATTATCAATTTAGCTAATTTACTAGTCTGTTTTATATTGTTGGTAATTTCCTACATGGCACAGCAAAATACGGTGATGAGATGCCCTCCCACATGGAGACGAGGAAATGCTTTTAGCACTCTGGCACGTGTGTGGTCCTGATATGGCTTTGTAACATCGCTGATGGGATCAATTCCTTAAGAATTAATGGCATGATTTTTGGGGGAACGGTTTAAGTTTTTAAATTGATGCCCCAAACCAGCTTGAGTTAGTGGCAGTTCTGCAGCTTGGGTTAAAGGCTGAAATTGGCCTTAAAGGTCTTCATTACTGGCAAGGAGGTGGGTAAGAAGAAACCTACGCTCATCGTCAAGTCAGTAGGCTGGTAATTGATCTTTTCTGCTGGTAACGTGAAGGAAATGAGAATAGTTCAAGCAGAATCATTAGTTCTGTAGTGGATTTACAATCTGTTTTCATAAGAATTATTGTAATTAATACCTTGCCTAAAATTCAAGATTATCTTATTAAGAGCAGTAGCAGGTTCTCGGGGAAACTTACTTAAAAATGAAACAAAATGGAACAACCCAGACTCATCATTCAAAATCGGTTGTTATCCTCCCTTTTATAAGTCAAACTTCTTTAAAAAGTCTGAAAAGCTTTTCTTCTGCACACAGCCTGTGGAGCTGGGACCTTTGTCTTGGTGGAAGGTAGAGCTGCTGGTATGTAGAGCTCATGGGTGTGACACCTGCCTGTCAGACTTGGTCAAGGAAGAACAGGAAATATCAAAGCTCCCTTTAAAAAATCATTATAACTCATTGAGACTTACTAATATGTTTCCAACAGAAGATACAGGGTTTTTTTTAAATTGAAATATATAGAGTTTGTTTCAAGTTTCTACAGATTCATGTGTTGACGCTATAGGAAGATGTTTAGGCAATGCAGCGTGGGAGTTAATGGAGCCATAAGGAGGAGTAAAACATCTGGGATAAAACTCCCGACATACTTCTGCATTTAGAGTGCAATTTCACGTTTAGTTGCTTCAAAACTAAAAAATCCGCGCCTTCATTTTGAAGTGGATCAAACGTGATATTTTGACCTTTTTTTTAAACCACCATCTTATGGAGCTATAATATTTTATATCTATAGTTGCGTTTAGAGTGATATGCTTCCAAGTTGAGGATATATTGCTTCTTAATAATGATAACCTGTATTCACGGAAACTTATTTCAGCCCTTTAGGACCAGGGGAAAAAATTGGAGGGTTCTTCCTAATGGGAAAGTACTCAAATATCTCACTTAAAAAAATGTTTAGGCGTTCAGTTATTTGGAGACTTTGTGCCCTGCAATTCATAATGCAAGATTAAATGCTTTTCTTTGGTGTTGAATTACTTTCGCTTAATGTTTTTAGGGGTTAAGATGTTTATCAAATTTCAGTTTCATAAAATTAGGAATTTCTTTCCCTGTCTTCCAGGAATCTGCTACCTATCACTCACGTCTGTATAGAAGAGGGAGAGAAACCAATGGTGCTGCTGCCGTACATGAACTGGGGGAACCTTAAACTCTTCTTGCGACAGTGCAAGCTGGTGGAGGCCAACAATCCTCAGGTACGCTCGGAAATCCGTGGCTCGTTGCCCATTAAATTTAGACGTGGTTTGTCATCTGTGTGTGTGAGCCTTCAAAGAAATCGTTGTGGTAGTCACCTGTTCTGAGGTGGTAATGGAAGAATTGGCAAGCAGGTTCCCTAGCAAGGGCTTGTCTTGATTCATACAAGGAAAAACATTCTTGCCTGCGTTATCACAGATGTTCAGAGGGCACGAAGCCGAGTTAGACTCTGGTTAGGGCAGTAGCGGGTGTATCAATACATCTTATTAAAAAAAAATAAAATTAAAAAATAGAGAGGGTGGTATATGGTTGTGGATTTAAGTCAGAACGCACGGGGGAAATTGTGTATGGAGAAATTTCAGATTTACGGTTTATTTTTTTGGGATATAATTAATAGATTATCCCTTTAATTACTGCAGTTAATGATTTTATGGTAAGCATAAAGCACTTCTGTCTAACTTTTACGGTGCTACTATACATTTGTATTAAGTAAAATAACTGTTTAACTTTAGATACTAAAGGAAGTGATCTCTGATTTTATTTTTTTCCCTGCTGTGGGTGCTCTTCAGCATTCATAACTTTGCTGTGTTTCATGGAACCTGTTGCACATATATATTATGAGAAGTGCGAAAGAAAATGTTCCTAGATGAGAACGTATTTTGCATAATTTAAAAAACACGAGTAAGTGTTTAGTGATGGATGTGCGTATGTGTCAGAACTATCCCTCTTGGTAGGATTATCTTGTCTTTTTTTCAACTTCCCCTTGATTTGGCTTCTCTCTTTAGACTAAATCAAGCACAAAATGCAATCTTGTTCCTGAGGTCAGCGTTTGTCCCTGTTCTGTAGCAGATTTCAAACTAGCAAGGGCAACCTGTCTGTTAATTTACAAGTTGTGATAAACTGTTAGGATCTTTAACTTGGATTTTATTTCTTTTGTTGCTTTACCGAGTTATAAATCCCTATGCAACACACTAATAACCCTTTCCAAGAATTTAGGCAGAAATGGTATTTATAATCTGTATTATCTCAAACAGGAGTTGCCTCTTAGTAACGACTGTACTTAACTATCAAAAAATGGGACGTTTGGTGTCCTAGATACTTATTTTAAGACAGAAATTTTCTACAAATACCTAAAGCAAAATTCTTGAGGTTTTTTTTAAAATAATACGTGGGTATTGTTCTTAATAACCTGTTAACGAAGAAGCCAGTCTATTATTGATTTAATTTAGTATTTGTTTTATTTTTGAGCCCAGTCTTGCGACTTCGATGTGGCCACCTACATACTGAAGTTTCTGAAACACTATAAAAGAGTGAACACGGGGTATAAATATTTTCAAGAGTTTAATTTATACAGGGCTGTGAAGTTGTAAAAGTCGGTGGAGCTTTTGATACTAGTTTTCAGCAGTAGATCACAACAAGAATTTTGATTGCTGTTTGTGCCCTGCTGCCTGAAAATGAGTCGGTTTCCAGAGAAATAGAAAGCTATAAGAGTATGGTAAGAAGGGTAAAATTGACCATTTTTGCCTATATTCACCACTAATCAAAGTACAAGCTGGGGAGCAGTGAGGCAGTTGTAAATTGGAAACATTTGCCTGGCATATTAAAAAATAAAATAAATTAATATTTATAATAAGGAGTGCTTATAGGTTTTCGACAGTGTCTGTAATAAGCTACTAGAAAGCATCAGCCACTAAAGGTGAGGGAGGGGGCACTAGAACAGGACAAAGCCACTGACCCAGCGGGCGCATGCAGTGGCGTGGCTTGCAGTTTTGCCATGATTTTTCTTCTGTGCCTTTGCAGGCAATTTCCCAGCAGGACCTTGTACATATGGCCATTCAGATTGCCTGTGGAATGAGTTACTTGGCCAGACGGGAGGTCATTCACAAAGACCTGGCTGCTAGAAACTGTGTGTAAGTACTCAACGGGATAGAGTCATCGCACAGGTCGTGTTACCTCAGTAGATAGAGCCTTCTCCAACTAACCTAATTTCCACTTCAAAATATACTGCTGTTTGGGTTTTTTTACAAAATTTTGTGTGAATTAAATGAAATTCAACAAGGGCAAGTGTCGGGGCCTGCCCCTGGGGAGGAATAACCCCCTGCACCAGGACAGGTTGGTGGTGACCTCTGGGGAAAGGGACCTGGGAGTCCTGGGGGACAACAGGATGGCCATGAGCCAGCGATGGGCCCTGGTGTCCAAGAAGGCCAGTGGCATCCTGGGGGGCATCAAGCAGAGTGTGGCCAGCAGGTGGAGGGGGGTCATCCTCCCCCTCTGCTCTGCCCTGGGGAGGGCACATCTGGAGTGCTGGGGCCAGTGCTGGGCTCCCTGGGTCAAGGACAGGGAACTGCTGGAGAGGGGACAGCAAAGGGCCACCAAGGTGATGAGGGGACTGGAACACCTCTCTGATGGAGAAAGGCTGGGGGATTTGGGTCTCTTCAATCTGGAAAAAAAAGATGATTGAGGGGGGATCTTAACACAAATACTTAAAAGGTGTGTGT
Source organism: Rhinoptilus africanus (assembly GCA_013400135.1). NCBI lineage: Eukaryota > Metazoa > Chordata > Aves > Charadriiformes > Glareolidae > Rhinoptilus > Rhinoptilus africanus. Next base: position 198,885 of record VXBO01003081.1, on the reverse strand, counting down.
CAGGAGGATGGGGCCAGGCTCTTCTCAGTGGTGCCCAGGGACAGGACAAGAGGGAACGGGCACAAACTTGAGCACGGGAAGTTCCACCTAAACCTGAGGAGGAACTTCTTTCCCTTGAGGGTGGCAGAGCCCTGGCCCAGGCTGCCCAGGGAGGTGGTGGAGTCTCCGTCTCTGGAGACATCCCAGACCCGCCTGGAGGCGTTCCTGTGCCCCCTGCTCTGGGTGACCCTGCTCTGGCAGGGGGTGGGACTGGGGGATCTCCAGAGGGCCCTGCCAACCCTGTGATTCTGTGAATAGTCTTGTCAGTGAAGTTGTTTTTCTCTAAACATAAGATGAACCAGAAAGCACGGTTTTCAAGGAAGCACGATGTTCTCCTTGGGCCTCCCTCCAAAAGGTCCATGTCCTTCTGATGTTGGAGGCAGCACTGCAGGGGGGTTTCCCTGGAGTGGAGGGGAGGCAGAGGTCTTCTAGGAATTTCTCTGAACTCTTAAGAGTGATTAGAGATGGAAATTTCCTGGTCTATAAATTTTGAGGGCAATGAACTGACATGAAAGTACATAGAAATGGGATAAATAAGAAGGTACTTGAGACAGCAAAGCAGGCAACATGCAAATTAAGCATTTGTGTTTAATTTTTCTCGTCAAAATAAAGAAATAATTGACAAGATGAAATGACAGCAAACACCGTCTTGTTACAATGTTATTTCTGTATTTTTGTCATGTTATGGCCAACATCTTACCCATGTTCTGGTCAGCTGTTTATGAGAACATTGAACTTCAGTACACACTTTTTGACGTTCAGAAGAATATGAATTAACACCCCAGAGGTGGGAAAAGAATCAGTAGACTCAGTGTGCTTTTTTGAGTAATTTTTTTTTTATTAAAATTAAGTTTCCCTTAGCCAGTATCCTATTTCTGGCAAGAGTCGCAATGACTATCTCTTGTTGAGGGGAAGAGATATCTTATGAGATTGCTTGATTAGAGACAAGCTTTTAGGCTTCAAATATATTGGTTGCTTTAACAAGCTATTACTAGGTCTTGCTTTGCTTAACTCTTTGGCTCGTTATTGCTACAGAGGTACTGCAGCTAAAATTTGTTTAATTGTTCCGATAGGAGATCTCCAAGGGAGGAGGAATAATTTAAGGGAGTTTGTTTGCTTTAACTCTATTTTTATGCACTTGTAAATGTTTGATTTTATTTAATCTAAGACTGCTGATTTTTCTAGTGCTTATCTGTTAACGTAGAATAAATACGTTCTTTGATAATATTTGATAATCACAGGGTAACCGTGTGTTGATCTAGAAGAATGCTAGTGCTTTGAAATGTGGCTCGTGTGTTTAGTGTTCCCCAATTAAATCCCGGGTCTGAAACTTACGGTTGAGCGTAATTATTTTCTGTAGAACTGTAATGCCAAGTTTGCTAAATGCTTCTGTTCTTTCAAATTAGCATTGACGATGCACTTCAGGTTAAGATTACAGACAACGCGCTATCTCGAGACCTGTTTCCCATGGACTACCATTGCCTGGGAGATAATGAAAACAGACCAGTTCGATGGATGGCCCTTGAAAGCCTGGTTAATAATGAATTTTCCAGTGCTAGCGATGTGGTAAGTTGTTTGGGGTTTTTTTTTCCCTCTTAACATCTTGCAAATGTATTTTGTTGATATTTTTCCCTTTTTTTAGCTGTTGGGAGAGTTGTGGCACTAAATAGGTAACAGTGATTTGTCCAGAACAGCATCTACACACCTGCTTCCTGCACTGGCTGCTGGTGGCAGATGTTTCAAAGGTCGAGCAGGCCCTTCTTGCATGGCAAAACTGGCCGTTGCATGCTGTTCTCCTTGGTAGCGTTAGCAGAAAAGGCAATTAAATTCAGCGAGCAATCTCTACTGGGACTTGTCCGCTACTTGAATGAACGGGATCCAGAGTCCACAGCAGGAGTATTTCAATTGTAGCCTCTCAGAGAAAAGAGGGGAAGAATTGCTTCCCTTGACCTGCTGGCTACGCTGATGTTGGCACAGCACAGAATGCAGCTGGCTTTTTTTTTTGCTTCAAGGGCATGATGCTGATGTGTTCAACTTCCTCACCAAGCCCCCCAGCTCCTGTTCTGCAAAGCCACTTTCTAGGTGGTTGTCCCCAGCCATCACATGGAGCTATTCCCTCCCAGATGCAGGACTCTGCTTTTGCTTTCCTTGAACTCTCTAAGGTTCCTGTCAGTTCGTTTTCTACAGCTTCTGGAGGTCCTTCTGCAGAACCCTGTCCTCCAGCCTGTCAACCACTCTTGCCCAGACTGGTGATGGGTATCACGAGCTTCCTGAGAGTCCAGATCGTTACTGAAGATAAGGGTATTGAGTCCTGAGCAGTGCCACTCGTAGGCAGCTGCTGGTTGGACCACTACAGCAGTTTGAGTCCAGCAGTACGGCCACTTTAATGTCAACATCTCACTAATTTGGTGTAAGGGTGCTGGGGAAGATGATGTCAAAGGCCTTGCTGAAGTCAAGGTGAACATCCATTGCTCACCCTGTGTCCACTAACGTTCTTCTCAGCAGAGAACTGGTCAGGTTAGTCAGGCACAGTTTGCCCTCGATAAATCCATCTTGGCTGTTCCCAGACACCTTTACGCTTCATATGCATGGATGTGACCCCCAGGATCACGTGCTCCCTGACATTAGCAGGACCTGATGTTAGACTACCTGACCTGTAGCTCCCAGATCCCATCTCTTCAAGAGGGTGCTTTCTCTCCAGTGGTCAGCAACCTCCCCCAGAGATGATGAGGGCAGCGTTGCGGTAACCTCAGCCTGCTGCCTCGGTGCTCTTGGATGCATCCTGTCTGGTACAGAGGTCTGGCCTGTGTGGTGCAGCCTAAGTGTTCTCCTCTGTGGGCATTTCTTGGGTGGTTTAACTCTGAGCTTTGGTTTTCCAAGCTCCATCCGTTCTTGCTCTACTCCTCAAGCAGCTTTCTCCTGCTTCCACCCCCTTCCTTAGTGCCTGACCTTAGTCCGTGCATCCATGGTGGCCTTCTACCATGCTTGCGCAGCTTCCTGCACACCAGAACAGACTGTTCTTGTGCTTACAGTAGTTTGTCCTTGAAGATAGACCTGTGGTAATTAGTACTAATTAATGGTAAACCACTTGCCCTTATGATCTGTGCCTTCCTGCTAAGGGGGTGTTTTCTTTGGTAATGATGCTTTCCTTAACATGGCCACATCCAGGGATTGTAATCTGCATCTTAAAATGTGCTAGCTGAGAAAACTTTGGAAAAGTTCTGGTTGTTTTCTTATTCCTCATTGCCATAGTCTCTGTACGAGTGCTCAAACCATATAAACAAAAAAGAAAAAAAAAAAAAAAGGAAGGAAGGGAAGGAGTCAGCTCTGCTCCAGAAATACTTCTGTACTCACTGGAAAATGTGTGGGGTTTTGTGTTATACCCAACTTGAAGACAGAACAGGAAATAGAAGTTGCCTGTAAAAGCATGTTTTTATAATACTAAATGGGATCGATGAAATGTTGGCTTTCTTTTTTTTTTTTTTAAACTGGAGCAGGAAAGCGTGCGCTGTTTGCAAAGACTGCACTTGGAAATCGAAGCTTATGTAACGCTGGCAGCGAAATGTAGAGTTTGCTTCGGATGCAGGCACCTCAGTACCATCGCCCTTTCAGAAAACTGCCACAACTCGGCGCATGTTCCACACTATTTTAATGCAGAACTCCTTCTTGCGTTATGTAGGGATAAATCCAACTCAACTTCCAAGACATAGTCCTTAACTTTGCATACGTAGCTATCCGAGTTTTGCAGCGTGCAAAAAACGGACAGTTTTTCTGGGTGTAGAAAATACTGTCTGCCCTAAATATCGTCTCTGCGTTGACCTGGGTGCTTTTCGCAAATGTAGTATGTTTTTGTCTATTTGCTAGGACCAAATCAATAGTTATCAGTTGCGTGTAACTTCTAATCGGTGGTGAAATCTGTTACAAACAATCGAGGTGGTGACAGTTCAGGCGCGATTGGCACGTGTTCTGGGCTTGCTTTTTTGGATGCGTTTCTTCAAAATGGTTTTGCTGGCTTGAAACATTCCTAATGCGTTCCTCCTCTGCCAACAGCTCTATCAGTCAGCCAAAGCGTAGAAAAACAAGACGTGATTCCTCTTGAATTTCAATTCTGTGGTGGTTTTTTTTTTCTCTCTGTTGGACATGAAGCTCTGCATCTCTTTATGCCATTTTTACGCAGTTACTTAGGGGCTTAGAAATAGCTATATTCTTAAAGTAGTTTTGCTTGAATTGCCCTTTGTTCTAGGTGCACCACCGCTTGTCTCTCGGTGTTTTTCTTAACTGCAGATTAAACGGCTGTCCTCCCCTGCCCTCCTGCACTGCTAGTAGATGGGTGTTCAGAGCGGGGCCGTGTCTAGTGATAGGAATGAGGGGTAACGGCTTCAAACTGAAAGAGGGGAAATTTAGATGAGATATTGAGAAGAAATTTTTCACTGTGAGGGTGGTTGGACACTGGCCCAGGTTGCCCAGAGAAGCTTTGGCTGCCCCATCCCTGGAGGGGTTCAAGGCCAGGTTGGACGGGGCTTGGAGCAGCCTGGGCTGGTGGGAGGTGTCCCTGCCCAGGGGATCTTTAAGACGATCTTTAAGGTCCCTTCCGACCCAAACCAGTCTCTGGTTCTATGATCTGTGCCCCTGCTGTTCTAGCCCCGAGCTTCCTATCAGCATCCCTTAGTTAAAGCTTCGCTTAGGGGTTGGGAATTTCTTTGGGTTAAAACCAAGAATCTTTCGAGGCTTGTAGAATTCTGCCCCTTTTTAATAAATCACGATGTTTGCAGCACTTGTAACTGCAGCAGTGAATCATCAGTGTGCAGTATCAGCACCATCTATGTTTCGTCTCTTGGATCTCTTGATACCAGCTAGTAAATCATTTCGCTTGTAGTGTACTTGCACAGGAATTGATTGATTGGCTTTTCATCACCTTCGGCTCCTTTTGGCAAGTGTTGTCGGCCGAATGTGTTGAATGCTAATCCAACTGTCAGGTTTATTTTTCTCGTGAGTCCCACGTGTGAGCATCTACTCAAAATATGCAGTTGACTTTGATTTTAAAAAAGGGTTTCGTTCAGTCAGCTCTTCTGAAACTTTGGATTTCACACACCTTTTTTGAGGAATTTTTGTAGTGTTTTGAAAAGGCAAAATGTAATATAAAATGATTAATTTTTTTTCAAAACAGTGTTTAATACTCCTTAGATTTATCAAGTGTTTTGAAATGTCACACTGGAAAACTCAGTAAATACATGATTTTTTTAAGCTCTTAAATCTTCATGCGTTAAGATTTTAATTTTAGATCAACTTAACACTCGTTCTATAATTCTTAACTGTTCCTATTCAAGACAAAGTATTGTCATGTCAAACGTGGACATATATGTATATATAGCATTTATATAAAGCTTTCTTACTCTGTGTTGTCTTATTTATGACTGATGCTTGTGGAATGTCTGAAGGAGCTCTCAAAATTCGGCATGCTTTGTTAACGCTGTACGCTGTTCCTTTTTAGTGGGCCTTCGGAGTGACGCTGTGGGAGCTGATGACTCTGGGACAGACCCCGTATGTCGATATCGACCCCTTTGAGATGGCTGCTTATTTAAAGGACGGCTATCGAATAGCTCAGCCAATCAACTGCCCTGATGAACTGTAAGTGCATGTTTTTGGAAGGAGAATAAAACGTTGGGTTTGTAACTTGAAATTTTTGGCACGTTGAGCCAGCCTTATCAATGAAAGAGCCGGGTTTGCCTTCCCCTGCCTGTTTATTCTGCCTTTTAGACAAACCCTCGTGAAAGTATTTGTTTGGCTTCAGTGACCTACGTCAAGGAACTCAGGCTAAAATTAAATCCTTGTTGTTGATGTTGAGTTTTACTTAATCCTGACCCAACTCTTTTTCCTTATTCTGACACACGGGAGAAATGGGGTTGATCAGGATGGGGGGAGGAAGAGGGAAGCAAAGGGCTGGGGCTTTTCATAGAATCGTGGAATGGTTTGGGTTGGAAGGGACCTTAAAGATCGTCTTGTTCCATGGGCGGGGGGACACAGCGTAGTGTTTGTGGGACTGCCACAGTGGAGGAAGCCACTAGGTTTGTAGGTAGAGGGAATGTCCGTTCTCTCAGCAAGACTAGGGAGAAGTACTGTGTGTAGTGGGGTAGAATGACAGTGCTCGGGGTGTTTATTCATCATCCTAATGGTGTAGGACAACGCAAGAGCCCAGGCCCTACTTTCTGCCTCATGTATTCTTCTAAATCCCCTTCCCCTAAACCTACCACAGAAACACTTTGAACTATGCTTTTACAGTAGTTGAGCAATTTCTCATGAGCTGTGTATTGCCGCTTCCTGGATTGCCTCGGACTCGTGTCCTACATCAAACCAGTGCTTTCAGTCGCAGCACACTTACTGATCACTTCGGGTGTCTATCTTCTGAAGGAGCTGTTGAGCATCGTGTATCAGGAGATGCAGGGTTCCTTTTCTCCCTCTGGTCTGCAGGTTTTCTAGTGGCAAATGCTGTTTTTCACTTTCAGGTTGGGGCTGCAGTTGCCTGGCTGACACGCTCACGTTTTCCGTTTGTCTCACGCCTCGCAGGTTTGCTGTGATGGCCTGCTGTTGGGCCCTAGATCCTGAAGAAAGACCCAAGTTTCAGCAGCTGGTGCAATGTCTAACTGAATTTCATGCAGCGTTGGGAGCCTACGTCTGAAACTGCAGCAGAAGATTGGATTCACGGATTTGGGAGAAGGCATGGCATCCGTCTGCAGCTCCATACATCACTCGGACTCACACACGTGATGTGTATAAAGCAACACTAAAGGGAGAAAGCACTTCTTCCAAAACACTGTGCCTTAGAATGCTTTAGTAGTCTGAAGTTTTTTGTAAGACCTCTTGATGTTGAATATTTTCTAGATATCACTTTTGCTAAGTTAAATCGAGACCTTTTTATTTGCCATCAGGATTTTTAAAGTGTAGTGATAGTGAACTTAAACACGAGATTTGGATGGACTTTGCACTCTTAAAGCAGACACGTGGTTTGTTTTGTTTTGTTTTTTTTTGAAGGGTATATGGAACTGGTAGAAAAATGAGGACAGGGGAAAATTAATGCGAAAGCCACACTGCAGGAAAATTTTCCCTGTTTTTTAAAAATGTTGAAACTGAATCTTTCCGACCAGCTCTAGTGTTTGTACTTGTATGTATCTGGAATAGCTTTTTAGTATCAACTTCTATTTTGAGACAACAGCACATTGTGGTTGGATCCACAAGCGGCATCTTATTTTTTTTTTAACCCGTTCACGAATGTTTTTTTGGAAAAGCTGGTCTTCAGGACACAATATCCCCTTTTTAAAGCCGTAAATGATAATGTAAAAGTGATTCCAGTTTACCTCATACAGAGAGCAGTAAAGGTGGGGTAAAAATGGTGCCCCTCCTTGCAGATAAAAGGCTGATGTGATTTTTAAGATGGTTTTACGTGCTAAATAGAGGCCTTCAGAGAAGCGCCAAAACAGCCCTTGTGTGGGAGTCTTTCACCTCAGACTTCTGGATCGCAGTTTCTCTTGTTCAGAAAGGTACTGGTTGTTTTTTATGGGCTTTTATGGCCTGAAATGGGCTTAAATATATAAATATATATTTGTAAAGACACTTGCAGAGTAAAGAATGTTTTTCTATTACATCTAATGTGAAAGCTTGGTCCCTCACATTGCCCCGTGTATTGAATGTGCAGGTCGGTGGTTGTCATTGGGCTGGAGTTGGCATGAAGACAAGGTGGATTGTCTGCCTCCCTCCCTGCAGAACTGGTCCCTGAGACTTGAAATATTGCCCTGCTGCCTTCGTTAACCCAAGTATTCATTCCACTGCAGGTTATTTTGAATTGAACATTACATAAAAGGACTGAACAAGGTATTTTATGAAAACGTGTGGTGATCCATTGATTTCAGCCTCAGTAACTTTCATATTCTATATAGGAACAAAGTTACTTGTAGAATAACTTCCAGTTCTCCAAATGAACTGTAGGTTGCATCCTTTACACGGTGGCACCAGGAGGCAGGTTGCGCTTTAGCACAATGTGGAACATAAAAAACAGAGTAAAGCACCCGTAACCTGGAGAGCTTGTGCAACTGCATGGTTGGGAGCATTGCCCTGACAGGCTCCGTGGCAGTCGTAGCGTTTTAGGAGACTCTGGTCTGCAAGTACAAGCGGCTGGATTTGGCTGTGTCATGCAGATGTGCAGCTCTTGTTCTTTCCAGGGTTCTGAAGAAAATTAATCCTTTCTAATTAGTACCACGTGAGGCAGAACTTTGTGCGGTCCGTTCTCAGTCTCACAGGCTGCGCCTTTGCATTGCTGAGCTAAAATGCAGGAGTCTTCCTGTCTGTTCTTTGGTGTTAGTTATCTGGGGGTAGTGAACCCAGTCTTGCTTTATCCTAGAAGGAAATTCTCCTGCTGGCTCAAGTTTGGGCCTGTTGTGATAGGCTGTGTTTCCTTGAATGAACTGAAGCTGGTTTCATTTGGTTGGCTTTGGCGTCACTGAGTGTGGTGGGGATAGCAGTAAGGCTTTGGTTGTGCGGGCTTCTGTGATCCCTTTCCTTTCTGACCCAGGAAAACTGTGATGTCAGCACTCATTTACCATGACTTGGTTGTTAAAGCCATCAGGGGCAGAGTTACTTATACCCAGATCTGTATTATGATGGGATTTGCAGAGCTATGAGATTTACTTGAGATGGGAAACAAGCCCAGGGTGAAAATGGTATGCACGCTGTACGTACTTCGGAGTAGTGTACACTTCACTGGGCGCACTGTAGTTGTCGCATACAAGATGTATATCTTGCAAGATCTGTTCGCATCTGGTAGGTATCTGAAGGGACATCTAACCGCTGTGGCCTTCGGGTGGGTTAGAGATATTGAGTGGGTTAGGGATGTACTGCACTCCAAGCGGCTCTACTCCATCAGCGCAGGCTGTGGGAATAATAAACTATCTCAGCTTTTCCCATCTGTTCCTAATCTGCTCCCAGATGAGTGTGCATATCAGGAGAGACTGAGAAATGGTTTAGTGGGGTGTTATGGTATAGATACAACTACCAATTTTGGAAATTCTAGTTTTGTTTGAACACGCTTTGCCTACAGGGCTTAGAGCTAAGATAGGTGTTTTGCTGAAAGCCAAGCTGCCTGGAGTAGGTCTCTTGCAGGCATTTATTGTATCTGGGATTGCAAATAGCTTTCACACTGGCATTTTTCTTCACTGCTGCACGTGATATATCTCAGCTTCATGGCCTTTTAGGAAAGCTCTTGAGGAGCAGGTCAGTGGGGTAGAAGACTGAAAATACAGACTTTCTGGAAAGAGAATGTTATTGGGAGCCTCTACTCTTAAAGTACGCAGAAAAGGCTCAGTATTGAAGTTTGGCTTGATCGATACCTGTTACCTGGATACAAATATACGTGCTCTTTCCAAGGTCATGTGTGGCACTGTGGTTGATGCTGAGAGGCATCAAGAGCGTGTTGATCATAGTCCGCAGGTTTACAAGCTTCAGTGGCAGACTTGGATGGAGTTTTGTGTTGACAAGAGGGTGAAAGAAGAATGGCTCTTTTGGCCATACTAAACATATCAAATGGTCTTTCTTTAATCTTTTTTCCACACGTCTGACTTGGAAAAAGGAGGTAGCAGAGTCTGGCAGAGAGGTACAGTCTCCGGACTTGATGTCTAGAAAAAACATTTTGTGTGTGGGAGAGCCAGGAGATGGGAGCTAAAGAAGAAAGAAGCAGCTGAGAAAGCTCTAATCACACTTCTGGGGAGCATCAAGGGTGGAGGTAGATCAGTCCTCTCTGCACCCAACCTTCTAGAGCATGAATGCTCCTTGCTAATGTCGCTGGAGACCTGCGCGAGAGCCGTTTCGCTCAGAGCACTGATGTTAGAACTGTATGGGAGGTGTTGCGGATAGGGCTGAGGGAGAGCTGTCAGTAACCCTCCTGATGGTGTTAGAGACAAAAATGAGTAAACTGTGTGGGATGAGAGTGGATTTTGGAAATTATCATGCTCCTGGATTAAGGAAGAGTGAAAGAAGAGGCTTAGGGGCCAGTAAAGAAATAGTATGAGCGACCCTTAAGAGACATAGATGGAGCATGACAGGTAGGTAAGTCAAGGAGATAAAAGAACAGAAGGCTGTGTTTATAGGACAGAGGAAACAAGGAATATTGTGGCTTCCATGATTTTTTTTCTTTCTTGAGGCGTGGGGTGATGCTGGGCATAAAAAAAAGTAGGCAAGAAGAGGGAAAAGGCAAGGGGTGTTGAGAATTAAGTGCCGGGTGTCATGGGCCCCCCCCCCCCCCTCCCATGGAGGCAGAGGTCAGGGTTGGTTGGGAGAACCTATGATGGAATAGGGCTCCAGAGGGGATCAAATCATGGAGAGAAAAAACAGGGATAAGAGAGAAGGCTGAGAGCAGACAATTCATCAATGGTGATGGGCTGGGAGCTGCGGAGGTGCTAAACAAGGGACATGGAGGGCATCTGGGAAGCAGTGCTAAGAGAACGTCTGCTCCATGGGCAGTTTTTCCATGGAACAAGAGATACATTGGAGGATCAAAACACTCTCCTTGCCTCTCTTGGCCAGCATCCACGTTCAGGTTGTCCTCTGTTTCCCACTGCAGCTGTCTCCAGGTTTTCAGCAAAGCGTGAGCCTGGCATGGCAAAAAGGAGGTGCACGTGAGGATGGTGCCATTTGTTTCTACTAGAGGTGACCTTATTTTATTACAGTGTATATTTTTTTTGGCTTGAGTTTGGCACTAAGAAACAACATCCCAGCTCAGAGTGTTTGTCTGACAGCCTTTGTGCTAGGATTTGGGAGAAGGATTTCAACTGTTTGCTCTGGAAAGACACGTGTGTAAGTGTGCTCTAAACTACGCGCATGGAGAGGGTTTGACTCAGCTGGTGCTTTTCAGAAGCAAGTGGAAATACTGCTGAGACACTGGAATTTGTGTGAGGGTATTGAGTTTTGAGTGTTTTTGTGGTAGCTGATGGATATGAATCATTTTGAAGAAAAGGAGGATTTAAACAAATAAGTCCTCTGTCAAAAGAGTGGTATGAGTGCATCAACCGCGTGCTGCGTGAGTACATTCCTCGCGGGTAACTCTGTGTGCTTGGGGCCAGGTATAAATTTGGCTGTCCCAAAGTCCCATGGTGCCAGCTCCCAAATGCTTGCCTTGGAAAGCTGGCAAATACACGTGCCGCACACAAATACGAATGCCAATGTTAAAAAAAGCCAACAAAAAACCAAAACCCAAAACACCTCGACACAGAAGCGAACATGCATGAAGGGTGTTTGCACAAGCCTTGCTTTAGTGTTCTGGGAAGCAGCCCTTGGTGTGTTTTCCAGCTAATGCGTGGTGTGTTTTTTTTCAACACGGCACGTGACTCGCACTGGAAATGATCTGTGCCCCGCGGATCGTGCGTGTTCAAGGCTGGGATAACTCAGCTTAAGAAATCTCTGTTTGTCAGGTGAACTCCTCTTGGTGTTGGCAGATCGTTATCGCAGGATGGGAGGCGAGTCCAGCCGTAGCCTTTGATTTCAGCACAGGAATTTTAGTGAGAAGCCATTGGAAGGAAGAAATCTAATTAAAACAAGAAAAAGGGCAGGCTGCCTCCTGAGGCTTGCAGCCTGCTGAGAGCTGATGCGAGTGAGGTTTGATCCAAATAGCTTACCAGGGCCACAGAGAGCCCGATAAGGAACCGATCTGGCAGCTGAAATCTGCTTCTGCTGGGGGAGTGAGGCTTTTCCGCCCTTGCACATCCAGGTTCTTACAGCCAGATAAGGGCATTCCTGCAGCCGATTGTGCCCTCCGCGTGGTGATGCCCTTGGTAATTGCTGCTTCCTCCCTGGTAAGGATGTGGAGAACGAACCTTCTCTCTGGGAGTGCTGCCTTGCGAACATCAGATTGAAATGACATTACAGGGAGGGAATGTTTTGGGGGTGGGGGGAACATGGCTTTATTTCTGATGGCTCAGCTTATTCCTTTAAGGAGCGCGCCTTGCCTGTCCTGACCTCTAACTGTATCTTGCCTTGGAGCAACATCTCATGGATAGAGCTGCTATAAGCACTTGCTAAACGTTGCCTAGTTGATAAAAAGAGGAGGCTCGTGTTACCATGCAGTAGCTCTGCAGCAAGGTTTGATTGTAAGATTCGATGGGTTTAGGGGTCAGTTATTGGCCTGATTGGGGCTTAGGACCCGGGAAAGCTTGGTGTGTGTTCCCATGTGCAGTCTCGGTGTCCTACTGCACCAGCTGGATGCTCCTTTGATTGCACTGTTCTGTGTTTGAGCTGTCTGCGGTCAGCGCTTCCCTTGGCTGGAAAAGGCAATAACCTGAGTTCCTTTCGTGGCACAGAAACCGTCCTCAGTCGTAACCGAGCATGGCTCGCTCACTTCAGGACCAGCGCTCGCTCCAAGGCTGATGCTCCACGTTGCGCATCCCCCTTCTCAGGGCTGCAAGGCAGCTGAAGCAGCCACACGTGTCAGCTCTACAAAAGCTTCAAATCAAAACATTTTTTTTCCACTAAGAAACCCAAGAAATATGCGAAGTTAAACAACATAACTACCCCAAGTGCGTTTCTGATTCAGCTATTGGCTTCTGTGCATTCCTAGGGTGGGAGAGGCTGGCTGCGTCGAATAAACCCATCTCCTTCTCTCCCTTCCCTCCTGCCCCCCAGCTGCTTCTTCAGCTCAGTTTCCACCTTGTTTTCTCCTGCTCAAACGAGATGCGCATCATTATAGTTTATTCTAGCTCTTTTTTGCTCACTAAGTTTTAGATCAGCCTCTTGTGTTGTCCCCTGTTGTGTTACTGTCCCCTGAGCTTTTGCCCTGACAAGCAGGGTTATCTCTGGGAGTGACCTTCCGGGATCCAAGAAGGTGGATTGCATCCACGTGGAGCCAAAACACTTCGCGAGCAGACAGAAACCCCTGACGCTGCCTGCAAGCAATCCCCAGGCCCGAGAACTCGGGCTTCTTAGTGAGACAAGATTAATCTTTCTGAAACTGCAGTTTGTTAGAGAAGGACCTACGTGGTGGAGTTCATGCCATCCTGTAGATAACGATGGAAATGGCTGGTCCTGATGTACGTGGACACCCCTGTCCTGAGCCGTACGCAGCTGTGGTGGGGGTATGCATGGTGGCTCTCTGTCACCTTGCCCGATGGAAGTCACTTGGCCTGCAACCATGTGCAGCTGAGAGCTGCAGGAGCATGGCATCGTGCAGCTGCATGGGAGAGGCCCGCGGCAGAGTCTGGCTGCTCGGGGCTCCTCTCCTGGAGCTGAGCTGCCCACCACCTTCAAAAGAAGCATTTTTGGTATTTTATNGTCACTTGGCCTGCAACCATGTGCCCTGTATCCCGTCCTGTCCTCCAGCAGGAGAGCTTGCTTCTGATGGAATCCTCGCTTGTGGACACAAGGAGGACTCCCCTTCCTCCTCAGATCCCCTCTTCGAATGGCAGCGCAAGCCCCCGTGCGTTTTTGTGGTCCCCTGGCCCACAGGTCCGGCGTTCCCTCTGCTGCGGCAGGCTGAGAGCTGCAGGAGCATGGCATCGTGCAGCTGCATGGGAGAGGCCCGCGGCAGAGTCTGGCTGCTCGGGGCTCCTCTCCTGGAGCTGAGCTGCCCACCACCTTCAAAAGAAGCATTTTTGGTATTTTATTTTTTAAGAGGTCTGGGCAGGTCTGGCGACCGGAAGATATCGCGCTGTACGGAAAGATAAGGCCCCTAATAACCAATAGTGTGTAATTGATGTCGTAAGCAGGCGGAAATGACATCGTAAACCCAGGCTATATAACACCGTGTAAACCGCTAATAAACGCCATTTGCCATCCACCACATTGGTGTCCGTGAGCTGATGGACCGAGCGGCCAGGAGCGGGCCGCCGTGCCGTTCCTGAACCAGGTCGCCACGCCTGCTACAGGCAACAAGGTCCCAGGCTTGCTTCCCCAACAAGAGCTGATTGCTCTCCAAGGGTGAGGGTTAGGGATGAAGGTCAGAGGAGATGGCTCCGATGTGTTTGTGACGCTTCAGCCTCTGGAATAGACTCGGAGGAGGCTGGAAGCTGAAGCCCCCCATGCTGAGTGCATTTCTGCTGCGAAGCTGGGGCGAAAGCAAGTAGGAGTCTCTTCTAGACGTGCTTTAGATGTGTACAGAACACAAGTCGAGTTCTGTTGCTAACACATCAGAGCTGTCTTCAAGCTTACCTGGTCCTAGAGGTCCTGCTAAGGGCTGCCCAGACCCTCCGTGTCCCCCACCTCTGTCTGGTGGCCCTGCTGTATCGCTGCTGTGAGCGCTGCTTGGTCCTTCAGGCCCCCTTGCCGGCAGAGAAGCAGGCTGACCCTCAGCTGTGGCCTTCCCCTCAACCAGGATGGAGCTCCGCTGGTGAGGCTTGAAATAAAACTGTCCTCCCAGCTTTGTTTTTTGAGCTCGGAGAAAGCCGCAAGATAGGGAGAGCGCTGTGCAGAGGGTGATTCATGCTCTAGAAGGGAAAATAAACGAATCCTCTGTCCTCAGTGATGCAAATGGGACAGGGGTTGGCAACACCTCCCTAGGAAATTCTGAAGAACAGACTTGAATAATAGCGTTTGATTGAAACAGGGCTTGAAGGAATAGGGAAGTGGGCTGACTAAACTTGTCTCTGCGGAAATAGAGGTGGGGAGACAGCAAGCTGGCTTTGAATGAGACTATCGGTACGATGGGCATGAGAGGGATGGCACATGAGCACTGAGATGGTCAAATACCAGGTGAAAAATGGGGACCTTGACCTGACAGGGGGCTTCAGGCTTTTGTGCTGGGTAAGTGTCACGTTTGCAGTTTCTCTTTTTGATGCAGAAGTGGCTGTTTTCGTGGAGCTGCTGGATAGGACCACCCCCCACCTCCCCCTCAGAAAGAAAACAATTCCTCTCCATCCTGGACGATGCGCAGAACCAGCTGTGAAACTCCTGGAAAGCTGCTCCGTACCAGTGACCGAACCGTGTTGAGATCTGGCCTTGCTGGTGCAGTAAATACAAAACAGCAAAGCTGGGGGGGGGAAACCGACCCACAAAAAAAATCCCCCAACTGAGAAACAAACAAACCAAACTAAGTCAGCATTTAATTTTGGAAAGGGGAACTGTGTGAAAACAAAAGCAGTTCAAGGGAAAAAAGAAAAGGCTGTCAAAAGGGCAACGTGCTCCGAGGTTCTGCTTGCAGGACTTCATTCCTGGTTTGAATGCTGGCCAGAGGGCTAAAATCTAAGCTTTAAATGCCTTTTTTTTTTTTTTTTCAGCGGGCAGAGATTTACCTGTCAACAGATAAAAGCACATAGCAGATATTCCTGGAGTTGAGGGCAGCCCACGCTGCGGTGTGGACCATGTGTTGCTCGAGTGCCATGAGGAGTCTGGTGGGTGGGTGTCAGGAGGATGGGGCCAGGCTCTTCTCAGTGGTGCCCAGGGACAGGACAAGAGGGAACGGGCACAAACTTGAGCACAGGAAGTTCCACCTAAACCTGAGGAGGAACTTCTTTCCCTTGAGGGTGGCAGAGCCCTGGCCCAGGCTGCCCAGGGAGGTGGGGGAGTCTCCGTCTCTGGAGACATCCCAAACCCGCCTGGAGGCGTTCCTGTGTCCCCTGCTCTGGGTGACCCTGCTCTGGAAGGGGGTGGGACTGGGGGATCTCCAGAGGGCCCTGCCAACCCTAGGATTCTATGGTGGTGGGGTGCCCTGACACTCGGACCACGGCAGCAGGGAGGGAAGTCCACAGGTGGAGGCACGGAGAAGCATCAGAGCCCTTCGTCCTCAACCGGGAGCATCCGCTGGCAGGGAGTGCAGGCAGGGAGTGCAGGCAGAGCTGCTGCTGCCCAGGAACTCGGCTGAGCAGCAGGCCTTCTTTTTTTTTTTTCTTCCCCCTGCTCTTCTTGTAAAGCTCGTTTTGTTGTTGCGCTTCATCATGCATCACGTGCCGGTGATGTCTGCTTCGTAAGGCTACAGGCAGGCTTTTGGGCAGGTTAAATAGCGCTAGTTCTACTTCCGCTTGCTTTAAAACTCCAGTTTTCTTTGAGGAGGAAGATTTCAAGAAGGAACAAAGCGCCGGCAGCTGATGGACAAGCCGTGCCTTGTGTTGCAATAGTCAGGCTCCCAAGAAGCAGCAGTCACTAAGGGCAAGGTTGTGTAAAAATGACTGTTTTTTTAAAATTATCGTTTTATGTAATAGAGAAAGAAATGTGTGGCTGAGGCTGGCTCGCTGAATGGTTTAGGAACGGTGGGGTAGCGAGGCAGCCTGGGCCGTACAGCAAAGTCTAAGGGCGGAGCTGACAAAGTGCATCAGCAATAAAATTGCTCCTAAGGGAGGGGGAACAGCGGAAATCTCCATGTCTGCTAAAGGCAAAGGGGGGAAAAAATGAGCTAACCTGTGATTTGGAGACCTGGATTCGTTTCGGTGCTCTGCTCCACGCTTCTCCTGCCGCATTAAGTTGCTCGCTCAGACTCTAGAGAGCGTGGTTACCCCTTCGGGAAGCACTGGCCTCTGTCGCAGGGCTGTTGTGCAAAGGAAAACCGGAAGAAAACTGGTAGTTGCTCCCAGCTTCGAGCCAGGTAAAGCTGTCAGTTAATTGGTAATAGCACATGGGAAGTAAAACGTGGGAAGAGGGAATTGCTGACAGCTTCTTTGGGACTGGTGGGAGGGGGAAGACCTGTGCTGCACCTCCAAGTGGCCCTGCCATAGGGTGCTGTCATAAATTACCAAATTTTGCCTCCGAAACAAAGGTGCGGGTTATTAAAGGGACTGAGGAGATGGAGACCGTTGGCCGTGAACTCATAACACGTTGGGGTGATGAAAGCCCATTGAAAGATTTGCTAGTAAAGCTATTTTCATCGGAGATCGTCCTTTCTCCAGGCAGGGTGGTGCTGGCAGCTGAGCTGTGGGTCCAGCTGGTTTGTAGCCTGGATGATGGCATCAACTTGGGTGTCGATCAAGGCCATCTCCATCACCAAAGGTGCTTTCGGTGTCAGGATGTGCAGCAGAAATCCCAGCCGCTTGTAGCTGCTGTTCTTGGGGACGAGTTAAACTACAGGCTACTTCAGGTCAGTCACCTTTTCCTCCTCCCACAGTTATTTTCAATGGGGAGATCTCGGTCCTATCTCCTAGCTTTGTTTTGGCAATGTTGGGATATTACAAAGAATGTGGGTTCTGGGGGGGAAAAAAAAAAAAACAAAACCAACAACCCACTGCGAATTCCAGCTCTGCTCAGCATTTGGGGAAAACAATATTACCGTATGTCAGAGCCAGTTTTGGGTTTCTGCGGGGAGTTGTTGTGCCTCGGGGGATCCGTAGCGCTGCGTGTGCTTGACTCCTCCGTAGCGGTGTGGCCTGGAGCGGGGGGGTTGGCTGCTTCCCAGCCCCTCTGGCTGCCTCCGTGGGCGCCAGCTCCGCACAATATCCGACCGCGCACGCAACTCTTGAGTTTCAGAGTTGAAGAGACTCTTCAAGAGTCTCAGCTCTTCGGTTGCCATCTCCCAAGACTCTCAGCCGGAAGGGCGTGCTTGGGAGCAACGGGAACGCTTCTTCCTAGAAACAGGAGGACTTCCCCTGGGTCAGGACATACTGGCGTCCCAGTATGTCCCAGCTCTTGAGAGGTGGGCTCGTGTAGGGTGGGACTCTCGTGTCAACTCCTGTAGCTGGCTTCTCCTTCCAGCTGGGACAGTGGACCCCCACTGTGATTTATGGACTTGCGGAAGAGATGCTCGGTGCTGTATCTTCTGTGTGAATTTGGATTTTAATTCAGTGGTGGGGCTGCCTGTTCCACCCCCCCCACCCCCCCGCCCAGTGGGGCTTGTGCCAGCTCACCTTTCCAGGTGCTTTGATGCTTTCCCTGGAATGTCTTTCCTTTTATTGTTTGGCTTTAGTGAGCAAATCGTATCAACCCTATGGATATGCAAGGAGTCTTGGCAAGAGAGAAAGCTAATTCTTTTGGGAGAAAAGTGATAAAAATTTACCTTTCCACTCTGACCCATTACAGTTTTGATATTACTCTTGGGTGAATGTTGACGTTAAGGCTGTTATTCAGCTCTTTGTATTAACTTACCGAATACCATCTCATTCCCTTCCATGTTAAAAATTACTGCCCCAAATGAAAGATTTCAGAAGAGCCATACTGGGGCAGATCAAGGGTCGCCGTCTTCTGCCCAGCCCTGGTCGAAGCAGATGGGTGGAGAGGAGGAAGATCAGGGCAGGGCTGCGCCATGCAGCCTTTTGAGTCCTTGCAGCCTCCAGCCCTTTCCAGCTTGAGTGATTTTTTCCAAGCCAAACGACACTTCTGTCTTAAGACATGGCTTTATCTTGTCCTATCTTCCCTTGAAACCCTGTAGGTGTTTAATGTCCCCGGTGTCCCGCAGCGAGGAGCTCTGCAGCTCAGCGGTTGAGTGAGGAACCAGCTCTTTGGTATTTTTTTATTGTTCTTTTTCGCTCCAGACGTGCCTTCTCATCTCCTTAGCCCTGGGGCAGCCGTATCGGAGGAGGCAGTGAGCGCAGTCCCCTCTCGAGTGTGAAGAGCTCTGGATACTCCCTGTAAGTCACCCATTTTAACGAGGACCAAGTGGCTATAAACGTGCACGCAACTCCACGTGTGGGTAAACTATGGATTTACCTAGCAGCGTGATAAAATTTGTTGTCTTTTTTTCCCCCCCCTCTGATCCTTTCTGCACAACACCTCCCACTCGGTTTCCTGCTAAGGGCTGAGCCAACACTTTCATCGCTGAGTCTTCAGGCGTAGATGAAAAGGCTGTTTCTAACACCCGGTTGCAGAGCTGTGTTAGAATTGCCCCCTTATTCCTTGGGCAACACTCGTGTAATGAGAAGGACATCTCATCACGAAAAATTAACTATACTGGAAAGCTTAAGTATGACTCCCAAACAAGTTTAAATTAAAAAAAAAAAAAAAACACCCTTAAAAAAATAATAATCATAAAAAGCTTAATGACCCTGGTTGTACATGCAGAGCTTTAAGTTTTTCTACAAGAAGGGACTTGTGGATATTGTCTCCGAGACTCTAGAAACACATAATTCTTTCAAAGCGCCTTTGTTCCTTTGGATAGCGAGAACCATTCTGGGTGTGTTTCTCTAATCTTGGAATCTGTGAGCTTTAAGGAAAAAAAATTAAGTTAATTAAAACAATTTTTCCATGTATTCTTATGCGGCACTTCTGAGCGTGGTACCAGACTCCATGGCTGCCTACAGAATCCCTAGTTTCTGTCCTTAAGTAGCTGTCACTACATTAAAAAAAAAAAAAAAAGCAGGAATCTCTTAACGCTATCCCCTCCTTAAATCTCTGCTTGATTTGGATCAGTTTGGAAAACTCTGGTGTTTAGCTTTTAGCGGATTAACATCCTCTTTCTCAGCGTGTCTGCTCAATAGACGCTGAATCCCAGCGGGGAGATTGGGAGCCGCGGGAAGGAGGGATGGGTGGGAGAGCCCGTTAAGCACTCATCCCTCCCACCCATATATTTCCTCTTCGCACGCCGCTGGTGAGATGCCGCGTAGCTGCAGGAAGCCTGACTGCTGCCACTTCTTTTTTATCTTCTTCCTGTGTCCTGGCAAAGTTCATCTGACATTAATTGGCGCCGGGATTGCGTTTTCCTCCAGCTCCCTGGGGCAGAAACTGTTCCCCCTCTTGCTTTGTCGGTGAAGAAGTGTCTCCAGCTGACCTGGGCGCGACGGGAGCCTTGGTGGTCAGTGCCCTGTAGCTTAGCCATGGTGTGGAGCAGTTATAGGGCTTGTCCTGCGCCCGCTGCAGACCCCACGCTCCCCAGTTGCCCCAGCTAAAAGTCCATGCTTGGACCATGCCCAGAGCTGGTATCGGGCTCGTACGTGCCCCACCTCCTCCGTGTTCATCCTGGCTGTGCTGGCCCCGGCAAAAACCCATTGCTTGTTCCTCAGCCAGGAGCAGCCTCTCCTTTTACCGCTGTAAAAGTCAATGTGGCCTAATTTCATAGAATCATGGAATGTTTTGGGTTGGAAGGGCCCTCTAAAGGCCATCCAGTCCAACCCCCTGCAGGGAGCAGGGACACCTTCAACTAGATCAGGGTGCTCAGAGCCTCATCCAGCCTGGCCTGGAATGTCTCCAGGGATGGGGCCTCCACCCCCTCTCTGGGCAACCTGGGCCAGTGTCTCACCCCCCTCAGGGTAAAGAACTTCTTCCCAATGTCTAATCTAATCCTGCTATGCTCTAGTTTAAACCATTGCCCCTCGTCCCATCGCTACATGCCCTTGCAAACAGCCCCTCCCCAGCTCTCCTGGAGCCCCTCTTCAGGGACTGGAAGGGGCTCCAGGGTCTCCCCGGAGCCTTCTCTTCTCCAGGCTGAACCCCCCCAGCTCTCAGCTGATGTTGGTGCCTGGCAGGTCTCTGTGGCTCAGAAACCCGAGGGTTTCCTGGCTCTCTTGTCCCTGCTTGGTCAGGTCATGCCAGGGAGAGAGCCTGGAGTGGGTGAACCGGTGTTAGTGCCCGGGACAGGCCACCGCAGCATCGGCGCCAGCTCTGCCAAGAGCAGAAGGGGAGCTACGCAGCATAAAGCTGCCAAATGATGCTTTTGAGCATTTCTTCAAATCTGCTTTCTGAAAAATCCCGAGGGCTAGACTCCTGTCCTGGTGCGAACATCTCTCATCAAGGTACTAGAGCCGAGGTTCTAGCCCCGAAGTGCCGAAAACTGGAAAGCAAATGGGCTCTAACAGGGGAGACATCTCAATTTCACCCTTCAGTTTGGTTTGGGTTTTTTTCTCCATGTTAGAGGAAAAGTGTTTTTGGTTACGCATGGAGCAGGTACCGGTAGCGCGTCAATCCTTTAGCGTGGCCCTGCTTGCTTGGATAGCACTCGCACAGGAAACGAGGAAATCGTTACTGCTCGGTGTTCAACTGCAGAAATACTGTAATCTTTTGATACCATTCGGTGGAGGAAGTGCTTTTAATTGTTGATTAATTGCGCGGACTTGATTTTTTTTTATTTTTTTATTTTCTTTTTTTGGTCTTGACCGTTCTGATTTCCCAAACTCAAGCTTTCATTCTTTTTCCCCTACAAGGCGCTTGCTGGGGTCACCCACTTGGTTCAGCTGCTGCGTCCCTCCGTCACCGCAAAACCCCGCAGCCCGGCCAGGAGCTGCGAGGTGCAGCTTGGCACCCGCAGGAGAAGCGTCCGTGCGTCTCCTGGCCTGCAGCAGAGGATGCTTCTCCTTGGGGGCTGCGCGTCCTGGGGTTCTCCCCTCAGAGGATTTCTGCTGTCGGGACAGGCTTGGAGCTACTTTATGACCTGCTGCTTTGGGAAATCCACCCTGAGGATGCGCTTGGATGGGAGGGTGGCTTGCTGTGCCGCTGCCAGCAGCCGAGCTGAGCACATGCCGTGGGGAAGGGATGCCCCGCAGCAGCTCGCCATCGCTGTGCCTTGGAAAGCAAAGCCCTTCTTCCCCTGCTGTGGGCAGGGGATGCTCCAAGTGGTCCCTAAAGGTAAATGAAGGGGGGGGAAAGGCTGGACAAGGTTCCCCTTTCCCCGACCCCGCTGTGAAAGCACGTTGCACAGCGAGGAGCTGGCGTGTGCGGCCCTATTGTGTGAATCCTGCTGGGCTGATGGGAGGTGGTGCGAAGCCATGTCTCTTCTCCCGGACCCTGGGGATCCTCTGTGCGCAGCCTGCCCCCTCCAGGATTCACTTCATCAGGAATCTTTAGGGTGAATGATTTTGTAATCGAGCCGTGAAAGCTATCAAATGAGTTGTAAACGCTTTTTGCTTCTCTGAGCCCTTGGTTATCCCCCACACCTCCAAGAGATCCAAAATTTCCCAAGCCCTTTGGCTGCCCTTTTGGGGAGGACAGCGGGCAGGACCAGGGGATGCCCAAGTCCTCGTGTGCCTTGTGCTCCCCTGGGACCACGCAGGGCACTTTTTCCCCTGCTGGGCTGCGTCCTGGTCCTGCTGCGGAGGGTTTGGTGCCACCCAAGGCACGTGAACTTTCTTGACGTCTTCAAAATTTGCTTCCCCTTTGCAGTTTCTGCCAAGCAGCCCTCCCTTCGGGCGGCATGTGCCAGCCCGGCCGGCTCCAGCCTCGCCAAGCCTCGTTGTCTGGCTTGTTTAAACAAAGGCAGGTGGCTAACGCAGTCGGTGAAGGAAGCGCTAGCGTTACGCAGAGGTCAATCTAAAGAAAATAAAGGGATGGGAGCTGTAACCTTTATGGTAAGGGCCTCCAGAAACAAAACAACTTGCTGGCCAGTCTGAAACTTGGGCAGGTCCCGGAGAGAGGTGAGAGCAGCTGGCAGAGCTCCATCCACCCACGGGGCAGGTCCACCCCACCCCAGGGATGGTGCCACGTGCCCTGGCCAAACAAAGCACCACCTACGTGGAAGCATCTGAGATAAGAGCCAGCAGGAGGGTGATGTGAGGATGAGAGGGCCTGCAGGATGAAGGCACCTCGTTTTTATGCTCCCAGGGCTGTCACAACCAGGAGCAAAGCTTCCCTTACATTACCCTCTGTTTGCTCCAGCAGAGGGGTGGGGAGTCCCCGGAGATCATAGAATCAAGGATGGTTTGGGTTGGAAGGGACCCTAAAGATCATCTACTCCCAACCCCCCCTGCCCTGGGCAGGGACACCTCCCCCCAGCCCAGGCTGCTCCAAGCCCCGTCCAACCTGGCCTTGAACCCCTCCAGGGATGGGGCAGCCACAGCTTCTCTGGGCAACCTGGGCCAGCGTCCCACCACCCTCACACCAAGGAATTGCTCCCTCCCATCTCATCTCAATCTTCCCCCATTCCCCCTCGTCCCACGGCTCCCTTCCCTGCTCCAGAGTCCCTCCCCAGCTCTCCTGGAGGGACTGGAAGGGGCTCCCAAGGTCTCCCCGGAGCCTTCTCTTCTCCAGGCTGACCCCCCCCAGCTCTCCCAGCCTGTCCCCACAGCAGAGGGGCTCCAGCCCCCCCAGCATCTCCGGGGCCTCCTCTGGCCCCGCTCCCACAGGTCCATGTCCTTCCTGTGCTGAGGACTCCAAAGCTGGACAAGTTACTCCAGGTGGGGTATGACCTGGCTTGGCTTCCCTAATGTCCCCTGGGCTTCCAGCACAGCATTGGGTGTCCTGTCCCTGCTGCCATGTCCAGGCTGCTCCAGGACCGTTGGGACCGGAGCAGTAAGGATGTAGCAGCACCTCTGCATGGACCTTGTCCTGGACCACCTTGTGCATCTCCTTGCGGCCGGCTGGGGGCTGGGCACAGTCCCCTTTGCTGGGAACACAACCTGAGAAACCTCTGTGAGAGAGGAGGGGGCGGTGGGGCAGCCTGCGAGGGGACAGCACCGCAGTCCCCCCACCATGCAAGAGCGGCCACCGGCTTTCCCTGCGGCAGAGGGATGTTCCCACCCGGCAGCGTCGAGGACAGTCAGACGTGGGCTAGGAAGAGCTGGCAGATGTCAACTCCATCCCCCATCCGGGACTGGGGGACCTCCGGACGTGTCCCGGCAGTGTCATCCTGCGGAGGTACGTAGCCCACAAGATGCCGCGCTCTCCTGGTGTCCCTGTGGGAGCGAGATGGGGCTCATGTGAGCCGGGTGGCTTCACCCTGTGCTCAGGGGGAAGGGAGAGCTGGAGAACGCCCTCCCCATTTAATTGTTTGGTGACGTTTTTTCTTTTATTTGCTGACGAGGATGAGTCTAGTGTGAGCTCACCTGCGTGGCGATAGCGCGGTGCACGTGGGGTTTCCACAGCGGCCCAGGACATGGGTCGGTTGCGCAACTCCCCCGTGAATCAAAACAAGCTCTATTCCTTCCTCTCTCCTTCGCCCCTGTCTCTACCATTTAGTGGAAATGCTGATTAATATTTTTATTTACTTTTTTTTTTTCCCAAAGTCAGCGTTACCACACACTTTCGGTTAAGCTTTTTCCTGGAAAGCTGTGCCCTTGGAAGAGAAGTGATCTTGGAGAAGCCCAGTGAACGCTTGGGCTCTGCAGAGGTGCTTCAGAGGAGGTAGCAGTGGCATGTCCTGACGAGGGCTGAAATAGGTCAGCAGGGAAACTTCAGCCTGGAAGATGGAGGAAAACTTGGATGAGAACAAAACACTTGTAGATGTTTGGTTTGTTCTGTTTAGTTTTTTTTAAAGGGCAGCAAACCCAGAGGGGAATGCAGGAGGGAAGCAGAGAGTTGGACCTGGGAGAAGTTCAGGTAGTGCCGAGGAGCTGCCGGGAGGTCCGAGGAGCACCAAACATCTGACCTGCCGCACGTGGTGCCAGGATTTGGGTGTCTGTCTGCCAACTGTCCGCACCGCGCCCCGGACGGAGCCCCGTGTCTGCTGAAGTGCCATATCAGGATGGGTCAGCTGGTCCCTCCCTGCACCGTCTTCAGTGGGGAAACTCCATCCGAGGTCCAAAAAGTCCTCTGAGCTGCCGGGGTGATGGTGGGAGGACGCTCTCTTGGGGTGCTGAGGACCTTGTGGTGACCCAAAGGCCAGGCAGGAGGGCAGGGCTGGGCTGGGCTTTGCGTGGTGGCTCTGTGGGCGCAGTGGGTCTTACTCGCAGCTCTGCTTTGGCGATGGGTTGGCATGTTGGCTGCGCCCGCCTTTGAAAAAAATCTCCCCCTGGGCTTTTGGTGGCAGCTGCTGCTCTTCCCTGCACCAGAGGTGACAAGGTCCGCAGACCTGCTGGTCCCACATCTCTTTTTGTAGCCGTTATCTGTTACTGGGGCCTCTGCTTATGGCCCTGTTGAGTTTCCCCACTTGTGGCCCATTCTGGCCAGCTACGCGTCTTGCTGTGCTGCTGGTGCTGGGGTCCTGATCGTGCATCTCTCTCATCAGTGCTCATCTGCTGCTGGTGGGTAGCACCCCAGGAGACGCCTGGTGCTCCTTTGTGGCTCCTCTGTGGCTGAAGGAAGAGCTGGCAGCTCCTTTGCTCTTTCCACCCTCTCGACTTTGGTGGTGGCTAGCAGCCCTGGAGGGGATGGTCCTGCAGAGAGGAGGGCCTGGCCATTGGCTCATGGCATGCTCCTTTGTGGCTGCCATCCTGCCTCCTGGGTGGAAGCTGGGATGGGACAGATGAGCCGTAATGTCGATGGGACTGAGGCCCTGGGAGAGGAGCGGCACAGCACCGAGAGGTTCAAGTTGAACACGGACCCTTCAAGTTGGTCATCCCAGCAAAGCCCTCGGAGCATTCCTGGCTGATTGGAAACCTCTTGGCTGAGAAGCAGGAGACCCAAAAACGGTGGGTATCAAAACTGCCATCTTGATGATCTGCAGAACGACCTTGTTCGGAGCCCTTTCCGCAGGGAGGGGGGTGACAGCGGCGCTGGGGGAGCGGAGCTGGCAGAGGTCTGGCCATCTGCCTGCCTGTGCACGCTGCAGTGCCCCGGGACACCCTGTCTGGAAAGCACCATTCCCGATGAGGGATCTACCAGGATGGGTGCAGAGGGCAAACACAGGGCGGTCGGGTTGGTTTGTTGGTTTTTTTTTTTTCCTTGATGGAGATGATGTGAAATGTCCCATCAGCCGTGGGCAGATATATATAAGATGTGGTTGTGGTTGTCTGGACTTTGGGTTGCTTGTTCCATCTGAGCCTCCCTGGTCAGACATTTCTCCTTGAGTGGTTGCCTTCGGCACAGCCTCTCCTCACGTGAGTCGTGCTGGATGCCCTTGCTTGCCCCTGTGAAAATAGAACAATGACCTCAAGGGTTTTCCTTTGAGGGTGTCTTGAGGGAGAAGGAATGGGAAGGACTTGAACAGGCCATCTGCTCCCCTCCCATCCGGCTGTGCTGGGCCGGGCCCCCTCATAAGGTTGGGTGAAGGGCAAAGAGTGCCAGGAGGTTTGGCTTGAAGGGCGTGAGAAGGTGCAACATGCAGGGTTGGTGGGGGCCTCTTGCATCCCACCGGACCAGGGACCAGTCTTGGGAAGCAGAATTCAATGGAGCCCATGAGAAACTGCTGTCCCTCCCATCCTGCTGCCCCTGGAGCAGCTCCTGCCCTGATGAGCACGTCTGCTTTCTGCTCCTGGTGGATCTCCTCAAGCCTCCCCCCAGCTGGGTTGGGCTGTAGGGCCAGGGATTCCAGCAAACGAGGCCAGTTTAGATTGGGCCTAACCTCTTCATACCTGTCCCGGTCCCTGGGGCTGGGGAAGGCAAGCCTGAGAGAGGGATGCATCCCTTGAGACCCACCAACTCGGCAGAGAGCAGCGAGCCACCGCCTGCTGGCTCCTCCAAGCTGTGTGACTCCATAAACCCTGGGGTGGGAGCGCACTGTGGCTGCTTCTTGAAGGGCAAGTCCTCCATCGTAAGAGCTTGGGGTCTTCGGGGCAGGATGCTCGGGGTTTGGTCCAGCTGAGAGCTGCTATGGGCTCTGCCCTGCCGCCTGTCCCTCCTCCTCCTCCTCCTCCTTGGGAAAGCGTGGGCCAGCCTTTGTCACTCTGTTTCATCACCACCATTAGTGGCAGGACCTCATCAAAGGATGTTCCCGTGGATAGCGTGAGTTACGGAAGCCCTGCCCAGAGCCAGCGAGGAGACGTGGCAGCCTGGCTCCTCTGCTGCTGCCCTGGGGCTCTGGGGGTTCGGCGCCTGGAGCGCAGGAAGGGGACAGGACACTGCCTCTCCGTGTCCATGGACATGCTGTGCTGGTCCCCAGGCCTGGGGGACCCGGGTCTTGTGTATCTGTCGAGATGCAGCTCATCAGAGGGCTCCTGCTGCCGGAGCAGGAGCGGGTGCATCTCCTGCACTGCAGAGGCACCAAGCTGGGAGATCTTCCCAGCAAGCAGGGCACCAGCCCAGCAGGATTTGTAGTTTGCGGTGGAACTGTCAAATCCTTGTGTGTTCATATCTCTGGGCGTTGTAGAACCTATTTCTTTAACCTCAGGTGCCCTCCTGGGTTTGCTTGTTTGGTGAGGAGTTAAGGTCGGGAGGAAGGCTGGGGCTCTGCTCTCAGGTTTGGGTTCAGCTTCGCTTGCAAGGATGTTCCTGCATGTCCTCTGTCCCAGCCACCAAGGACTTCCAGCTCCAGCCCCAGCCAGGTCCAGGTCAAGCCCAGCCTGGGAGCTGAGCGCTGAGGAAAGGAGGTACCGCAGGCAGTGCTGGGCGACCTCCTGGTTTTGTTGTGCCAAGAAGACACATCCTGGTAGCCCTGTCCCGTGGTGGGAATGGGAGGTTTAGCCTGCGGAGTCAAGGCCGTGGGACAGTGAAGCACAACGCCTAGGACCAGCTCCCATCCCGTTTTCAAGGCTCCAGCTGCTCCCCAAAGCCGCTGCCAGCCCGGCCGTGTCCCGTGCCTTCCCTGATGCCCAGGTTTTTGCTGCGGGTCCTGCGGACGTTCCTCTGCCCCAGGAGAAGCCCCGATCCGGACCCCCCTGGGGCTGAGCCCCTTGAGGTCTGGGTGGAGCGAGGACTTGGGCTCGGGCTGAGCCGCACCTCTGCAAGAGGCAGCATGTCATCGCCTCTGTCCCTGTGCCGGGCAGAGCAGGGAGGGATCACGCCCCGGGCCTGTTCCCGGCACCGTACATCTCTTGGCATGCCGGCTAACCTTCTACGTGGGCTGGAGCCACCAGCAGCCAGCGCCAAGGCTCTACCTCTTCCAAGCCCAGGGGTGTCCTCGCCCCGGGGGATCCCGCTGGGCACGCGGAGCGGGGACGGCCGAGCCCCGTCGGCTGCCTGGGCACGACTTGGCCCCAGCCGGAGGATCAGGTTAGGTCTTGTGTCCAGGTGGAGGCGGCCGGATTGATGCAATGTGCCTGTTCCTGCTTGGCGGGGAATGTTGCTCACCTGCCCGGGGAGGCACACGCGCTCGCATGGCTCGGCACCGCCTGCCAAGCCTTAATCTCCATTGTTTGACAGCTGGCGCTCTGCTGACGTCAATCCCATGGCTCAGGGGGCTTTTTGGGGAGGCATGGGCAAGTCTCCGCACACGTGTGCTTGCAGGCTGAGCAGAAAAACATCGTGCCGAAACCGCAGAGGGAGAGGGGGGGGGGAGAAAAGAAGCGGAAAGGAGGAGAGGGGCACAGCTCTGAAGGAGGCTGCTCCTGCGCAGCGTGGCCCAGCCTCGGGAGCTGCGGGCGGACTCACGCCCAGGTCCGCCTGGTCCGGCAGCATCCCTGGTCAGGGGGGGAAAAATGGCACCTTAAGCATCCAGCTTGCTGGGTAGTGCTGGAAAGTTCAGTTCCCCTGCCCGTGCTGAGGGGCTCTGTGTGTTCCCTAAACATCCCCGCTGCCTTTCTGATCCCTCTCCCGATCCCCTCCGGCCAGCTGAGACTGCTGACGTGGGCGGCTGGATGTTGTCTCTGCTGCGGGTGGCTGCTGCTCTCCTGTTCTGGTCCCAAGGCCGAAGGCAGAGGTGTGGTTTTGTCCCTTCCTTTATTATACGTCATTAAAGAAGCTGTTCGGCCCTGTCCGGATCACGCCGGCTTTGGACATCACTGTCCTGCCCCAAGGGACCATTTCAGGATGCTCCCTGGAAGCCGTGCCCAGGTCATTTTTGGCGTTAGCCAACTTACGCTCAGCTCTGCTCCTGCTCTCCCAAAGAAGTTACGGGAGCAGCACCCGAGCTCTCCTGTGGACTGCTCCCTCCTCTCTGCATCAGCAGATGCACTCACCGCTCCCGGGAAAGCTGATCATCCCTCGTTGAATGTTGCAGGAATGGTCCAGGTCCAGCTCCTCTGTGGCTGTCTCACAAAGCCTCGCCTGAGCTTTGGAGCCTGGGCAGGGCTCTCCGGGGAGCCTCCGCACGGAGACCGCAGCCTGCAGGCTGAGCCGCTGGCACTTCTGCTTCCCCTTGTGACCTTAAGGACACATCCTGATGGCAATTGTTCTCCGAGCTGGGAATTCTGTCCGCTCTGCTGTGGGACTCCTGCTCCCAAGCAGCTCCAGGTCTTCGGTCAATGCAATCGACCCTTCCCGCAAGGGAAATGACTCCGGCTCTGCTGCTCGGTGGCAGCCACTTCTCTGGAATCGGCTGCCCTGCTCCCTGGCTGCTCGGCAGGACTAGCTTTAATGTCCTTAAATACTTTGCCTCAAAAGAAAACGAAAAAAAAAACCAAAGCAAAGCGGGGAGTGAGGGGATAAAAGAAGAGGATGCCAGGAGTTACCATAAGTAGCTTTGAAAGGATTTTTTTTTTTCCTTTTCTTTTCTTTCCTGGCTTAGAAAGCAACTTGTTTCTAAACTAGCCAGTTTCTAACCTGTCCTGAAGCTCCACATGGGTCATCCCCGGGAAGTGGCCACCCCGAAAGCCATTTCAGGTCCGTGCATAGAGCTGAAAGCCGGTGGCCGGGAGGGTTGAAGGATTCTGTAAATCTCCTGCTTTGACTTCTCAAACTGAGCTGTTTTCTTTCCTTTCCCCCCCCACCCCCGGACAATGCGAAAGCCTGTAAGTAGCCATCGGAGCGAATTACTTAAAGCCTTGCCTTAGGTTGCCTTTTCGGTGTGTTTGCACCACTGGCGTTGCTCTGTTTTCCTTCCCGACGACATGATTTTGAGGCCTTGGAAACTGAAAGTTGGGCGATATCCACCAGGCAAGAGTTTCAGCAAAGCATTTTGAGTTTTTTCAGCTCTCCGGGGAGATATATTGACTATTTTTTTGGTCTGGAGGAGGGAAAATAACAGAGGTTGTGCCATGGTGAGTTTTTCTGGAGAAAGCTGGCTTCCTTGGTGTGATTAGTCAAACGCTATGATTCAGCTCTCCCCCAGCAGATGAGGCGTCCAGAAGTACACAGGGAGTTTCTCCTGCTCGAAATTCTGCTCTGGAGGGTACGTTTGGGCTGTATAACTCAAGGGTTTTCTCCATAGGCATAAAACCCGCGCTTGACCACCAAAAAAAAAAGAAAAAGCCCCTCCTTTGATCCCTTTTCTTAAGAGGGAGGCATTAAGAAAAATAGCATGTGAGCTCGTAGCCCTACGAAAGACAGCACGAGCCCGCAGCATCCTCTCGTGAGTCGCGTCATCTCCTTCCCCGACCCCTGCGCATCGTCTGGCCACGACCATCCAGTTTGGTTAATATCTCCACGTAACTAAACACAATCATGCCAGAAGCTTCCCTGGAAACTAAACTGGGAAGACTTATTGGAAGCTACGTGCACAGCACACCTTTAGTAAGGCAAGGCTTGAGAGGAGAGGTGATGTTTTGTTTAGAAATACTGATAAAAAGATGTTGCTTTCTTCTCCAGACCTGGCCTCGCTGCTCTGGTGACGCTCGTGTTGGTGAGTGCTGTGATTTTAGCCACGACTTATAAAACTTGCACTCCCCTGAAACACCAGAGAAGCTGACGAGGGGGACGGAGCGATCGCGTTGGGAAGATGCAGCCGGCCTCGTGGCACAGGAGTGAAGGGTGAGGACGGGGTCAGGGAGGTGTTTTCAAAAACACACAAGTAAGTGATTGGTTGGTCTGGCTTTTTTTTTTTTTTCCCATGCTTTTTCCTGGACTTCAGGGTCAAGCTTGTGGCATTTGCATGCTTCGTCTTAGCATGGCCATGATGGTTAGCTCTTCTTCCTGGCTACCATATCCATGTTACCCATGGGGGAGCTGTCGAAGATCAGTCTGTGTCCTCCTGCCTGTCCCAGCGTGTCCCATACTCCTTTCCAAGGTGCTTCTCTCCACCGACAGCCAGGGGCCACGGTGCTACTTCCCTGAGCTCTCCCCAACTCTAACACTGCTGTGATTTCCTCTTCCTCCGTGAACTTGTGTGGTCTTCCCTTGAATCCCTGTGAGCCCCCTTGTCCATTAAGAAGTGGGATCTGTGCTTGAGGTTTTCCGAAGGTTTCAGGGGGTAAGTTGCTGCTGGTGCAGCCAGGTTTGCAGTGGCCGAGGGCATCCTGGACTGTTCCCTTTCCAAAACGCCCCCCAGCCTGGGTTTGGGCTGAGCCTACACCTTCCCCAGGAGGGCTGCCGGTCTTGGCTTGGTGATCACACAGGAGAAAGAACGGTTAATCACATCCACCATGGAATAGTGGGATCTTATCAGGATTTGGCTTTTCCCTTGGTTTTGTTTAAGGGCTGCTTGGAGCCCAGTGGTGGGCAGAGGTGATGGACAGACCCCCAGAGGAGGTCTGGCTTGGCTGTTCTTCAGGAGCCACCTCGCTTTTCAAGGATATAGCAGCTGGTCCAGGGAAGGGACTGAAAGCCTTTGGCTGTCAGATGGAAGCCGCTGGTTTTTGTTAATAAGTGTTAGAAACCTGATTCTTTTTGTTGCTTTCACCCAGTTTTAACAGGGCCTTGTCAGGAGCAAGCCAGCGCGAGCATCTTGCCGAAGCTCATCCAGCAGTCAATTAGCACCGATGTCAACAAGTCCGGCGGCTGAAAGCCCTTGGAGCAGTAATTAAGGACAGCAACCAGAGGAGGGAAGGCGGCAGAGCCCCAAACTTGTTGGCTCCTTCCCCCTGTGGCCTCACTTTGCTTTCCTGATCCAAGCAGTGGTCACGGAAGACACGGCTTCCCATGCGCAGGGCTGTTGCAAAGCCCCCGGAGAACAGGCAAGGAGGAAACCGTGGGGAATCGGCCGTGGTGTGCGTGGTTTCTGCGGCCCAGAGAGGGGAGGGTTGTGGCTGGGGTGAGATCAGATGGACAGGAGGAGGCAGTGGCTGCAAGGACAGAGGGTGGCCTTGGAGAGGGGGGGACTGGTGTGGCTGGAGACCCCTGGAGATGGGGCTGCAGCAGGTCCTGCTTCAAACCCGCCATGGGTGTTGGAGCGGGGGCAACTTCGGGTGTCTTTCAATTAAAAATCGCATGTTTTCCGTGGATTGTGAAAAGCCCGAGGTGTGAGGACCTGTGGGTTTCGTCTTTGCTTCCCCTCGCCCCAGTCCTGGGGGTCTTGCTGAGCAAGGCCTGTCCAACGCCGGGTTGCTCTCGGGTGCGCTCTGCCCGAGCGCTCCAGCGGTTTTGCCACCTGCGAGTCCTTTTTCTTGTTATTTCAGCTCTGGGAAGAACACGGCTGGTGCCCACAGCCCAGCCCAGCCTTTCTGCTCATGGCTTCCTCTCTTTCGGGCAGTCCCAGAGCATGTGCAGGCGATTTCTCCTCTCTGCCGGAGCTGCCAAGCTTGCCGGCACCGACCCCACCACGCCATGCTTGCCCTTCCCATCTGGCTCTTGGGATGTAGCTGTCGAGAGATCCCCTTGGATGAGTTCCAAAGGGCTCAGGGATAATTCAGCTCCCCAAAACCTAGTGGATGACCGGAGGGAAGAGGTGGTGAAGCATCCCAAGGAGAGAGAGGTGAGGAGGATCTCCCCATGGTTTGCTGCCTGGGCCACCGAGCGTTGCTGGTCGCACGCCGGCATGTCCCTGCCTCAGCAGGAAAACAGGAGCAGAGCTTGTTGGATAGTGGAGGGGGAAAGCGATGTATATAAGCACAGATTCACTGGGAGCCAGGCTTCTTAACCTTCCTGGTAACTAATAGCACTGCTCGGTGCTCATCCGTTTCTCCAAAGCAGGGGCTGACGGCTCCCTGGCCGTTTGCTTCTGAGGATCGGCCTTCCCTGTAAACTGAGATCATCCGATAAAACTTACTGATTTGTCCAAATGACTCTATTGCGGCTTGTTGTTTGCATGCCTGCGTGGAGTTGTTCTAGCAGAGATCGTGTTTTGGGAGGAATCGACTTACTCTAAAATCACTCCCCTTCGCCCCCAAATCCAGCAGCTTTCAGGGAAAACCCAAAAGGTAGGGACGAAGCTGCACCCCTCGCTCCACCTGCCTCCCAAATCCCATGAAACTGGGTGGGGAAGGGAGTTCCTTACCCCCCAAAATTCAAGGATCGGGTTGGTCGTGCCGCCTCTTTGCCGCCCTGATGTTTGTAAGCAGGCGGTGCATGAAAAGCCGGGATGAGAAGCTCCGGCCACCAGAGCAACCGACATGAAAACCTGCTTCTGGAAAAAGTACTTTCTTCCTGCCTTTTAATAGCCAACTGCAGGGTGTTCCTGGTGGAGCACAAATATTTTCAACAGGCTAAATAATTACGTTTAATTAGTTTTCATTACGGTGATGCCAATCCACCTCTCCGTTTGGAAACTCGCTTGGCTTCTGAAATGGCTTGAAAACAATGAAGCGGGGAAAATATCCTACTCGCACCACGCTCGTTTTCATCCGCCACGGAAAAGAGAGGGACCACCAGACTCCCTGGGCTACACAGCGACTTTCCAGACTTGGCAGGAGAGGCTGGAGCGAGTTTAAAATAGCCCGTCTCCCTGATATGTTTTCATTTTCCCTCCCAAAGCAAAAAAAAATAATGCTGGGATTGCTTCCAGTCCCTCGCTTCCCAGAGGCGACAGCATCGCAGCCCTGGTCCTGCGGGGGTGTCTTCTCCCGGGCCAGGTTCCCGCGGTGGCCCGTGGCTGTTGGGGCTACCACCGGTGGCAGAGGTGAGTCTGGAGAGGCAGCAGCATCCATGGCACGTAGGCGGTGGTCACCCTGGGATGAGGCTATCCCTTTGGGCTTTAAAAGCCGTCGGATGTCCTGCTGGGGGGCAGAGGGGATGTCCCCTCTGGTGTCTCTGTTACGCTGCCTGCTCTGTTGAGCTGGCGTGAACATGACGGTGGTAGATCCTCCGTCCTCGCTTGCTCTGCTTCTGGGTCGTTGGTTTCCATCTCCATCCTCTCCCCTTGGATCTATGGCACTTGTTTCTAGGAGCCCAGCACATTCCCATTTAACTGGGGAGTTAAGCTGGGAGCGGGGGAAAACGATGCCTCTTCGGACCTGCTTTTACTTGGGGGTTTCTCTCCGCTGCAGTCACCGGCTTCGGTCCCCAGCGGTGAATCCTGACCAGGGAGCACCCTCCTCACAAGTGCCTGTTGTACACGCGTACTGGTGGGAGAAAATAATCCCCAACACCCCCATGCACCCTCCAGCCGCGTTCACCAACCTGGCAGCGTAGGGCCAGCTCTTCGTCTGGGCCCGCTCCAAACCCTGTCAGCGATAAGGGGAAATTCCCAATCAGACAAACAGAGGAAGCCATACTAGCATTCCAGCCAGTCTTTCCAAAATATTTTTTGATGAAGGGCACACACCCTCTGTTTGAGCCCGGCGAGTGTCCTGTTTACCTTTCTTCTTGGACTCCGCAGGCTGCAGGAGAAGGCTGGAGATATCCTGGCATCACCTGGCCCAAGGCAAGGGGAATTACTCTGGGAAGGCTTGCAGTAAGACCCTGTCCTGGCACTTTGCTGAGCCCAGAAGATGCCAGCAGCACAGGTGAGGCTTCCTGGGATGGGGCTTGAGAAAGAAGGTAAGGAACATCTGAGACCTGGCACTGTGTGGTGAGGGAGGCTCTAGTGTAAGGAGCTACAGCTCTTCTTTCCCTCTTCTCACCCTGGATATATTTGGTTCACTCCGTGTGATATGAAGATGCCACTTCTGTGAAGAGTAGTGTTGTCTTGTAAGTGGAAAGGGACTCGGTGCCGCAGGGGGAAATGTTGGCATGGGCAACCCATCAGAGATACCTTGTGCTCCAGTGTGGCCAGTATGGCAGGAGCAGGAGTGGGGCTGGGTTTGCCAGGGTTCGGTGTCGTGCAATGGATGAGAAATTGCTTGTAAAAGGACCTTATCGCATACAAATACTGAGTACGTTAAATCAAACCGTACGTAAGACTCCAGGAGTCTGCACTGTCCATGCAGCACTCGCAAGGTCGAGCTCCAACCAATGCACAGCACCCTGCGTCTTCCTTAATCTGTCCGCAGCGACCCCGGGAAGCTGTAGCTGCACCAAACGCTCCCTATTAAGCATCTTCAGACTGTCCCAAACATGATTGGAACAGCCCATGCTCCAGTGAGACCCCATCCCAGCACCACATGCCTGTCAAGGCCATCTTTTCCCTGCGGGAGAGCCCTGCCATGCCCAGGAGCTCTTGGGGAATTGGCCTCAAATGCCTGGAGGGGAACGACCCATGTGGGTGGAGGTGGGAGAAAAGCAGCCCCCAGCTCTCACGGCTGGTGCCCAGGAGATGCCCTCCTCACCCACAGGCACAACCTGCTGCTCTTCACGAGGAATTTGGGTGCCGAAGATGAAGTTCCCGTGGCTGGTCCCTCCAGGAGCGATGTTGGCTGTGGCTGGGCAAGCAGCTTAGCCTCTTATCTCTGGCCATGGAGGGCTGCGCTGCAGAACGAGGAGTCCCGGGCCAGCTTCCAGCCTGGGATGCAAACAGCAGGCTGTTTACAGAACGATTTCTCCCGTTTCGGTGCTGCCGGGCTCTCTTGTGAAGTGTCCTGGCTGAACCCAGCCTGTGTGGATACGGTGAGGGCTGGATCCCGGGGCACGGGCTGGCGGAGGCAGGGAAAGGCTGTAGGCTTGTTGCCTGGGGAGCAGAGTCCTCTGCGAGAAGGGGAAGACGGCCCCAAGCCCTGCCCTTTCAACACCTCTTTGTGTTGGTGACCCGTGAGGAAGCTGCCCGGTTTCTTTTTTCAGGGATATAGCAGTTATTTTCCCAAAGATCTCTCTCTCTGCGGCATTACAGGGTGGAGCAGGGCACACCACTGCCCGGTGGCCGCAGGAAACAAAACCCAGTTGCTGTGTCCGTCTGGATTTGGGGTTTTGTCAGGGCAGGTTAATGGTTGGAATTGATAATCTTAAAGGTCCCTTCCAACCTCACCGAGTCTATGATTCTATGGATGGCACCATCCGCAGTGCCGGGAGCCTGCTGCCTGTACCCATCGCGGGTGCTTATTCTACGGGTTTCGTTCACACCTTCCCCCTCTTTCTTCCAGATGTAATGAAGTGTTAAAGCCTCTCTCTAGTTTCTTATCCCCAGCTTTGTCTTGCACCCCCGGTGTCTCCCCTGCGAGCTTTCCTGGCCGGCAGGACAAGGCAATAGCTAGACCGGTGGATGTTCCTGTCCTTGGGTCTTCCCCCTCCTCTTGGAGGGGCAGCAGCTCTGCCAAGGCAGGGTGTTGGATCCTACCCAAAGACCGCGTCTCCCTTCAGGCTTTGGATGACAGTCCTTTCGCGTCCCACAGCTCTTCGCAGGGCGATACCTGCCCCTGGCCCTGCTCGGGGCTGCCGTTGTTCTTCTGCGGGGCGGGATCGGGATCTGACGCTGAACGTTGCAGGGATGGAGGCAGGCACAGAGGACCAGGCGCATTCTATGGATGGCACCGTGGGGTTTCGCAGCAGCCCCGGGGGTGAGCCAGGATTAGTGCTGGCTGCCTGGCTCCATCGCTGCCCCGAAAAATCCCAGGGAGCCTTTGACAGGCAGCGGGGGATGGTGGAGGCGGGAGAGGAGCTGCTGGTTTTTAATGGCATCGCGTGTTCTGGCCCTGGGCTGGCCTGCACTGCCCCGCGCTCCTCCCTCCTGGGCAGGACTTGGACCAAGCTGGAGCTCAGCAAGGCACCAGGGGGATGGGACCCTGCGTGAGGCAGCCGGATGATGCTCCACGGACCAGAAGCAGCAGACGCTCTCCCCTTCTCTTTCAGCAGGGACGTTAATCTGAGCAATCGCTCCCCGCCAGCAGCTAGTGCCAGAGACCTCTGCACGAGTTAATTCTTCCTAATTTGGGTGAGTTAGGAACCTGCTTCCCGCTGCTTGGATGGACCAAGTGAGATCTGCACTGCTGTTTGTGGAGGCAGAGGGGGACTGGCTTACTCTTAGTTCCTCGTGGCATCTTTCCCTCCCACCACTGCCGCTTCGTTTGTGCCCAGGCTGGGTTTGAGTCGGCATTGTTCATCTGAGAGCAAATCTCCTGGTGGGACTGGAAAAGGAGATGGGCCTCCGGGTGCCTTTGGCCTTCCGCTGACATGGGGAGCCGTCAAAGAGCGCAGCTTGGGTCCCTGGAAGACCCCAAATGCGTGGGTCTCCGGGGATGGGAGGAGGTAGCCTTACAGCCTGAGTCATGCGCGAGAGGAACTGTGACTGGGCTCCACCTATTCCAGCTATGTTAGGGCCCCTGCCTCGCTCGGTCTAGCGAGGGAGATGGCTCAAGCCCAGCCTATAAGCAATGAGTCAGTCATTGTCCAGAGAGTCTCCCCGGGATAGACTTCATATCTTCTTTCCTTGGCTATCTTCTCAGCAACTGCATCCTACAGCTGGCCCGGCGGCTTCTCCTCCTGTTGTGTTTATTTCCTCCTGGCTGTGAAGTGCTGTCGCTGGAAGAGGAAGTGTCAATGGTGCCTCTCAGTCTATTCTACCTAAATTTAAACCACTATTTTTGTCTTTGCGGTATCATTGTATCCTGTTTTAAATTAGGAACAAAAAGTCACATGAGGAAAGGAGCCGTGGTGAGCCGTAGCGTGATGAAGACCTCGTGCCAGAGCAGCCCCATCCCACCATTGGTCATCCTCTCCGCTTTGGTTTCCTACGGCGGTTCCCCAAAGGAGCAGGGAGGAGGCAGGAGCAGGATGGGATGACCCATTTCTCTTACCAGTTGAACGTTTCCAGTCAAGAGGCTCTTTCAGAAGCATGCCAGCCTACAGGGAGCATAAACGGGTGCCTTTCAGGAAACGTTTCCCAGAACCGGCTTGACATTTCTCATTGGTGTGACCTGGACCAACGGCTGTCATTGCGAAAGAAAGAAAAGCAAAGCCAGGGGTCAAACAACAGGAGCAGGCGTTGAGGAAACAATCCCTCACTGAAATTAATGAATTTGCAAAGGTAACGTGCCGTTTGGTGTGAGTCAGCTTTTCCTTTCGTAGCGCTGAGGAGAGCAGGAGGGTGTGGGGTTTCTGGTGTCTCTTGGGCATCATGGAAGGGGGATCTGGGCTGAATGGGATGAGGACTTCAATGGTTCCTCACCAAAAGAAGGACAGCACTCAGGAAGGGGTGGCCTGATAACCCCCACTGACATTGTCCCAAAGGCTCTTTGCGGAGGGCTCAACAGCTGGCCCCAAAAGTGCATTGGTGTCCACGCAGATTTCCATCGTTATTACCAGGCATTGACCAACCCTGCCAGATGAAGCCACTCCTCCTGAACACCAGCTTTGCGAGGAAATCTGAAGAAAAAAAATCCTAAATGCCCCCTTGTGCAGGCCTTGGCGTCTGCCGTTCCACCTGTGTGGCGGTGATGTGTGGTGCTCCCTTCGGGTCAGGAGCTCAAGGGAGTTTCTTCGCTCAAGAACAGCATCTCCTGTACCTCTCCTTTTGCTTAGGGTGCATTTAAAATGGCACTTCCAAGGGAAGATAAGTAGCTTGTGCCCTGAGCTGTCAGCTCACTCTTGAAATGACTGACTTTGGGTGATCTTCAGTGGACCACCATTGACCACATCCTTTTTACATTGGAGTATTCCATCTCAGCCATGCCTTTTGCTCCGGGATTCAAACCTAACGGCAGGTCCTTTACCTAATGTGCAGCCACAGCTGTCAGATACGGACTAGGAACACAATGTTCGTGATTAAAAACAATCAATTTTTAAGGTGAGAAAACTCATCCCCGTCAGGAACACAGTATCTGCCTTGATCAAAGGAGTTCTTTTAGGTAGGAGTGGTCCGTTATGTCTGTCAAAACAATTTACTGATCTCCCCATAAAAAAATAAATATATGTCTCTGGTTTTAGGGCGAAGTTAAGCAGCCGTGGCAGAGGCATACCTGGCTGAGAAGTCACTCGGCCCTCTGATGGGACGGCTCTGAAGCAAGCACCAGTGAAGCGTGAAGGCGTGCTGCGAGGATCATCAAAGCTGACAGCTCTTCACCAGGTGGGTTTATTTCTCGGTGCTCCGCTTCCTTGTTCGTGTGTCAATCGATGACCGTTACTCTTCTCGGAGCAGCTATAAATAGTCGCTTTTCTCCTCTGACGTTAAATCTAAGCTTGCCTGGTAGTGCTGAAACCCATGAGGTAGAGAACTGTGTTGGCTGGACTTGATCCAAGGATGCGGTGGGTGAGTCGCTCCCTCCTCCAGCCCCACCGCAGCAGAGACAGTGGTCCGTGAGGCACAAGGTGGTCTGGGAGCAAAAGCATTTTCTCCAGCTCCATCTTCTTGTTCCCGAAGGGATGTAAGAGCGTGACTGCGCTTACCGCAGCCAGCGTGGTTTTTCAGGGAAGGCTGGGGCAGCTTCTTCTCGGGGGTACCGAGAACTTCAGATACTGGCTGAAACTTTCGGTCATGTGGTTAGAAAAGGAAAACAAAAACGGGAAAAGAAACCCTGCTGTGTCTTAAATCACTGGTTCTTCACCACTCCTGCAAAGCC
This sequence comes from Rhinoptilus africanus, assembly GCA_013400135.1. NCBI lineage: Eukaryota > Metazoa > Chordata > Aves > Charadriiformes > Glareolidae > Rhinoptilus > Rhinoptilus africanus. The sequence goes on along the minus strand of VXBO01003081.1, from coordinate 159,826 downwards.
CAGCTCTGATCCTCTCTCCGTGGGATCACACCGTGCCCAGAGGACTGTATCCTGCCAATGATGTTCACTTAAAACCCCTGGGTCAAGAGAAGTGGTCGCTAAAGGGCAGATAGCGCTGGCTGCGTGAGCAGGCTGGTTTTAGACCCATAGAAACAGACCCCAAGCATCTCCCCAGCTTGGGAACCCCTTGGTTTGTCCTCACAAGATAAAGGAGAACAAAAAAGAAAGGATCCTATTTCCAACCTGTTTGACTCTGAAAGTCTTTTTTTCCCCGCTTGTACAAAGAAAAGAAAAAAGAAAGAAAAAAAAGGGCAGATCTTGTTTAAACCCCCAAACTTTTCACATTCAGTTAGAATGTGGGAAAAAAAAACGAAGTTTCAGAATCATCAACTAATTTTTGAAAGGAAGCAGCGGTGGATTTCTTTGCTCTGAAATGATTGTTTAGGAATGTGAGCTAATCCCACAATACTAAAAAGGCCATCATCTAAAGGAAATGTTTTGAAATTGTGATAGGGAAATGCTGCGGCCAACCTGAGCTTGAAACTTTCCTCTGTTGACGAAGCTTTTCAAGAATAGGGCTTTTTGTCTGGATTTGGGATGGGAGTGGTTTGAGGTTTCTCAAGCTCTCCAGGTATGAGAAATCTGAGACTACAACAAAGCAGGGCTCAGGTTTCTGAATTCTTATCTTTTACTTCCCCCCCACACGCTTCTTTATAGGAAACGGACGGGATTTTTGATTTCTGTTCTTTGCAGTGCTCCTCTGGTACCTGCACAGCAATTAAAACAGGATCTCGTCACCTTTGGCAGTGCCACAGGGACTGCTCCCACGCTCGTCTCCTCCTGCAGCCCGTGGTGGAGACGCAAAGAGGCAGTGTCCTCCTGCCGGGCAGAAACCAAGAGCTTTAAAAACTCTTCCAGCACCTGCTGTTTATTCATTTTATTCATCGGGAGGTCTTGTCACCTTTTAGAACCTAGTTTTTTCTTGCTCGTAACCCGTTTAGATTATAGGGTGATTATTTATTTCTCCACCTTTCCACAAGGTTTTATGGCCCCCCTCATAATCTGCTCATGGATACAGAGCTCACTGAATGTCTTGCCCCTCCATTTTCCCCGTTAGAAACAGTGGCTTCATGAGCTGGGCCCATGCTGACTACTTGGATTGCTCTCCGTCACCGCGGACGTGACGGCTGGATGGCTCTCCATGCCTCTCGGACCATGCTGTGTGTGTTTTGGTGTCTGCTCCTGTCCCTCCGGCTGAAGTGGGAGTGGGTGGAGAAGGATGGAAACTGTGACGGGATGATTCCCCTGTGCATCAGCAGAAGCATAATGTCATTTCCATTGGAAAATATTTCAAGGTGTTTCAGCCTTTCAAGATGAAACAGAATCTTTCCTTGCAAAGTGTCAGTTCCAGCCATTGTTCCAGTTCGACTTGCCTGTTCCAAGGAAAACAAATACATTTTGACTAGAAATGGCTAATGCTGATACCAGCTCAAAACCAGCCCTTCCTACCGTACATCCACCGGTTGGGAGAGGATCGTGTTGTGATCAAAAACCTTCTTGCTGTTTTTATTCCAGCTTCTCCAAACAGAAAGTTTCCAGCACTTTTTGTACGACGGACCTTGCAGCTTTCCATCCCACCCTGGGTGACACCCAGGGCTTCTCGGGCTGAAGATGGAGCAGGAGCTGCCAGCGCTGAGGTCCAGCGCTAAGCGTGGCCAAGATTTCACCTGAATTTTGGGCTTCTAGCAGCTGAACATCAACGCTGGAGTGAACCCCATGGGAAGAGGCACCTTGCAAAGGTATTTTGCGTGGGGACATGAAGAGCACGTGGCAGCAGCCTCTCCTGGGAAAGCCTCTCCGGCTAAACTGCTTTGGCCGCGCAAAAATGGGTCTGTCAAACCCAGTTTCCAGTAGAGCTCTACAAAGCACGTGTCAGCAGGGGCTGGCGGCTGCCAAATCTCGGCGTCTTACCACCGCCTTTGCCTTGCGCCCAGCGTGAGGAGAACAGGTTTTATGGGTTTGTTTTTGGTTGGCTGCTTATTGAAAATCAAGGCTGGTTTATTTGGTGGGTTGATCCTTGCGCAGCGACAGCCAAACCGCAGGCGCGCACTCTCCCAGTATCAGGGAAATTTGGAAGATTTTGAACCAAACAAGGAGTATTTATGAAACTTTCCAAGTAGCTGGGGGAAAAAAAAAAAAAGTGATTATGCAACTTTGTTGGCACGCTTGTTGCCATCGTCATTAAATAAGTCAATATGTAGTATAATAAAAATATTTTGCCGCGTATTAGTGTAGAGTGAGCCATTTTCATTGCAAACACATCACTCTCGTTCCGTATTTAACGGTGCCCAGAGCTTCTGCACTTGCAGTGGTATGAGTACAGTTTTGTGGAATGAGATGTGCTGAATTCACTCTCTTTTATGCTCTTTTTATGGAATTTAACCTTTATTCCAGAGGGAAGCGGACAAGCATCCAAACTTGGAGGTTTAACTGTCCTAACCACAACTTCAGGAGGGATCGAATTGGAGCCACGATCGCTGCACAACATTTGGACTAGCTCCTTTCACGTAATGGGGTAATATTCATTAAAGCTTTTGAGTCTACTTAATTTATTTTTTTTTTTCATTTCCATTCCAATGGTGGCTGCCAGAGCGCGCTGAGATCCTTTAGAGGTGGTGGAGCAGCTAAATAAAATTATTTCCGAAGTGAAAAGTCAATGTATCTGACAAGCACCGAGCACTTTTGAGGAGGCGAAGGTTTCCTGTGGGATGTGGACAGATGTGGGCCCGTGGATCTCCCCATCTCTGAAACCATGAAGCCCATCTCAGCCCTTCTGCCCCTTCCTGGGGCTTTTGCGGGGACACTGTTGATCCCTTGCCTGTCAGAGAGCAGAGACTCATCACCAGGCGTGAATAAGAGGGTGACGCATCACTCGTTGGTGATGCGTCTCTCGCATTGCCTGCCAGACCTTCGCAGAAGAAGGAGGAGGAGGATGGCATGTGAGCTCTCTGTCGGCCCTCTCAGCTCTTTTCCTGGGAAGGCCAGCGCTTCTGGACTGCGCCCAACTGGGAGCAGTTGTTGAGGTGGGTGATGCTGAGAGGCTACCTCCTCCTTCCCTGTGCTGGTACGTGCCAGCATCCAGGGTGTGGGATATCCTCCTGGATAGGAGCTTCCTTGAGCTGCTCAGGGTCTGGTTCAGTCACACATCTTCACCTCTCCCCTGAGTTCCCAGGCTCTGCAGTTGCCTTCCCATTTATTCCTCCGGAATCCACCGTTCTCCTGCCATTGCCCTGCCAGTGGTTTGATTGTCTGGGTTTGCGTATGGGATGGAGGGCACAACAGAGTTGCTTAACGTGTTTATTAGTCGCCAGTGTAGACAAATATCCTCTGTAGCATCCCTGTAGACCTGCTGCCAGGGGTTTAACGACATCCCTATGAGCAGCAGCAAGTTCTGGTGCTGCTGGATGCAGTCTTTTTTGGTGGGAAGTAACAGATTTGCCCTGCAACCGATTTCAGGGCAGAGGGCGGCCTGGAAATGTCTGTCTGTCCTGGGTGTGTAGGTCCGTGGAGGAATCAGGGCGAAGGAATTCTACAAAAATATTTGACTCCCTACCTTTCTAGGCTGCATAAGCCTTGCTTAGGGGCACTGTTCCTGAAATATTTACTGACTGTAAAGTTTATTGGCAGTGGGCAGAGTTAAATTAGACTGTCTCATCACGATCACTGGAAGCAATTTCAAGGAAATGCAATCCTGCTTTGAATGGCGCAGTCAGATCCTTGTCTGCCTCATTTAATTGCTTTTACTACAGGATACTGATGCTTCAGATTGCAAATCCTTCGAGGCAAGGGCTGTCTCTTTGTTCTGGGTGTGCAGAACGCATCCTGCAGCGAAGGCCAGGGCTCTGGCCTGACTACAAACATGGGGTTATTTTGAATCCTGTACTCAGACAATGCCAGAAGGGCTTTACGGTGATGGCTGGAGGCTGCGAAGATGGCTGGGTCCTCGCTAGCACAGCCCTGCTGGGTGCTGACCCCCGGTATTCACAGCACCCGCGTGGCTCGGAGGGACGCACATCATCATCCACCCCTGCGATCGCTCTTCTTTGTGGTGGGGCAGCATTTGTGGGGCATGCAAATGTCATGCAAATTACTGGCTGGGGAGAGTGTGGAATAAATAACCTTAATTCCAGTCTCCCACCTCCTCCTTTTACCAACCGTCAGAATTTCTTCTCTGGAGCGTGCTGAGCAAAAGGCCCCAAACCTGACACCCGGGGGCTGGCATCTCCGAAAGCTCTTACAGAGAAAGGAGAGGTGGGAAAGGTATTATGGAGAAAGGCGATGTGGCTGGTCCAGCAGGGCCCACCAAAATAATCCCCACACCAGCTCATCTCCAGTTTAACCGGAGAGCCTTTGGTATCTTATAGCAGGGATCTGATTGATGGTGAGACTCAAGTGGCCTAATTATAAACAAGACTTAAAACAGAAAAGGCAAAGAAAGTGTCTGTTTAAGAGACGTGACACAAAGCACCACCAGGGCTCATTTAAAAGCATTTCCTCTGCTCCCCTCTTCACTTAGAGCACTCTTAGAAGTGGAGCAGCTTTCTGCTTTCTCCTCTGCTCTTCTTAAAGACTCAGCCTGCCAAAATCCCAGCCTCCTGGCTCCCAGGCTCGGCAGTTGCCTTCCCATTTATCCCTCCGGAATCCACCGTTCTCCTGCCATTGCCCTGCCAGTGGTTTGATTGTCTGGGTTTGCGTATGGGATGGAGGGCACAACAGAGTTGCTTAACGTGTTTATTAGTCGCCAGTGTAGACAAATATCCTCTGCTTCGGCTTCGCTGGCTGTGGGCAGCCAACCATGGGAGGGACGGTTTAATGCTGACACGCACCTCTGCCATCATCTTCAGTATAAATTACCCGCTCTCCCATCCCGCCTTGACCTCACTCCCAATCTCTGGGCATGGCTGGCTTCCCTGCAGGGCTGGTGGTGGCCTCGGGTGAGCAGTGTCACGTCCTGCTCTGGGGCTGGGCTGCTGCTTGGCCCCAGAGCTCCTCTGTAAGTGCTTCAGTCGCGTGGGGACTGTGCTGCCCCCTCCCCAAGGGCTGGACCCCTGTCTTAGTGCCGGCAAACCACCGTCCCCTCGCTCCGCATCCCCAGGAGCAGGTCGGGCTGTGAGCCAGCCAAGCCTGTTCTTCAGGTATGGCTGTGTACCTCCCTCTGACCAGTATTTCTGCTCCAGATCAAATATACATGGCTGGTAAATTAAACCCAGCCTGTCACAGTCTGTAATTTCCATCGCAACCACAGGCAGTGGCAGGAACCGCTGGTGCAGGCTGCCGGCCCCATCCCCTGCGCTCCTGTGCCACATCACCAGCCCTGGAGAGCAAAGGGGGCTTTTCCAGGGATTGGGTTTGGCCTGCTGGTCTGCAACCCCGGGGACCGGCTCTGGTAACGCGGAGGGGGGTTGTTTTCGGTCTGCACTCCCAGAGCAATGTTTGTACTTGCAAGTCTGAAACCCTCCAGGAGCCCCAGGGGCTTCGTGTTCGCCTCCGCAGAGACTTGTGCTGTCCTGGTGTGCAGCAAGTAAACGGGGGGGCGGGGGGTCACGCGGCTCCAGGAAGTTTGTTTTTAAGCTGTGCGAGGTTCCCAAGTAAACACAGGGATCACCTTTTGCTCCCTTCCTAATCCTGCTTGCAACAGCACCACCGACAAAGCGGGAGACCCAGCACATCTGGGGCCAAACCCTCTAGGGCTGCTCGTTTTATGGGGCTCTGATCCTGATTTAGTTCCGTCCTCTCTCTTGCAGAGCTTCCTCAGGTCTTCCCAAGACGATGTGTCTCTCTCAGCATCCGTCCATCCTCGCATTTCCTTCCATGGCTGATGTCTGTGGTAGGATCTTCATCGCTGCTATGTCTGAAAGGACCAGAAGTTCGCTTGGATCACGTCTCACTCCCTTCCTCTGCTGAGGCAAGAGGTCCTGAGCTCCAGCCCCTTCTCCAGATTCTAGTTTTATGCAATAACAGAGGATTTCCCAGGCTGGGGGATGCATACAGGCTTGCTATGGAATTCCTTGTTATTGCTGGATCACATGAAGCCACCCAAGAGTTTGGAAGGCAGCTCAGTCTCCTGGATCAACAAATTTGGATCTGGGGAAATAACTTCTGACCTAGCAGCAACCAGGTTCCTTGGGATGTCTGACCCCACAGTTCACCTTTTGCCAGCTGTGGGATCACAGAATGGCAGGGGTTGGAAGGGACCTCTGGAGATCGTCTAGTCCAACCCCCCTGCTAGGTTAGGAAAAGGAGTTCCTTGGCCCATTGTTCCCTTGGGAACAGCCTTCAAGCAAGTCTGTACGAAATGAAATACTGACTGCACGAGTGCAGGTCTCAGTCCGCAGTCACTGGTAGGGCGGCTGCAGGGAAAGAAACACCTTCTTTAAGAAGGATCTACTCCTCCAGCTTCAAATGTAGCGGGGACTGTGCATGCATAGCACGGTGGGAAAATCATCTTTCATGCTGGGATGCTGTGTCCCAGCATCCCAGATGGAAGGCATGTAGTAACAAGTCTTCCCAGAGGCCAGGAAGATTTTCCCAGTTGAGTCTCAGTTGGAATCGATGATCCTTATGGGCTCCTTCCAACTCAAGGTATTCTATGGTTCAGTGTTGGTGGGTCTGCACCGTCTTTGAAAGGCCAGTGGGCAAATGATCATTGAGACGAACAGGTTGGGGATACCCTGGAGGACAACTGGGATGCTTTAATTCCTGCCAGATTGAAACCACGTGGTAAAGCAGAGCTAGTCCAGTCTTTACCCCATGAAAGCATCATCCCACTGCTTGGTAGAAAGAAGCAAGGAGGAGGATGCAGGGAAAGAGGAGAGCTGTGGTTGTGTTGAAAAGTGGCTTTTGCGGGCTGTGATCTTCTGCCAACAGCGTGAGCATCTCCTGGGAGCAAAGAGGGACCTGCCTCACCTCCTGCGTAGCTACACCAATGGAAGTTGGGTCTGCCCACGGGAAACATGCCTGGTGGGCAGGTTTCAACTGATGGCTTGCTTTGGATGAGGGGAGGTGGTGAGGCAGCAGATGAACTGGCGGCATAGATGGAGAGCTGTGGGCCTGATTCAGCTTTGCTGGTTGAAGGAGCTGGGTCCCCCTCAGTCAGCAGCAGCGAGGTCTTCTCCTTCCAGCTGATGTCTTGGCCAGGGGAGCATGACTGCTGTAGGAGGAATTCATTTCAAAGGCCGAGAAAGAAATGCGGCCCCAGGAGCCGTGTAAAACAAACCAAACCCCGTCAATGTGGGATCTTTCTTGCCAGGCACTTAACATTGACCATATCGCCCTGAAAAAGCACGATGAGAAGAATTTGAAAGCAAACTCCCCTCCCTTTGTCAGCGCCGCCGTAAATCACTCTCCTTGTCTGCAGGCCGAACCATTCCTTGCCAAGGCGGTGACTCTGCGGGAGTGAAAATGCAGGGAGAATCCTCAAAAAGAGGTGAGAGTCCTGTTTTCTCCTGTGCGTCTCATTTTGTTGCTCCTGTTGCACGGTCGGTTGTCTAAGGTCCCGATTTTTAAAGCAACGTCGATGTGAGAAAGCTAGAACTGAATGAGTGTCCGAGGGCTAGAGTTTCTCTTCCAGGGGGTTAAAAGCTTGGGAGATGTCAGTAGAGCTCTCTGATGGTCCCATCTGGGTGGACGGAGCCTGCTCAGGGTAGCCCTTTCCTTCTGCCGCAAGACAAAAATGCCCCTGGGAACCTGGTGGAGCTGCTGCAGCTTTCAATGACGGAAACCACCACGACTGGGCTTTTAAATGCAGATTGGTCAGCTTTTATTGTGTTATTTACTACAGCTCGATAAGCTGCCAAGGTCTGGGCAATGCTCCTTGCTTGGGAAAAATGTTCACTGGAAGCTTATTCGCGGGGCAGGAGACCAAGGTGCTGCCTGGCGGGGGTAAGGAAGGTGTGCAGCCCCCGCGGGGAGGTCCCCGGCGCCGCAAATGGCTCCCAGCCACATGGGAAGCAGGCGTTTTCCTGCCTTAGCTATTGCAAGAGCTGCAGATTGGGAAACGCACGGGCAGTGCGGGTTGCCGGCATGATTTCTTCCTGCCCTCCGGCAAATCAGCCCTGCTGGGGCATCCCGCCATGTCTGAGATCTTGCTGGGGATGGCCGGACCTGGGGAGCAGGGTGCTGCCTGGGGAACCCGGCTCCTTTTGTTCGGAGCAGGGCAGAGGCTGCCCCGGCCTCTGTCTCTTCCTTGGCCAGCGGGGACGTGCGGTCGGTTGCCACAAAGGACCCACATCCCCATGGGGCAGTGACGTCCAGCCCACGGGGGTGTTCACCAGAAGCCCTGATTCCCTTTTGACTCACCACAGCTTTTTGCTTCCTCTTGTAGGGGTTACTAACTCCATCGGCACGGGGTTCCCAACCCCATCCATGGGATGCGGCATCGGGGCAGGGGTCTTTCTGCCCATCCTGCCCGCTCCCAGGCAGGGCACCCGCTCGTCAAAGGGCATCGCGCCTCTTTCCCCGGGGTGTTTCATTGCAGGGAGACAAATTGGGACAGAAAAGCTGAAATTAGTGGCCGAAACAGCTGCTGCGCGTGGAGGTGGTTGTTATAACAAAGCGAGCGTCACGGGTCGCTGCAGAATAAACTGAAAAGACAGGGCCGGTAGCGAGAGGGTCAGGCGTTGCCTGAAAAATGAGTTCAGCAGCACACTGGGCTCACGGGGAGGACAGGAGACGAGCAGGGGAGATGTTGGCTTGCTTGAGCTTTTCTACCGGCAAGGCTGAAACTGTCTCTCGCTGTTCAGTGGCAGATAAAAGGGCTCAGCTAACCGTGATGGGGGAAAAGGGTCTCTTCATGCTGCCTCCTGAACCCAGATCTGGCAAATTTGGGGATGGGAGCGGACAAAGAGAGGTGAGAAAAATGGGATGGGTTTTTTTACCGCCCATAAGTGAGTGTTACCCACCTGTCCCTGCGAGCAGTGCTCCTGGGATGGGGTTAGGAACCTGGGAAGCTGACAGCCGAAATTAGCACTTTTTATGTCAGCAACGCTAATTTTCACACTGTTTGCACACCCTGCGCCTGGTCGGATTGGTGCCGGCCACCAAAGATGCTGAGCTGGGGGGTCCTCTCGCGGGACGGCTGGGGCGAGGTGGGAGGGAAGGAGTGCCCAGGGAGCCTCTCCCACGGGTGCGATGCACCCTCTCGTGGCCAGCGGCCACGGTGGGTGCCTGGGCGAGGGGGTGGGTGTCGGTGGGTGCCCACTGAGCAGGACTCAGCTCCTGGGCGTCACACCAGGGCGTACGCAGGGACCCGCCAGCCCTCCCATGGGGAAACCATTCAGGGAACTGGGATTTGGTTTCTCTCGGCTCAGGGCACCCCGAGGCGGGCTCCATCGTTTGCCCCCACCTCTCTCCTCCACCCTGCTTTATGCCGGGAAAAGCAATAATTTTGACAAAATACTTGAAACTGGCTTCCCCTCAACCTGCCCTTTTCCCCTCTGACACTTTTCCTCCTTGTGAGGAGCCAGCAAAATAAATCAGTGCTTTGCATAAACAAAGCCCCGGAGACGTATTGGTAAAAAAAAAATAGTGCTCAGGAACTTCACAAATGCAGTTTTCTCCACAGGAGAAAAGCAGGAGAGGTTTATTTTCTCCGTAACCTCTTAACCCAGGGAGGGGATCTCTCAGTCCAGCCACCCAGTTTCCCCCCCTCCCACCACCTAGGAGCCAAATCTGGGTTTGCTGAAAGGTGCCTCCCCTTCCTCTTGCCCCCTTCAGGGGAACGTGAACTAAAAGCCCAGTCCCTTTCCTTGTGGGAAGGCTGCGCTGCCGGTGCCTTGTCCAACCTTGTCCAGCGGCCTCGGATGTGAGCAGAGCAGAGGAACACTGGTGTCCCCTGGGGGTGGGCAAGCATCGTCCCACCGCCGCGGTCCCCATCCCCAAACCATCCAGGTCTCCAGGAGCCCTCGCTCCCACCTGCTCCCTGCGCGCTGCCGTTCGCTTCCTGCAACTTTAAAGTTCCCTCGGCGCACGAAGCAAAAGAGGGAGGAGAAAGGGTTTCATCATCGCTCCCGAGAGCCGACTTATAAAAACTTTGCGCTCACGCTGCCTGCCTCACTCACGGGCTTGGAGGGTTTTCGGCGCAGACTGTGCACGCTGCCGGCGGCGGGACGGGCCGGAGAGGGACGGGAGCCCACGTGTAGCCCAGCAATTCGGGGCTCCCCAGGAAGCCTCCACGATGGGAGTCCACCCTGAAGCCAGCAAATCTCCGGTCGACATCCCCAAAAAGTCCGGCACCTGCTCCCGGAGTATCTTCTGCAACATCAAGGTAAGGAGCCGTGCCTGGCAGGGATGCGCCACTTCCCCGGCGGGGAGGGCGGAGGATGCTTGCACAGAGAGTGACCCCGACCCATCCCGGGGGCCCCCGCGTCCCCACTACAAACCGCCAGTAAAGGGAAGGCTGTTTGCTAAGATGCAGGATTGGAAAGTCAGCTGGCCGGGCAGTCCTGGATAACGCCGCTGAGGTCCGTCCCACTCGGCGCACGGGCAGGGCTGGGGGGGCTCGGTGGGTTTCGGAGGGGTGCCCTCCACGGCAGGTGGGTGTCGCTCCCTGTGGAAGCGGCGTGGGCAGCTCTCCGTGGGCTGTGGAGCTTACCCACGGCATCCGGTACACAGTGTGCTGCTGCTTAGGGAATGATTAACCACATCCTGGTGTGAAAGGAAAACACTGCCCTATAATAACACTGACTTGCTTTAAAAACCTCGGGGAGAAGGGCATTTTGAGTGACAGGAGCAAATTCTCGGCGGGCTGAAGCGGGGTTTCTGGTGGTGGCTGCCCAGTCACTCGCCTGCCCTGACATCCTAAAGCTGGTCCCTGCCTGAGCTTTGGGCTCTTGAGCTCCTTGCCTGGGTGACAAAACAGCGGCCACCTCTCGTGTTTTAAACCCTGCTAACCATCGCGCTTTTACACCACTCCTCGCCCCGTCTTTTTTCCCCCCCCGTATGGTGCAGTTTGGCCCATTTTCGGATGGGCACCGAGGCTACTGCACACGCTGGTTCCCATCCCCAGCTGCCTTCGCCAGGGTTTGCCGGAGTGGGGGGGGGGATATTTGCGCCTCCCTTGGCAGCACCTCCGCGTGTGGGCATCCGAAGCAGCCGGGTGTTTTGGGGATCGGCGGCTCCCAGCAGCACCTGCCCCCGGGAAGAGCAGCTTTCGGTGCACGAGAGGGGCTGCCGTGGTGGGGGGCAGCTGGCAGGACCCCCGTGTGCCCCGTCTGCCGGTCGTGCCTGGGGCCAGGGGGTGATTTCCCACTATCGCTATTAAATATCAGCGTGTGTTTTTAGGTCGACAGCAGCACTGCAAGGAAGGGTTTGTCAGCACTTCCCAGCTAAGTGTGTTTTCGGGAGCGTGCAGCCATGGGTAGGGCATCGCGGTCCGGCGTGGGTTTGGGTATGATTTTTGCCACCCATCTTGCCTCACTGTGCATGGAGGATGGCGCTGCCCCCTCTTCTTTGGGCTGGGCTTGCTTGGGGTTGGTTTCCCGGCAGGAAAATTTTCATGGGGGCTCAGCATCTCTGTTGGGGTGCCATGGGGATGCCGTGGGGTGCCGTGGGGCTGTTCCCAACAGGCTGCTCCTCCAAAAAGCAAAGCTTTGGGTTTCCTGGGGTCAACGGATGACACGGTGGGGGCTTCCAGGACTGGAGACGTCATCTCAGATGGTGCCTTCCAGTCCTACATACCTGAAAGTCCCCACTGTCTGGGCTGGGCTGTCCCAATGAGTGACTTGATGCCCCTTTTCGGCTGTTAGCTCCAGGAGATTGAGATTATCCTTTGATGCCTTTTATCAGGATGTAAAATTTTAGGGTTAAAAAAAGAGCCCCAGCAAATGTTAATCTGTTTCTGCAGCCGGGGCAGTCGGGCTGGGTGCTTGGCACCCTCCACACCCCAGGGCGCTTAGTCAGGGGCTGTGTCTGGGACCCCCCCCGGGGGCATTTGGCCGAGGGCAGATGATACGGGGATTTTACTTTGCCGGCGGCGGGAGCTCCGGCTGTGCCAGGAGGTACCTGGCCGGCTGCCGGCACCCAGCGCTGCTCGAATCGCCCAGCGTCTGGTGCCGGTTCACGTCTTAACTTCAGAATGAGCAAATGAGCCTGGAGCCCCCCAGACCATCCAGGCACCCACTGCTGAGCCCATCTTGGGGGGGAGGGGGTCCTGGTGGCTCGTTCCTGAGGGAGAGGTGATGCTGCAGCACCCGCTGTGGCAACCCTGCGTGGGGACATACGCAGGGTGACCCCCCCCTCCCAAGCAGGAGATGCCACCAGAGACCCCCCACGTGCCACTTGCCCCGGCCAGTGCAAATACAGCTGGACCAAGGGAAAACCAGCGCTTGAAAAGAAGCACTTTTATTTAAAAAAAAAAAAATTAGCAAGTTTTTGCTGAGGAACAGCACAGCCCGCCACTGGCACTGGGGCAGCAGGTTAAGGAGCTGTTTGGGTTCTATCAAAGCAGGCTTGTTGGCATCAGGTGGGTGATAGATACCCTCTGTGATGGTGGGGAGTCAGGACGCCCATCCCTTGGAGGAAAATTCTTGCTTTTGAGAGCAGATGTGCATAAATCATCAGCTAATGGCATCCCCCACCCTTTCCTGACCTGTTCGCTCTGCCTGTGATGCGACACTTGCGTTAAAAATATGCATACATTAAAAAAAATAACTGCTTCAAAGTAGGAAAGCAGCAGCCCGCGCGCAGTTGTTAATCCTCTTAGCCCCAGAAACTGAGCAGAAAAAGCGTCGCAGCTGAATGTCCAGGTTTGGGAAGTTGTTTTGCTGTGAATGGGTGGTCAGAGGGCAAGGTGTCCAGCGAGCACCTCGGTGTAGATGGCTTTGTAGCGCTCGTTTGTATGAGAAGCCCTTGGTGCTGCAAATACCGTATTATATAAAGTTTTCATCCAGCCCCTAGTTGTGTGGGAAGCCGTTGGCATCATCCCACACTGCGAGAGGTGCTATAGAGGTTTAAATTAATGAGATGCAGTGTCCTCTTATAAGGGATGGCAGTTTCTGACCAGGACGTTGTTTCCAACACAACAAAATCCCTTAGCTGTAGCAGACTCCAAGTCCTAATCATTAAATTAATATTTATTCCCCGAGGCTTACATGCCAAGATCATTTTCAGAGTGCCTTTCGCAGGGCTGGGGCCAAAAATAACAAATTATTTTTCCATGCAAACCATCTTTCTCCTCCATGCTCTCTGCGATGGGGGCCACCACCCCCCCACAGCAATTCCCATCGCGCTCCGGGTGGTTTTTGTCACTGGCCTCGTTGCCGCTGGTAGTTTCAATGGTTCTGCAGGGATCTGAAAAGCAGGATGGGAGGGCAGCTCTGGGGATGGATGGCATGGAGGTGCTGCTGGGAATGCGGGAGGAGCAGCGCAGAGGCAGGCGGTCGGGGAGGCAGTGCCCCATGGATTTGGCCGCTGGCTCATGTCTGTGCTCTGGCACAGCAGGTATTTACAGCTGATCTCCGTACCCTGCGGGAACACAACTGGTGACAGTTCCTTGTTGCTGCTGTGGAATCGTAGAATCATTCAGGTTGGAAAAGACCCTTGGGATCATCAAGTCCAACCATCAATCCCACTCTACAAAGTTCTCCCCTACACCATATCCCCCAACACCACCTCTAAACGACTCTTAAACACATCCAGGGACGGTGACTCCACCACCTCCCTGGGCAGCCTGTTCCAGTGTCTGACCACTCCTTCTGGGAAGAATTTTTTCCTAATGTCCAGTCTAAACCCACCCTGTCGCAGCTTGAAGCCATTCCCTCTTGTTCTATTGCTAATTCCCTGTGAGAAGAGACCAGCACCAACCTCTCTACAACATCCTTTCAAGTAGTTGTAGAGACTGATGAGGTCTCCCCTCAGCCTCCTCTTCCTCAGTCTAAACAGTCCCAGCTCCTTCAATCGCTCTCCGTAAGATTCATTCTCCAGGCCCTTCCCCAACTTCGTTGCCCTCCTCTGCGCTCGCTCCAGCACCTCGAGATCTCTCTCGTATTGGGGTGCCCAAGACTGGACACGGTACTCAAGGTGTGACCTCACCAGTGAGGAGTACAGGGGGAAAATCACCTCCCGAATTCTGCCGGTCACGCTATTTCTAATACAAGCCAGGATGCCACTGGCTTTGTTGGCCGCCTGGGCACACTGCTGGCAAGTTATTCCCGGTTATACGTGGGTATTAATGGCTGTAGCAGGTGCTGCAATTACACTGGACGGCATCAAGGCTCTGTCTACACTGATAATTCAGGGCACCACCCAGCTCACCTGACAGCGTGTTTAATTCCAGGCCAGGTTGGACGGGGCTCTGAGCACCCTGATCTAGTCGAAGCTGTCCCTGCTGATGGCAGAGGGGTTGGCCTTTAACGGTCCCTTCCCACCCAAAGTATTCTGTGATCTTGTAGCTGGAATAAACCTTATTGTGCTTATGTTTCTGAGTGCCCTTCCAAGGGTTGCTTGCACCCCTCCAGGAGCTGGCTGTTTGTCTTGAACCCCCTTGAAGACAGAAAGCCGAATGCAAAAGGTGAATGCAAAAGGCCTTCAGTCTTTGGAGCTGGGAGGCTGCTGCTGAGCACTGTCCCCTGTGAGGAACCCAGGGCACCCCGGTAATCCCACGGTGGTGGTGGAGATGGGCGATGAGCCAGGACTGCGCTCTACTTTGAAGTTCACCAGAGCTTCCAGCGTTGTGCTGACTGGAACTAGGAGGTAGTAGTGGCTCTGCTTGGCAAACGCAGGATGAAGCCAGCCTTTGGGTGGACGGTGGCACTGGGGACACGGAGGAACTCGCTGCCTAGAGGAAGAAAACAGTTTTGAAAGGTGGAGGAGAAATGGATGGTTGGTCTTTTTGATACCCAAGCATGGCCATGGGCCCCATGAGTGCCCCCTGGTCCAGAGTCCTATCTGTTGTCTCCGATCATCATGTCCATGCCCATCTTGCCCATCCAGGCACCACTGAAAAAGGGTTATTTCAAAGGTGTTGCCTCTGCAGTACCTCAAATGGTTTGTCTTCTTCACCTTTATCATCTCTTTCATGGTTTTCTGCTATTTTAATTGATAGCTAATTGCTTGATCTGGATCTCCAGAAACATGACAAGAGGGAGAGCTTTATAAATATCTTGTTACTTAGCTGAGTTGGACTGGTTTCAACTGGAAGTCAGTTTGCTGGATAGTGCAGAGGAGCAGCCTGAAATGGTTGGGAGCATGGGCAGGGGGAGGCTTTTACCCTGCAGACCGCCTGCCGTGGAAAAGGAAGCAGGAGGATAACAGGGAGTTGTCATCGTTTGGGTCAGCTGGGGGGAGTCCAGGGGGGAGATTTAAAAGCCTTTGGGGCAGATTTAAATTGGGTACTATATTGGGGCAGGGAGAGGGGTGGTACAGAAGGGTGTAGGAGAAGGGGACAGCAAGGTCAGGAGGGGACTGTGGTCTCTCAGGGTGTGATATGGCTTTAAAGCACCCCAGGGTGAAGACGTTGGCTGCATGCAGGGTGCGATGGCCAGGAGCGAGGAGCTCTCCCCTCCCTGGGGAGGCTGGATGCCTTCTGCAGACGAAACAGGAGCTTTGCCTTGGGCTCTGAGGACCCAGCGGCATCACAGCAAGTTTTTTTGTCCCTTCCTTTAAGGGAAGTGAAGGAATTTGCTGAGGAGTATATTTCAGAAGCCTGGAGATGTAAAAGTTGTGCTCTCATATCCTGTTGGAAAAGATTATGAATGGCTTTATTTAGCTGTTCGCAAGAAAGGGAGATTCATCAGGTCATTGGCGTGAAGACAGTATGGCTGTAGGTTTGGGGAGGGGAGCACCGAGAGGAGAAAGTCATTGTTGATTAGGGCCATTAATCAATGGCCCTAATATCAGAATATATCGAAGGATATTCCTATACTGGACACTGTGCAAGGAGGGATGGCGAGTTGGATGAGCATTTGTATCAAAGAAGCAAGCAGGGTCCTTAAGGACAAGTGGGGTGGCATGGGGAGAAGGACCCACCGTGAGTGGGATCTTCCAGCATTTGAGGTGATGGTGCTAGCATGAGAAAGCAAAGGCTGGGTTAGGATGGATCCGACACTGCGCTTATGTCCGGTTTTGGGTTTCAAAAGGGAAGAACCCCCTGACCTTCACGAGTAACACCAGAAGCAGGATGAAGAAAACGATGGGGAAGAGCCAAAGGGTAAATCAGGTTGGAAAGTTTAGTGGGATCAAGGTCTAGGAGACATGAAATAAGATAATTTTATGAGGGGCGAGGTGATTCAGTGCCCAAACACAGCCAAGGAGTGGTCAGCACAGATAAGATTATCACGAGCAAAATGGGAGAGGAGTGTCGCTGATAGGGAGCACCAGGCATGGCCAGGGCTGTGGGCGCTGTGGGCGTGCGAGAGGCGTGTTTACATACGCTCGTGGGTCAGGGAAAACGAAGCCAAGCTGAAGCTGTCTTCAAGGAGATCCCGGTTGGATCCTCGTGCACCGTGAAGAAAAAAGACCTTCGGAAAAGGAGAAAGAGCGAAGACCCAACCACACAACCCACCTGTGTGCTGGATCTGGCTGCAGGAAGAAAGCAAGCTGCCTGACGACATGCGGCGTATTTTGCAAGCCACGGTATTTTCTTGGCAGCAGCTTGGGAAGCAGCAAAGCCTCGCACCTCACAGGCTGAGGGTCTGGTCTCGGCAATCCTCCAGGGCTAAAAACCTTCTTTCCTTCTGACGTCTGCAATGCGCACGTGCAATTTAAGGCAGGGACGTGTTTCTCTGTCCCCTGGAGCGCTCCCTGTACAGCAACGGAGCACAGCTGGGCTTGCACGGACCTTGGAAGGGCATCGGGATAGCGTGCGGGGAAGTCTCATGTGTACATTCGTTGCAAAAAGAGCAAACATTGTCTTTGCACTTGACAACAGGGGGTTGTAAGACGTGGATTACTTGGCAGGAGACAGTCATTGTTGCAATTTATAATCTGGGCTGCAGAGCGCTTCAGACAATACCTAACCATTTTGATTATTTTATTATTAGGGGGGAGGTTTTGCAATAGAAATAAACTTTCGGAGCCAGCTTCTGCCATTGGACCATGCTGCAGGCTCAGAGGTTTTGTGCTAAGGGACGTGCTGTGTGGCAGGGTATTTGGTTCCTTCGGTGGAAACGTGGCTTTTTTAAAAATTTTCATCTTCCGTGGTGCTTTTTGATCTAGGCATGTAAGAAAGAGAAAGAGATGCCAAGGAGGGACATATTTCCCCACACATGTCTGTATACTTTTCATTTCCAACTGATGCGTTTCTTTGGGACTGAGTGATCTCAGTCGTGCTCCTGCAGGAGGATCTCTTAGTGGAGCAAGTGTTGATCATATACAAGCTCTAAAGCAAACAGCCTGTCTTCTCCCTGACTATTATAATTTTGGGGATATTCTTATTCCTTCCCAAAGTTCCCCATTTCCCTCCCCCCCATTCCTTTCCCCCAACCTTGGAAGCTCAGGAGAGTGAAGTGGAAGAAGCCTTCAGAGGTAGGCAGGTTGGGGGCTCCTGCTTTGGGCCATGACTTTCCATTAAGGTCAAAGACCTTAAAGACCCCAAAGGGCTTTGGCCCTCTAGACCCCAAAATTCAGCTCTAATAGTACTATGCGGAGGAAAGAGCTAACAGAGCATCCTTACTCCTAGTCCTTTCCAAGCATTTACTCCAGCCAGATTAATTTTGCATCTTCCTGCGATGACTACTCTTGGCCATGTCCTACCTCAGTGTCATCAGTCAACTGGGAGCAGTTTGGCAGGTTCTGTGGGGATCTCCGCTCCTCTTTACAGCTCCCCAGACAGCTCTTGCATCCATCTAATGAGGGTAAGCCCTGTGTCTTTCCATCCCCGCTGCTAGCAGTGTTGTCACGGGAGGGCTGCTGGGCGTGGAGGTGAGAGCTGGAGACGGCTCTCTCCTCACTGTGTGAGCTGCGCCATCACTATTTCTACCTTTTCCATCCCCAAGCAGGGCTGCCAAGGTGAAGACACTGAAAAACGAGGTGAGGGATGACTTTGGACACGAGTGCTGCTATCACAGCATGAAGCTGTGGAAGCAGAGCAGAGAATTAACCCTTAACTCGCTTCTGCAGGTGGCAGAGAGAAAGGGGCAGTGGCCATGATACACGTAGCAGCATCTTCCCAAACCCCCAGTCCCTGCAGAGTGGAGCCAGGCTCCCACCTTGGAGGAGTCTCATGGATCCTAGAGGCTCCATGGAGGCCTTTGAAATAACACGAAACTCCTTTGAGAGTTTCAAATAACAAGAAATCTGAATTTTGTTACCCGGCCTTGACCCATGTCCGACACTGCGGGCTGGGGTTATCAAGTACTTCATGGTTTTGTGGGGTTTTCTTCTTATTTAACCCAACTTGCCAAGCATTTTTTGGGTCTGCCTTGGTGACCAAGGGATGCTCCCCTACCCTGCCTCACAAAAAAAAACCCTCTTAGGAAGCAGTCCGCCTTTCACAGGAGGCTTTTCTAAAGCCCAATCTCTGCGTACCTTCAGGTAGCAGCTGTTTGTTAAGGCCAGGGACGGTGTTGACGGTGCCTTATCTTACTTAAGCAATGTGGAAAGAGAGCGCCGTGAGATAAGGCAGCAGAGCTTAGCGGACCCGCTATGGGACGCGGGGCAGTGGGAGCACCTCCTGCCTACCCGCGCTGCCCGCAACGCTGCCCACGCGCCCATCCAACCTCCTTCTCACCCCAAAACCACCCACCTCAAGGAGAGATTTGCCTCCTGGCTCTGGCTTCCTCATCCTTGGCTGCTTTATGGCTTCAGCAGGAGGCTGGGAGACACTCTCTCTCTCTTCCCAGAGCTTTATTTTATTCCCTGCGAGCTACAGAGAAACGGAAAAGGGTGCAAGTGGGTCTTCTGAGGTGTCTGCCAGGGGCAAAATGCCATCTCAGGAACCTCCCAGAAGTGCACCAGCCATGGCTATGCTTGGAATTCCACCAGGATGTCTGGTGCCAGTCCAGGATCTCAGCCTTGCTGCCACATCCCCGTACCTGGGGGCTGCTTGGAGCCCAGACATCCCCCCGCCATCCCCCTGCCCCTTAACCCCCCCAGCCCTCCGGCTCGAGTATTTGTTGAACACATCTCCAAAGGAGGTTTGGGTTAGGATTGACCGAATAGCTGCCAGCTCTCTGCTTCGAACCTGAGAAGTGTTGTCCAGACCATGGAGGGACCGGTCCCCTCTCTTCCCCGCAGCAGGGTGGGTTTCTCTGCCTTAAGGAAAAAGCATCGTCCTGGGATGTGCTGCTCCCCACCAATTTGGGGGGGGGGGGGGGGGGAGCAGCGTGCCTGCAAAGGACCTTCCCTCAGCCGTTTTCTCCCCTTCGAAACAAAGTGCCTCTTGGAAAGGAGCTGAGTGCCTTGTATGGACAGCCTGGAGTCAGGGGCTGGAAACATGGGGACGATTAAGAGGGGATTTTGTGAGTGCGTGTGGGCGCATCCGGGCGCACGCCTTTGGCCTCCCCGCGCTGCTCCCTGCCTGCCCGCCATTGCCGCTTGCCTGCAGCTCCAAAAATACACCAGGCTCTGATGGGAGCATCTGCTCCGGAGGGTGAGCGCTTTGTGTTTGTGGGAGTGTCCCCGGCTCCTTAACCTCCCACCGTGCCTTCCCCTTCACCGCCCTTGTGTTGGCTCTGCGTCAGCAAAACCTCCCTTCGGAGGAGCTCGGCTGCTCTTTAAAAACCCTTCTTTGTTAAGCGTTATGGAAGACGGATGACAGCAACTCCGTCCCCTCCTGGGCTTGCTTGGCGGCTGCGTGGGGCCAGCGCCGCACATCTGGTGCTCCCTGCAGCTGGAAGGGACCAGCTCTGGGCTCATATCCATGTGCCAGCAGGTTGGGGGTGGTCAGCATGAACGTGTGGGGATGGGGATGCATGGGGAGAGGGAGAGGGATGGAAGAGACCTGTGAGGGGACACGGGAGCGTGGTGCCCTTGATCTCCACCAGCCTCGGAGGTCGGCTCTTCCCAGCTGAAGCATTGTGGCCGGTGCCAAGGTCAGGCGGTGCAGGGGAGCCCTCCAAGTAAGCCCCTCTCCTAGCTATTCGCACTCAGAGCCTTCAAAGCTTGGGCCGTCGTTATTTTCATTAGAATTGAGTCTGCTGAATCTCAAATCAGTTGTAAGGAAATCTTAAATCAGGCACATCTTTCAACTCCAGACAGTCAAAGTGTGTCTGGCAAAGCCAAGCTCCAGCTGCACAAGTCCTGGAGCGAAGGCTGTTTTGCTTTGCTCGGACTGTTTTGGGTGGCAGCTTCTTTCCAAGTGAAAAAAAAAAAGAGTCTCCTCTGCCCTTCCCCTCCCATCCTCCTGGCTCTCCGCATCCCAGGGCTGAGGCTGCTGTGTGGTCTCTGTGCCAGCAGCTTTCTCTCCTTCCATCCGTGCTCTCCAGCTGCATTTCTCCCACCTTGCCTTCCCTCGGGGCGGGCAGCCCCAGCGTGCTCCCAGGCACCTTGGGATCCACAGCCCCGGTTTGTCCATCCCCAGCTTATCTCCAATTCATAAACCCCTTCCAGGCCAGCTCTGCCTTTTCCTGCCCACTCTCTCGGATCACTGCTTGTCCCTCTCCTCTGCTCTCCCACCTCATGAAGCACAACGAGTGCTAGTTCCCCATGGTCCTTCCATGCCTCTGCCTTCTCCCAATACCTTACCACCCCCCGTGTTTTGGGGAGTCAGGCTGCCTCTCCTCCTCATCTTCCCTCCCCGCCAGCATCCTCTCTCTCCCCAACGCTTATCTCGCCGTCTGCCCTGGGATTCAGCTGACATTTGCTGCCCTAAATTCAGCCTCCGTGATCCACCCTCTTCCCTCCCCGTTGGTAAACAGCTTTGCTTCTCCGGCTGACGCCTCGCACCGGGAGAGCTCTCCCTTTAACTGCTCCGCATCTCAGGCGGTCCCTGCCCTCCCGCTGTTTAGCCGGCGCTTCCTTATTCGAATGACTTCAGTAGGGTCCGGCCAGAGCTTCAGGAATAAAAAATTAATGTTCTCTGGCAACCAGATCCCCTCTCCATTTCTCATCCTCGCGGGAGTCACCTCTCTGCTCTAGACCAGCCCCGCTGGACTAATGAGGCGGTGATCCCAGGTCAGGACTGGGGAAGGTGATGGATCCAGCTTTCACCCGCAGGATCATGTGCTGGGATGGGTTTTTGTACGTAGGAGTTGATAGCTGGAGGGTGCAGAGGTCGTTCTGCTTCAGGAGTTTACTTTCAGATGTTTCACTTCCACTTTGTCCCTGTCTGGGAGGGTTTCCCGCTTTACACCCCATGGCGTTGCTCTGAAGCTTTTTTTGGGGGCAAAGTCCCGGCCTGGGACTTTGTCCCCTCCTGCTCGGCTACCGCGGTGGCAGATGCTAGCCCTTCTGCTGACAGCCCCCCAAGGTGTGGCTGAAGAGTTCGTGATGGCAGCACGTCCCTGTGTCCCCTTCTTCCCTCTTTTTTGTGTTTGCCTTTCTCCTTCTGCTTTTCTGTGGTCTCCAGGTTGTTCCCAGCCTGCCCTCACCCCGCCGGGGCTCCCTTTTTCTCCTTCTCCACCTCCAACCTCTTCTCTCCCACTGTCTGTCAGCATCTCCCCCATCTCCGATGCTTCCAGATACCCGG
Organism: Rhinoptilus africanus; assembly: GCA_013400135.1. Taxonomy (NCBI): domain Eukaryota; kingdom Metazoa; phylum Chordata; class Aves; order Charadriiformes; family Glareolidae; genus Rhinoptilus; species Rhinoptilus africanus. The sequence goes on along the minus strand of VXBO01003081.1, from coordinate 138,204 downwards.
CTGTCTCTTCTGGCTGCTGCTATCCTCCCTCACAGGAGAAGCTTCCCAAGAAGCCATCTTCTCGCCCATCTTCTCTTACCCAAATTCTCTTGAAATTGCCGGACCTGGCTCCGCATCCCCCTCTGTTCCCCCAAAAGCCACTCACTTGCCTATGGCATTTGCATCCTCCGTGTTGGGTGGACAATTTCATTCTTTTTCTGATGGAGTTGTGGTTTTATTTTCCACACAACGGGGCAGGGCTTCTGGGTGCTACCACCGTTTCAGATAAATGCTAATAATGAGCATTGCTGCTCTCCTAGCCAAGGACATAAGGAATTTGTCAGCTCTGCAATACCTTTGATCCCCCATTCATCATCTTGGACTTCCCGCCGTTATCTTTGTGGGACACGCTTCCGGTATTCAGCAAATATTTGATTTCCTGTCAATTTAAATTAAAAGACCTTTTCCCTTTTTTTCTTTTTTTTTTTTTTTTCTTTCTAAATTATTTTAAAATCCTTTTGGCACCGTGTGGACGCATCCCCTTCCAAGAAAAATAAAGGAAAACTATTCTGACTAAATATAGATCAAAAGACACTTGTGAGCTGCCTCTTGCATCGCCGGCTGAGAGTGCTTTCCTCTCTCAGGCCACCCGGGCTCTTTTGACCACGCTTCTGCCCTGCCCCATAAACTCTCTGTATTCCCTCCTCTGCTCCAGGCAAGCTCTGCCTCTGTTCGCTTTGGTTTCTGGCTGGGCTCGCAGCCTGGCTGAAGGGAAAGATGCTGTTTTTAGAATACTACAGAGGTCTTCCAGTAGTGAGACTATGTTGTGCATATTTCATCCTTTCCCTCTGGGGCTTTAAAAGCCCTTTTTCAACTTTTTCTTGCAACACCTCTTGGAGCAGGTTCGTTTAATTGGCTTTACTGCTGCGCGAATCAAGGGGCCGACTGGAAATACTGGATCTCAGGTAATCTAAACCAGCGTGGCTCCCTTTCAGCTGCAGGGTTGGCTCTAACACGGTCTCAGGAGCGCCCACCAAGTCTATGCAAAGTCAGACCTCTCTCATTTATCATTGTACAGCTCCCAGTGCAAACAGGTCCTCTTCAAGCTGTAGGGTTGCTCTTGAGGGTTGCACAGGGATTGCCAGAGTGCAAATACCAATGAATATTGATAACGGCAAAGCAGAGGAAAGATAAAAACAGAGCTCCTTGCCCTACCTCTTTTGAACGCCGCGTCACTCATTTTGCAAAGCTAAATTAATCAGGGATCCAGGACTGAGACCTTCGGTAGACCTGTTGCGTGTCAGAGGTGCAGCCATGTTGGCCAACTTGAGTCCATGGACATATGACTCTCAAATCCCTTGCACGGGGCATGATCTCAGCAGTTACACACCAGCACTAACTGGGTTGGCGCTTTTTTTGTTGTTTTTGACTGCAGGTGTTTGTGCTATGCCATGGGCTTCTCCAGCTCTCCCAGCTCCTCTACAGCGCCAACTTCAAGAGCAGCCTCACCACCATTGAGAAGCGCTTTGGGCTCTCCAGTCTCTCTTCGGGTTTCATCTCCAGCTTGCACGAGGTAAACTGGGTGAGACGCTTGTGCGGAGGCCACGAGGGGTGGCCAGAAGACAGGGGGGGACCTTCCCAGAATAGGGTCTCAGGGCTGTTCACAGCCAGTGCTTCCTCGGCCATGCCGACATGTGCTAAGTGAAGCAGGTATTGCTGTGCTTGGGAACCTCTTCACACTTCACTTCTGCTGTACCACGTGCCGGGAGGTTGAACATAGGGTTATGTGGTGAGGACGTGTCCTTGGAGAGCAGTGGCAGACAGCAGGTTGCTTCAGAGGAGACAGCTTCACCCTGTGATGCCATATGTCTCCAGCAGAGACATGACTGGGGAAAGGAAAAAATGCAATCCGGTTCCTCTCTGTTGATCACGGAGCTTTTGTGAAGAAGAGCATCTTATTACGAGTAGTGTCCGCACAACTACTGCTCAGTGAGCAAGTTCCAGTAAAAGTACCTGTTTTCATAGGTTTCTCATTGGCTTTGGGAATGATGCTGGCCTGAGTCATTCCAAGCTTCCTCTAAAAGGAGGCCCCGGCCAGCAGTCTCTCCAGGAGCTATCCCTTTTCCCCAGTGCTCCCAGCTCCTGGTGGCCCTGTGGCAAAGGACTGACTCTCCCTGGCATATTGCTGAGCTGGCTGAGGATTTTCTCACAAGCACTTTCTAATCACTTATTCCTCTGGAATAAGTTTTCCAGTTCGCACAGTCATGAATTGTGTCCTTTCTGGCAGCACTTCAATGACAACCAGGAGAAGACCTGCTGGCAGAGGCTTTCTTTTGATGGCACAAAGAAGTGCCTGGTGGCAGCCCACCTTGCATAGAGCTGGGCTTCTCCCATGGGATCCTCTGTCAAGAGGCTGGGCACTGGCTCCTTTGGGAAGTAGATTCCCAGGTCTTACCTCAACCAGCACCTCCATCTGCAGTTAAAAAGACTGGTTCAAAGCCTATTGAGACCAGTGAAAGATTTCTCACTGACTGTGACTAGGTCCAAACCATGCAAAGGAAGAGACCCAGTATGGACAATTATAACAGTGGTAATGATGCACTGGCATAATTAAGCCCCGCAGAGTACCTCAAAGCTGTAACCCATGTGCTCCTTATCCACTAGAGCACTTACTTATGAGAATTAATGCCTGGAGAAGTAATACCAAAGCAAACATCGTGTAGGACAGCGTGTTACTGCAGGAGTATAAAGGGAAAGGATTGGAATAGGACATATGCCACGCTGTTAAAGAGTAAGAGCTTGCAGATAACAAATTCGTCTTTATTTCTCTGCTTTATGAGAGAGATTTCTGTGCTTTACTCAAGCTCTGTGTGAGCTCCCCTGCCTGCCCAGGGCCACAATCCTTTTGCGATGATGGCAGCAACAATTCCAAGAACAAAAACCACAGAGGGACAAACAAGGGAGCTCATGTAGACGTAAATAAAAAGTATTCTTAGCCATGCACGCTGAGGTTAAATAATGTTTAGCTTGTCCCAAGCTGACAGAGCCCATGTAATGGTAATTTTATGGTGTTCATCTACTTGCCTGAGTAAGCCACATGTTTTCATATTTTTTTCAGCTGATCATATCTGTAGTTGCAAACGTCCAGAGTCACAAACATTTGCAATGAGCTGGACTTTGGAGCCGGGCTCGTGTCCGTTTAGGCACGGGAATGGAGGCAATATTCCTTACTCGTGCTGTGTTTGGGGGAATTAGTTTATGCCACATTCTGTGGGGCGAGGGGCAGGGGTGGGTGCTGAGAAAAAGCCCCAGCCAGATCACAGGGAGGTTGCGAAGTGGTCTGTGACGACCAGGGATGCACACAGGTGGCAGACACCAAGGAGCTGGCCCACTGGATTTGAGGAGAAGGGAGCACTGACTTGCTGTGAATATGCAGGCTGTCCCATTCCTGCTCTTGGGGGGGTCAAACACCACCGGGAATGAGAGCACTCCACCCACCCCAACACGGTCGTGGGGTCTTGACTCCCTCTGTGGTGCCTTCTAATGTTCTCGCTGTTTCGCTGTGCCCTTTCCAGATTGGCAACGTGGTCCTCATCATCTTCGTCAGCTACTTTGGCAGCCGAGTTCACCGCCCGCGGGTGATCGGCGTGGGGGGGCTGCTGCTGGCGCTGGGAGCGTTCCTGGTTACCCTGCCCCACTTCCTATCAGACCCCTACGAATACACCACGCTCAGCGCCGGTAAGTACCTCTGGCCCCACCGCCACGCGCTGTCCCAGCACAAACCCATCTCCAGTTGCTCCGGGCTGGGACACCGGTGCCCACCCAAAAAAAAGAGGGGTTGTATCCAGCGCACACGCAATTTAAACACAATGTTCGGAGGGAAAGACTTAAGGCAGAGATTTGCCATTTTAAGCCTGAGTTTTGCAACCCCTCCTGAATGCAATAATTGCATGTGGGACCCCTTCTGCCCCTTCCGGGCACGTCGTTCCAACCGCGGTTTCAGGTGCCAAGGTCTGTGGTGGGGGTAAGTACCTAGGGAGCAGTCTGTTTCAAGTCCAGCAGCCAGGATCTCCTCTCCAGGCTGCCAAGACACCTCATCCGTGCCCCAGGAGCTTGCCGTAGGGCTGGGATCCCTGAGAGAGCCATCATCCCACATGGATGTGCCAACCCGGGGATATTTGTAAGGAGACTCCCCGTTCAGTGAGAGAGCACAATCTTAAACATGGATATGACAACGTATACTTGAAAACTAATTTAACCAGCTTAATATTTTACTTTAAATATGCTTCTCTCTTGGCTGTGCTCTTCTCGAAGCAACCCGCGTCCCTGCTTTCTGCATGGGTGGCGTGTGTCCCTCCAACCTGCCCCTGAGCATCCTGGAAACAGGTTGCCTTTCTCTGGCAGCAGAAGAGTCCCGGCTGCAGCTCTAGAAGCTGCGTCTCTGCTTCGTGATGACAGCATCGTTATCAGCGATGCCACCTCACTTCGCTATCTAAAAAGCCAGGGGGGAAACCAACTGCGAGCAGAGAGGGCAGCGGACTTGGGGCAGAAGCCCTTGGGTGCAGGCGATGCTGGTTCTGCCGCTGATGCCCTGTGTGATTGCGGACAAATCACTTCATTTCTGGCTATTTTGGGCCATTGGTGCATTTCCTGAACTCAAAGGCTCTACAGTACCTTGCTACTGAGGCTTTGCGGTCTTCTGAACACTGAGCTGGGTCCATACCAGAACGGTTCTTGCCACATCAGTCTCGTTCGGATGGCCCTTATCTGCTCAAGAAGTTCCCAGCTATGGTGCCGTCGGTCAGTGCCACAGGCTCAGGGGGGAAAGCATTTCATCTGGCTGATGAANTGCAGGCGATGCTGGTTCTGCCGCTGATGCCCTGTGTGATTGCGGACAAATCACTTCATTTCTGGCTATTTNGTGGGGGGTGTCCCTGCCCAGGGCAGGGGGGTTGGGACAAGATGAACTTTAAGGTCCCTTCCAACCCAAACCATCCTGTGATTCTTTGAGTCTATAAAGAAGGCTTGGAAGCGCAGCCTTGCTCTGTGTGTCTATGCCTTGTTGCACCAGTGAGGCTTTGACCTTCCTCCCGGCTTTTGCGTGTGACAAAGGACGTTNAGTTTCCGTGCAGAATGCAACACGCAGAAGAGCCTGCATGGCGTGCCACAAGGCTGGCTTTGCTCTTCCCAAAGTGACTTCAGACCCTGACTCCTCGCATGGATTCAATCCTCGAATGGATTCAACCCCTGAATCCAATGAGCCTTGGCCTCCTTGGGGATTCCCGCCTCCGAAAACCCTCAGTCACCTTAGCTCTGTGCCAAGTTACTCCCCCGCTGTGGCTGTGCCGCCGAGGGGGATGGCAGCAGCAGGACCAGCAGGAAAAGCCCTCCACCTCTGGTGAGAAGAAGCTTTCTCCTGGAATAGCTTCAAGTCCTGTGCATGGCGTCCTAGACTGATCCTCTGGGCTCAGGGAGCCTTGGCTGTGCTGGGGAGCTGCTGGGTGGCCTTAGGCAAGTTGCTCTCTTTAGTTAGGTCCTGACTTTGCTGCAGCTCAACAGGATGCAAACCCCAGATGGGGACCAAAGCACAGCGAGGACGGAGCTGCTCACGGCTGCCTGACAACCTCTGCTCCCACCAAAGGGTTAGAGATCCTCTAGCTTTGCTCTCCCATCACAGTTCTGGGAAATCTGGCGCTGGCATGGCTGATCTACAAGCCCGGATCCCGTGAAGCGTTATTAAAAATGATGGGGCTGAGAGTGAGCCAGCGCTCGCGCAGAAATATGAAGAGCAGCTCTCCGCTGGCTCACAGTTGCCTCCCTGCTACGCAGCCTCCAACGTCTCCGAGTGTTTTTCGAGTCAGCCAGCTTGGAATAGTGGATCGGGCATCATGCCAAGTTTTCTGACAGCTTCAATGTATGCGTCAGGCTATGGGGCAGAGGCTGCTCTTACTGTGAAGGAAACAAGTTGAAGGAGCAGGTATTGTCCTGCTCCCTGCCCAGAGCTGTACGTGTCTTGGCCTGGTATTTACAGCCCATGAAGACACTCCAGACCTGGTCGGAGTTTGCATGGCAGTCCTGAGCAGGGTTGACCTCCTTATGTCCAGGTGGTATGAAGAATAACGTCCTTGCTTTGGATGGAGGTGGGCTGCTCCAGAGCGCAGGGGCAGGGTGTCCTGCTCGGGACAGCCAGGTTGTCCCAGAGAGCATCAATCCCCGCTCCTGCCCACGTACCACAAGGGAGCAAAGACCACTGATAACAAAAAGCAGCCACTCGTTAGGTTTGCCCTCATTAAGCCGAGAGCAGCCTCGCTCCGCGGCAACCTGGCAGGAGAGACTTCTGCGGCTCTCACTTTTGCCGCGGTAAAATCTTTATTAGAAAAGGAGGCTCCTTCCGTCTGGCAACGTGGACCCTTTAGACAACGCAGTTTGGGATGGGCTTACATTTTTGGACAAACAATTTTTAGGAATGTGCTGCCACACTACGCCAATGGAAACCCCTAATCACCTGACAAATAGTTGGGTTTGGTTTGTGTCTGTTTACTCAGAAGTGGTAGCAAATCCACAGTTACTCCATTAACCAGAAAGACGTGATAGGAATGTTGAACTAATAACAAATAATTAAAAAAAAAAAAAGAAAAGAAAAACCAGAATGGGAAGAGCTAGCATCCAGGGCTTACTCTGTTTGCTCCATAACACCTTCATTTGTCATGATTTTTCCATTCATGAGTATTTAGGTTTTTCCGCTGGTTTTGACACCATCTGTCCGAAGGCTTTTTTCAGTTGGCTGGGTCCGGAATTGCTGCACCTTTGATGGAGAGGTTTTTATCCTCTGCTGACAGCTCGGATGCAGCTTGCTGGAGCTGGGCTCAGGACTGACCCTTCGCAGGAGAAATGCATTTGCTTCCGTCTTCTCTGATCAGCCTGTCTTTAAAAGTTTGATAAAAATCACTGCCTGCTTGTTTGCTACACTGACCTCAGTATAATGCCCTAAAGGAAGGGAAAGGTGATGAGACTTGCTCAATAAAATGAGCGATCCGTCCAAAATACAACGGCGTGTGCCTACCAAGCAAATTTGAGAGGTTCCCGGTGTTTAGCGATTTAGTGTGGGAGAAGGCAGGGGATGTGCCCAGAGTTGTAATGCTCATTCTTCTCCCTTTCAGGCAACAAAAGCCAGGCCCAGGCTGAACTCTGCTACGCAGAGAATAAGTTTGTGTGCCCAAACGCCACCCAGGATCCCCAGAAGGAGGCCAACAGCATATGGGCAATGATGGTCATCGCCCAGCTGCTGGCTGGAATTGGGACGGTTCCCATCCAGCCCTTTGGGATATCCTATGTCGATGACTTTGCAGAAGCAAACAATTCCCCGCTGTATGTTGGTAAGTGGGAGCACTGCCGTATATTGTTTTATTTCCTCCAGACCTTAGAGGTGAGATATAGAGGTGGATGTAGAGGTGCTTATCTGGAGAGGAACGTGTGGGGCACGGGTTGAGCAGCCTGTGGGGCTCGGATGAGATCCTCCTGTCTCTCCCCTTGAGACTCAGCTGCTCTCTGTAGGGTTGTGTTTGTGGTGTGGGTCTTTGTAAGCCAAAGAATTAGGGCAAGGAGTTGAGATGGATGAGCTGGGGCTTCTCCCTGGTGTCTGTAAGAGCTCATGCCATCCACGGGGGGAAAGAGTAGTAAGGAAACCTTCTCAGAGACCATCTCCTGCATTGTTGGGTGTCGGCTGATCATGGTTTAACCAGAGGTAGGACAGCCTGCAGGCCAATTAACACAGGTTTGGCACTGAGGGTTCAAAATCGACATTTTTTGCTGTGGAATTGGTCCCTGCCCCCTGGGGGCTGCCAGGCTCAGGGGGGCTTCTTGATTGCAAAGAGAGAGGTGCTGGCTTCCATGTTAAACTGCAGGGGTTTTCCCTGTGGATGGCAAAACCCATCTGGTGCTGGCCAGTGCACGTGAGCTTCGAGCTCATTCCATAAGTTGTTTAAAAACCCAATTCCTTCTAGTGCTGAACAATGTCTTGAAAGCAGCCAAAGGTGTCAGCGTGATTTAGGAGTCGAAAGCGGATGTTCCAAAATAAGGTAAGCACTAAAGGAGAAGGAAAGCCTCAGGGATTAGACTCCCAAGGCCAGGCTTTGGACAACCACTGGAGCTCTTGGCAGGGTCTCCAGACCCACCCAGCCATGCTTTCCTCCGGGATACTGCTGGGAAGAGCTGCTGCACCACCCAAGCTCTGCAGAAAGTCTCCCGTGCGGGCAGTACTCGCTCCTCTCAGCTCAAATATAGTATCTGGGCTGGCAAAAGGGAGGGATAGAGCATCCTTGGCTTCCCCCTGCGGCGAGGGGACACTCGGTCCCCAGGACCTCAGAGTGCCCTTTGCATTCCCAAACCTGCAGGTGCTGAAGGTGAAGGAAAATGGGACTGGCTTGTTCTTTGTAATACAGGTGGTCACTTTAGGGCTGTGGGAATGTCAGGGGGCATGGCTACTGTGAGGCTGGATTGCCTCAATACAACGTAAATACCATTGCCCTTTGAGTCTCGTTTCGTTTTAGGTCTCAGCATCTTGCTATGAAAGGGAACACTACTGTCTATGTATGAGGGTAAATACTCCTTCTCCAAAGGCCCTGTCCTTCAATACTTAGGTTTCTGCTGTAGAAACAAAAGCACTGCCTTGCCTAATTGGAAAAAAAAAAAAAAGAAAAAAGCTTTTAAAATAAGTTCACAGCTGAGGCATAACAGTGGGAGGTAGGATTTTTCATACCCTCTATGCTCAAAGGCTCCGGAGCGGGAAAATGCACAGAAATGGTCAACGCAGTTCAAGCAAACTGTCTCCTTTTGAACATCTTAAGAAGGTTGTGCAGAGTTTCTTTCAGGGAGGAAACCTGAATCTTTTCATTCCAAAGAAGTCAAAAGGAAACATTTTGACCTTAGGGGTTAGGTCCAAATTATCTATTTTTTTTTTTTTTTTGAACGGGATAGTTCAGCTGTGGGTGATCTGATGCCTTTTTGCTCTCTGTCTTCCACCTCTCTTGACGTTTGCACCAAATGTTTTGGCTTGGATCCAGGGACTGAGATGGCTTTGTTTCCTTAGGCTCCTTGTATGAGTTTAAGGTCTCCATCACCTGCTGTAACGCCATTCCTGCCTCACATGGTAAGACAAAAACCATATCTGCATTGAAGCTGCTGTTCCCTGCTCACGCTGGTGTTCCCTGCTCCTTTTTTTTCAGCCATCCTCTTTGCCATCGCTGTGTTCGGCCCAGCTTTTGGATACTTGCTGGGATCCGTGGTGCTGCGGCTCTTCGTGGATATTGGAAGAGTTGATATTGGTGAGTATTTCTCAAGTAGCGATGGTCCTCCTAAAAGCCTTCTGCGAGTCAGAAGGTCACTCTGAGATGGCTTGTTGGGAGAAGCCACCGGTCCCGTGCCCCGCAAAACCTCCTCCCCTGGAAAGACGTGACCTGGAAGAGCACCCCCAGTGCACTTCTCCGCTCCCTCTCCCCGTGAAGAAGGTGGTCCTGAAGCCACCACTGAAGCTGAGTCCTGCGGTAGGGACATTTCGATGGCCTACTCATGGTGCTGCCCTGAAGCCCTGGTGGTCAACGCTGGGGTCTGCCCACTGCCACCACGCCGAGGAAATATCCCACTGCCCCAGCACGGAGGTAGAGGGGAGCAGGGACATGAGAAGCATCCAGTGACGGGAAGACAACCACAGGGCAACCACTGCCATACTGGGAGCACAGGAAGGCTTGAGTCTACGTGTCCCCACCACCCTTCACCAGCATCTGCAGAGAGAGGGACCAAGCCAATGCCACCGCCGGGCTTATTTTCTTTATCTGCAGTGCATGCTAATTATTTCTGGTAACTTAATCGCTAAAGAATTCTCCCCAGCTCCATCATTAATGTGGCTTTTCCTGTGTTTCCTTAGAGAGATCAGAGCTCGCCTGACATTTTTGTCCGGTGCCTGATAAGAATAATAAATGAACCTGGGGCAGGAAATGGGAAAAAGCCTTGGCTTGCTCCCCATGGCGGCAGACGGATTTAGCAGCCTCTGCCCGGTCGCTCCGTGATGACGTCCAAGCTCCAGAGTGGAGTGGTCCTGTTTGGGGAAGCGGGGCAATTGTTTCACTGGGGTGTGGGCTCCTCTCCTGCCGCACCCTGGCACGGGGCTCCCACCCGGAGCTGCTGCCGGTTCCTTTCCCAGCCGCGAGATCCCGGAGACGGGGAGATGCAGTCCCCATGCCAAACCAAGCAATCTGTCAACCTCCCGTGAGCATCGCTTGGCCCAGCCGAAGGATGTCTGCGCTGGAGACGGAGCGGCTCTCACCTTCTCCTCCTTTTTCCGGAGAAGGCGCCCAGAGTTTCATCCACTCGGAAACCAGGCTCATTAATGGCACTCTTCTGCCGGCACGGGTCCTTCCCTTGGTCTCTGCAAGTAGAAGGTGACCAAGCCTGGAACAATGGGACAGCAATGTTTTCCAGGAAAGTGGCTGTGCCCTTTCCCGTCCCTGTCTCAGCTCAGCATCCCAGGCAGGCAGCATGGTCCAAACCCACCCCAGCAGAGGAGGATGGAGTCAGGCCCTCGTGGTTGCCGCCTTGCTGGCTGGCTCAGCGGGGAAGAGCTGAACCTGTGCCATCAGCATACTTCCATGCTGACTACATCCATCCTACAGTCATTTGGGAGGCTTGGCGCAGTTTGGACGGGGAGTGGCGGGGCAGGATCCTGGCCAGGGGAAAGGAGGTCAAACATGACCAGGGCTGGTCTTGCTACCAACGCTGGGAGGAGCTCACACCTCCATCCGTTTGCTCTTCCAGGCCTTTGGAGTCTTCTGGATTGTGCCCACATGAACCCTTCATGCTCCATCGGTCCACGTTTGCCCTTTTTACCCACGTGGGTCCTTCTGTCTTGCAGCTACAGTGGCCCTGACACCGAGGGACCAGAGGTGGATTGGAGCCTGGTGGCTGGGACTGCTGATCTCCTCAGGCTGCTTGGTGCTCACGTCCATTCCTTATTTCTTTTTCCCTCGGTACATGCTGAAAGGAGAGGTGAGACCTCATTTTCAGAGGGTGAGAACGTCTCGGTGCCAGGGCTGAGCTGGGGAAGGGAATACTTGTCCCTGGAGGAGTGCGGTGGGAGGGAGGAAGGGAGCCCAGCAACCCTTCTAAGATGTGGTGACAACTTCTCATGGGTGAAAAGTCTTGAAACAAGTTCTGTGCCTCTCACATGTGAAGGTTGAGATCTTTCATTTCCTCACCATTAACTGGAAAGCCAGAACCACCCCAGCTCAGCAGACCAAACCCAGACCCTGTGCTCAGACCAGAGCGTCCTCAAGCATGGCATACACGGGAGCAGCACTGGGATAAAGCTGGGCAGCGGGGTTTGATAAACGGGCTTTTCCTTTGGGAAAAAGTTTCAGGAAAGAGACAAGTTCCCCGTTGAAACAAATTTTAGAAGATGGAAAACTATGAAAGTGTTCCGTTTCAGTGTTTTCAAAGCCACGCCCCACTGGTTTCCTTTCAAAAATAGTTTTGTTTTGAAACTGTTTAATTATCGATTCTTTAAAGGTCAAAATCGAACCCAAAATGTTTCATGATTATAGCCAGAGGACACGCCAGACTTAAACTGACCTGTCTCCAGCTTTCATAGTCACACTTTTTTGCAGAAATTAAAAAAAAAAATGGTATCTGGTCAGGGTTTAGGAGAGGAAAGCTTTCCAAGATCTTAAAGTTCTCTGAGCAGGACGAGCTGTTGTCTTGCAGCTCTGCGCAAGGGCTGCGGTGATTTTCGAGGTGATTCACCCCTTTGCTGTGATGGGCAGGAAAATGGTCAGGCTTGGCAGGGGGACAAAGCCACCTGGGAGAGACCCGGTTCCTCCTGAGCCCCACTGGGAGCCGGGACGGTGCCCCCCACACACATGGGTGCCCCCCTCTCACCGCCGGCTGCTCTTCTCTCCCTTCCCAGGTCCCAAACGTGGAGGCTGGCATGCTCAGGAAGATGGAGAAGGGGGCGGCTGAAGAAACCTCCTTGCTGGAGTTTATAAAAAGTAAAGGGCGAGGGCGAACGGGGGCTCCGGACCATGTTGGGTGGGGGGAGACCCCCACACCGGTGTTTTCAAGCCGAGGGTGCTTGTTGGGGGCCTTTGAGTCTCTCCACCGCGTTGTGTGGAGATGCCGGGGCCAGCTCAGGCACCTCAAGGGCTGTAGCGTGCCCTTCCCTAAGGACCGCGGGAAGAGGGACACAAACTCCCTCTTGCTATAAGTCGGCGGTGTTGAGGTCTGTGGAGCCTGAATCATGGCTGAAAATTGGTTTAGGGATCTTAAACGGCATGAGCAGGCTGGGAAACGCTAGCTGGGTGGTTTCACCCATGGCTCCAGGAGAAGGCAGGGCGCTGCTGGCGCCACTTTGAGAGGGTCACCACCCTGCAGCTCCCACCAGTTTGTTTATGCGTAGCTGAAATGGGCTTGAGTAGGGATGTCACTGATGAGAGGGATCAGTTTAATGACTTTTTTTAGCTCCACGATGACTTCTTTCCAGCTAAACCCTCCCCCTCATTCCCTCTCCATCCACCTCCGTTGTATCCTGAGGCTGTCAGCTTCTCCTTCTCTATCTCATCAGGCTTTGATGAATGAGGCTGGGTCCCCGCAGCACTCTCTGCTGGAAGGGGAAAGCTAATTAGAGACCAAATAAACAGAGCTGCTCCTGAGGAGCCTGGACTCAGTCTGCCCCCGCTAAAAAAGCTGTCCCGGCTGGGCTGGGGGGGGGACATGATGTCCCACCAGGAAAATACACTGTGTTCATCAGCTGCAGGAGCCAGACCCTGCCCTGGTGCCGCTGGTGGGGCTCTGCCAAAAACACCGGGGCTTTTTCTGTTTGCACCGCCTGAGGATACGGCCCCTGCTCCAGGAAAACAAAAGCACCGTGTCTTTTGCTAAGTGTTGCGGGGGCTTGTGAGTTTGGAAAGCGTGGGAGGGAGGGTGGTGGGCAAAGCTGGCCTTCCACCCCCCTCTCAGGGCACTTTGGCCATGGTCCTGCCAGCTGCCAGGCCAAATTGGGGTATCTCCCCTTCCATTTCCCATGGCCTGAGACATCCCCTCTGTTAGCTCTCTGGGAACAGTCTAAGGGAGGGTTTTTTTCCACAGGACGGATTGCTAACGCGGGGATCACATGGCTAAAAGACATTTTTCCTCCTCTTTCCCTGTAGGGTTCCCAAAGATCTTCCTCAGGCTGCTCCTCAACCCCCTCTTCATCCTCCTGGTGCTGGCTCAGTGCAGCTTCTCCTCGGTCATTGCGGGTCTGGCCACCTTCCTCAACAAGTTCCTGGAGAAGCAGTATGGTGCCTCCTCCTCCTACGCCAACTTTCTCATAGGTGAGCACGGCCAGGCAGCAGCAGCCGTAGGGTGACAAACACCCGTCCGCAGGGAGCCACCTGCCCATGTTCTCCAGGCTTTTTAATCCCAGGGGAGGAAGGCATTGGGAAAGTCATGGTGAGACCTAGGGATCACCTCGAGATGGTTGATGGCTTTCCTGACCTGAGATGCCTGCAGAAGACCAGGCTGTCTTGCAGCCTCTCAGAGAGCGTCCGCATTTTCTTTGCTCGTTCTTGAGGGCCAGCAACCGCTCTTGTTGACAACGTGCAGCCCCACCACATGGGTGAAGCAGGGCCGGATCACTCGGATGCTTAAAGAAGTTGGCAAGAGCACCCAATTACACGCCACGCTTGATCTTGCATCTCTAAGCCAGCCTCCTCAGGCTGAGGTTTCTCCTATGTGCTGATTTGCCTTGGGATTTGGTCTTGGGTAACGGTGGGGGTCTTTGGCTTCTCCCAACCCCTACGACGTCCCCAAAGCCGCTACCCCCACGCCCTGCCCGCAGAGAGGTGCTTGGCAGGCAGGACCCCAGCTAACGCCTCCATTCCTCTGCAGGAGCCGTGAACCTGCCAGCAGCAGCCCTCGGGATGCTCTTAGGAGGAATCATCATGAAACGCTTTGCTTTCTCCCTGCGGGCCATCCCCCGGTTTGCTGTGGTGGTGCTGGTTTTCTCCATCCTCATCTGCCTGCCCATTTTCTTCATGGGCTGCTCCACCGGACACATCGATGGGATCTACCCTCCCAGGTAGCGCAGGTGCTTGGGTTGTTTCCAGGTCCTTATTCCTCCAGCTCCTGACCTGATTATCCATGGGGTGGGATATGTGTGGATGGAGGAGGAGAGGCTGTAGACCTCGCCATGCTACTGCTTGCTCCTTGATCCCGCTGCCTGGAGGAGAGCTAAGCTCTATAAAGCACAGAAAGCTTGGGAGGACATTCATTCCTGATTTTTCCATACCAAACAAGCAGGGTGTTATTTTTCGTTCTCAATTTCTAGGGGGAAATTAGTAGTATTAGTGCCCGTGTCCACATCAACCCCACACACGGTCACCTCACACGCTCCCTTCGTTCCAGCTGGACATCGCCTTTCTCCTCACCTGGATGGAAACTTTTGGCTTTTCCATGTCTTTTTAAGATAAAAATGGCATTTAGAGTCCCCCCCCCAGGCTTGCTGTTGAGTGCATCCTGCTCGTTTCCCAATGCACTGCCAGCAAGGGGCTTTCGGACGGATGGTTCCCTTGGCCAGCAATAAGCCTCCTGTCCCAGGGGGACAGTGGTGGGGTGAGGGACAGGGCAATCCGTGCGCTTCACCCACTTAAAAGCCACTTAAATAACCACGGCGAAGGAAAGCAACAGCACTCGGCAAATCCACGTGTGGGCGAGGTGTTTATGTTTCGCTCCGCCATCTGCCTGGCGTGCACCGCCAATTCAGGAGCCCGTGGAAGTCCACCGAGGCAGCGGCGTCTCAAGCTTTCTGCGGGAGAAGCAAGGCTTCCGATGGGAGGAGATCCCGCGGCTCAAGACCAGGCGCGACAAGTGCTGGATGTTGGGAGGCACCTTGGCCTCGCAGCGTTCAGCTCTTGCCACCAGTGCCAGGTTGACTGCCTGCCTCAGCTCCACTGTGACACCCCACTCCTGGGGGACTTTGCTGGGAGCTGCTGGAGGGACTCGCATGGAAAAGGAGGCCGTTGCCTTATATTGCCGGGAAAACCTCCTCCTTTGCAACAGCAGCAGCGCACGAGAGCTTTTTGCCTGGATCCCCAGGTAGCTGTGGGCTGCATGGATGGGTCAACATGAGCTCTGCTCCAGCCCACCGTGCCCAAGGGCAGCTCCCTGCCGCCGGCTTCCCTAGG
The DNA here is from genome assembly GCA_013400135.1 of Rhinoptilus africanus. Classification (NCBI taxonomy): domain Eukaryota; kingdom Metazoa; phylum Chordata; class Aves; order Charadriiformes; family Glareolidae; genus Rhinoptilus; species Rhinoptilus africanus. The sequence continues at coordinate 123,013 of VXBO01003081.1, read as the reverse complement.
AGATGGAGCAGCCCCACGCCACCGTGCTCAAGGGCAGGTCTCCGGTGCCTGCAAGAGACGGACTGTGCCACTGCGGCAGATGAACTCCCTTAGGTAGTAAGGCAAGACAGGACAGATAATTCAGTTTGTCCTCTTGACTTTCACGCTGTCGTCAGGCTTGTTTGGAAAAGAGCCCGCTTCCAGTTTCTGTCTGAATGGTGTTTCCAGCTGGGGCTGTTCTCACATCTGTTTGTGCAGTTCTGGAGGGAGCCCAGATCTGTTTCTCCAGGCATTTGGGCTGATTAGTTTTCAGCTGGGGGGAAAATTAAAAAAAAATAAAATAAAATAAAAGTAGTAAGTGTGCGAGTACTTGTTTGCAGACATAACATAATTACTGCAGTGTACGCTTGGAGAGGTACCTGCAGGGGATCAGGGTCTGGCACAAGGCCAGCCAGCTGCTGGCAGTGTCCCAGCACAAATAGGAATGGGGAAACTGGTTAACTAGTAAGAGGGATTTTTCTTCCTCCTGTCCCATTTCTTAAGTTTTTTAACGTTTTTTCCCCCCCCTCCCCCCTCTTCTTTTTTGGCAGTACATTGAGTTCCCCGCAGCAGGTGAAGACGCCGAGCGGGTGCCACTGCTCTGAGCACATCTTTCACCCCGTGTGCGGAGAAAACAACGTGGAGTACATCTCCCCCTGCTTCGCTGGCTGCACCAACAGCACCGCCAATTCTTCCGCTCCCAAACAAGTGGTGAGTGAAACGAGTGGTCTGCAAGGCCGGGGGCGGGGGGGGCACCTTGCTTGCTGGTGGTGGTGGAGGCTGCAGCGATGCTGCAGGGTCTAGACCGATGCAATAGCGTGGTAGAGCCTTTTTGGTGCGGGGAGATCTACCTGAGATGCTGAAGTCCTGAGAAGGAGCAATGGAGAACTGCCTGGGAATCTGGTGGAGAAATGGGGACAGCAGCACAGCCCATTGCAGGATGCCATGGCCGTGCCTTAACGTCGGAGCTGATGCTCTCGCCAGTCTTCTGCAAAGCGCCGTGGTCTGGTGCATCGCTAAAAGCCCTGCTCTGGGCTTTGAGAGTCTTACCTTTGTTTTTTTTCCAAATGTTTCCAACAGATCTACAAGAACTGTTCCCTCATCTCTGCTGGGAACGGGCTGTCCTCTGCCAAGACAGGCTCCTGTCCCCTCAGCTGCTCCCACATGCTCCTTCCTGCCATATTCCTCATCTCCTTTGCTGCTCTGGTAGCCTGCCTGTCCCACAACCCCCTCTACATGATGGTTTTACGGTGAGCAGTGGGCAGGGGGGGTTGTCACAAGGCACTGGGGTAGTGGGGATGTGATGGTTCTCCATGCTGGGATCAGTGGGGGCTCTTAAATGTGCGACCAGGCCAGGATGCTCGACCAAATATAGAGCTGCCGGGGCAGCTCTGACCTCCCATGGCTTCTCCCCTGCAGGGTGGTGAACCAGGATGAGAAGTCGTTTGCCATCGGAGTCCAGTTCTTACTAATGAGGCTGCTGGGTGAGTGTCCCATCTCCTGCTGAGGCTGGGGGGGAGGCAGCAGGGTGCTCAGAGGCTTGCTTGAACCCCAGGAGATGTGGCACCTCCTTGGGGACGGCTCTGAGGAGGGTGCTCAGAGGCTTGCTTGAACCCCAGGAGGTGTGGCACCTCCCTGGGGACAGCAGGCAAAGCCTGCAGGCAGGGCAGGGCAGGCAGCCTGACTCCATCCTTTTCTTCTCCCAAGCCTGGCTTCCAGCTCCGGCCATGTTCGGTGCCCTCATCGACTCCTCCTGCATCTACTGGCAGAAGCAGTGCACCCAGCGACGGTTCTGCGCCTACTACAACAACGACTTCCTTCGCAACAGGTACCCCTGCCACGTGTCCCCCAGCGGGGAACGACCACGGGGATTGTCCCCAGCTCAGGCTGGTGCCGGCTGGAGGCGGCACCTTCAGCCACAGCATCTCCCTGCTCTTCTCCTGGCAGATACCTGGGACTGCAGGTGGGCTACAAGGTGGTGGGCACCATCCTCCTCGCCCTCATCAGCTGGAAGGTGAAGAGGAGCAAGGAGTACAACGTGCAGGAGAAGGCAGCAGGGCTGGTGTAGCCCGGCCGAGGACTGGCTCCGCACTCCCCATTACCCACTGCCAGTACTTCGTCTTCTTTTGGGGTTTGTTTTTCCTTCATATGGGAGCGCCTTTGCAGCTCTGAGCTCCTCTCCTGCAGCCCATGGCACCGCCATGCTCCCGGCGAGGGATGCTCCATGCCAGCTCCTCCCAGGTTCTACAGCGGCACCTTGCCCATCACTTTGGGGAGGGGGAAACCCCCCCACACACACTTGGATCAGGAGGCAGGCAGGGGCTGGAGCGCAGCCCCATCCCCTCTACCCAGACAAGTGCCTGCTGCGGGCGATGGTCCCCCCCGCTCTGATGTGACATTTCCAGCTGGGTAATGCTCTCCCGGTTGGGACAAGAGCAGGGGAGATGGTTCCCAACCCTGTGGGGCTGCCCCGTGTCACCCCCCCACCACTGCCCGCACCCCTCGCAGAGGTCAGCATGGACAC
>VXBO01003081.1:94987-116626 GCA_013400135.1 Rhinoptilus africanus | reverse complement strand
AAAAAAAAAGAAAACATTCAGTCTCCAGTTCTGCCCTTTTCCTTCAGCCACAGCCACCTCCCCCACCGACAGAAACCATGACAGCCACACACGCTGCTCCGCAACTGGCTTGAGTTTTCCTCTGCATTCGACCAAAGCACCTTTTCTAAAAGTTTTTTGGTTGGTGTTTTCTGCTAGGCCAGTATCAAGTCTCTAACGTTCAGACTAAGGAGTAAATACACCCCCCAAAACAACTCCCCAGAGCCCTGCGCGTGGAGGAGGCGTTGTTTTTTGACAGACCTGGCCACCGAGGAGGAAGGTTGATCTCCAGCGTTGGGCCGAGCAGAAGCAAAGCCCCGTCCCGTGTGGATTTGACTCTGCTGAGAAGAGTCAAGGCAAACACAGACAGACTAAAGCAAGACTTGAGAACAAAGATTTAAGCAAAAAAAAACCAACAAAACTTTATGTAAGGAATACTTTTAACAAGAATAACTTAAAACTAACCATGGCCTCATGCTACCTTCCCCCCTTGCCCCAGGAGGGGCTGGTGCTTGGCCTCTGCTTTCGGAGGAGACAGGTCTTTGCAAGCAGAACAACCACCCAAAGAAACAGCAATATTCTCGCTTCAGCATTACGGATTCAAAGCAGGTAGGCCAGGAAGGAGCTCCAGCTAAAGGAGTTCAAAGCACGACAAACATGTTCCAACAATACTCCGGCTGCAGGAAATGTAAGAATATATCACATACTTGGTAAAATATAACCCTCCCCAGCTCCTGCACGGATAGCAGGAGAGCCTCTGGGTTCACAAGACTAAAAATGCAAGGCCCTGCTTCACTCATAGGAGCACAGTCTTTGCTAAAGACTGTCCTTGCTCTTCCCAACACTTGGCAACGCTACAGGGAGGGAGAGGATGACCCATCCAGAAAGGAAAAGAACACAACAGATCAGGTGAGCGATGACAGAAGCATCAAACCAGAGAGGAGATGAGCCTGCAAAGGACAGAAAAGGTTTACCAGGAACCACTCTCTCCTACCTCGAAATGTAAGGGGAGACAACAAAAAGAAAGGAACAATCTCAACGTCATAGGAGCTCACAATTTGGAGCACAATCCTCCTCACACAGGTACCGCGCAGGAATGGCACCCCACCAGAGCACAAAGCTACACGAAGCTGCTGGGCAGGGCAGGGCAGGGCAGCCGCTTCAAGGCTGTTCAGGAAGGGGAAGCTGGACACCCAGCACAGCACCAGGGTCCCGACTCCCACCTGACTGACACCAACGCTGCTGGAAGATCTCCCTTTGGATAACCGACGCTCCCGGCCAGAGCATGGGAAGGAGGAGAGCAAATGTTCCTTGGAGAGCTCAGAATCACGCTGCAACAGAGGACTCCAGCACCCCAAGCCTCCCAGCAGCCTGCTGATCCACTGGGATACCTCCAGCGACAGGCATTCCCTGAATCCTCCCTGCAACATTAACAATTTGAGATCACACAGCCAGCGGCAACCTTGGCTTTAAAACACGACAGACAAATGAGAACGAACTGGGAAAAATCTCACATTTCTTTCCCCTCTTCAGCGAGCCTCTAGCTCAGGATGAGGAATCACACTAATGTGCTGGCAGATCCTTGACTCTTCCCACTTTGCCACCACTGCTGACTAATTACATGGGAAAAAAAGACCTGACGGCAGTCACTGGCGCAGGAGCCAGGCAGGGGACTGCACAGCAAGCGCCTGTCACAGCAGATCTCACACATAACATAGGTGTGCATCGAAAAACCTGCCTGCCTCACAGCTTCAAGGGAAGACCTTACTACAACTCTGCTACTCGGAGTGTGTGCATGGATGCCTGTGGGAGGACCCCTTGAAGTATGGGAAGGAGAAGCAGAGCGAAACAAGCTTTTGGGAGACAGACCTCAGTTAAAGAAAAACCCCCAAGAATCATCCAACAGTGGAAATCACCCAAAGACATAGCAAAGGACACAGGCAGCGTCCCACAGAAACGGGACTGCACTGTTTTGGAAGAACAGGAAGGGAGAAGACACAGAAATAAACATCTTTTGATACTCTCCTCGATGATTGCCAAATGGAGAGAGCCTGTGCCCTTTGCTGGGGCAGCACAGATGAGGTGCACAGCGCTCCCAAGGAGCGAGAGGCTGGGGAGAGATGTCTGAATCGGGAGGTGATCAGCAGCTCCGAGGTAACTGGGCTGCAATGCTTAACCAAGGCAGAAGACAACGCACGGGCTCCCATCTCTGACACTCACCTGGCAGTTCACTCCTTCCCTGTGTGCCTGACAGCTACCAATCGAAAAGCCTAAAGATTAAGGAAACACAGAAGCCCAGAGGGTCAGCATCCCAGAGGAAGATGAAGAAGGAGAGGAAAAAGATGTTTCAGTGTGATAGGGACAGTCAGAGGAAATCAGACCAGTAGCTGGTATCACGTTGCTTCCAAGCCCATGAGCGGCAGAGGAATATATCACAATGCTGGTTTCCAGATTAAGTTTCTTCTTTCTACAGCAAAATGAGATTTGAGTGCTTCAGAGCACCTTTTTCCTTTCAGTTCCCAAATGTCCTGCCCCCCAGCCTCCCCAGGTCTCTCCCTCCAGCCCCGCTTTTCTCCATTCAGGCGATCTTGGCCAGCCATTTCTCAAGGCCCTCGAAGTCAGCATCTCCCTCCTCTCCCTTGCTGCCCCGAGCACTGCACTCCACGAATTCCACCTTCATGGGCAGCTGGGAGAAGTCGAAGTCCTTGCCCTTCTTCCCCAGGTGGGCAGGGCCCCCAGTGGCTGAGCCGTCCAGGCTGGTGGGGGCTGCAGATCGGGTCACTCGTAAGGTATTGCTGTGGACAGAGGAGGGAAAGGGTCACGTCCTGTGAAGCAGGGGAACGTTACCTACACCACGGCTGGTGAGATGTTTCGGACGCAGTTCTGTCAGCGGGATGCCCGTTGTACCAATGACAGAAGATCCCATGGCTCTGCAGAGGCCCACTTCTACATTCCTGCTGGAAGGGACAACTCCAGAAAGGCTCAAGGAGAGTAAGACAGACAGAAGGCCACTCAAGGAGAGTGTGCTTAAACAGGTTTTGTTTTGTAATATTGCTTTTGTAATAAGCAGCAACAAGAGTCAGGCGATGATGTCCTCTTCTGAATTTCCCCAATATCCCCATGGCAGTCACCAGGAATTACGCATGGTTTAGCCCACAGTGCTCAGGATCTGCACTAGGTTAACTGGGAAGAGAGAGGCACCCGTAATATCAAGGATTGCACAGGGGCACAACCTGCTGCCACCTGAGTGTGCCAAATACCTTTGGGAATGAGAGGGGGACTGAGTCTTCCCCGCTGCTCCCAGCTCCCTGCCACGTGTGGAGAGGAAAGATGGATCTCCTCATCCACACTCACCAGGCAGCCAAGGCAGAGGCAGCACAGGGAGACGGAACAGCCCAACAGACGCAGAGGCACTGCGATCTGGCTGCCTCCGAGGTCCCGAAAAGCGAGGCTAGGGAAGTCAAGGGGCTGCATCAGGCACAGATGCAAACAGCAACCTCTCTCCAGGTCTTCGATGCCTTAGTGGATCCTCACAGATGGTGCTGCACCTCCTTCAGAGACAGAGCGGTGCCTGCTCTCAGTCAACCCCAGCTATTCCTTATTCACAGAATGGAGCTAAATGAATGGGGCACAGGGAAAATACGACGCTGCCCAGAGGTACGCATTCAGAATAAGACAGGAGACACTTCCTTGGGTTCTCCACACAAGGACAGCCAAGTACGGCAGTGCAGGGAGGAGGATGGCAGCAATCTGCCAGCCTGCAGGAATAACACTGCCTAACAGGGCACGTATAACCTCCCTAGAAATCCAATTTCTACACAGAGATAACTGGCAAATGCTGTACATCAGAACCAAGGAATGCTTATTTTCCTGGAGGGCTTGAATTATTTGCGACAAGTAATTCCTCCCTTAAAAACGGGAAGGTCAGGTATTCAGCCTGGAAGAGGCATCAGCACAAATAACCCTGCTGCCGTCTGCTGGCCAAAGAGATTATAGAACCACAGAATCATTCCGGCTGGGAAAGACCCTTAAGATCATCGAGCCCAACAGTAAATCTAACACTGTCGACTCCACCACTTGGCAACAATATGGCCATATCCCAACAATATGCACTCGTTTGGAGACCAAAGAGCTACAGTCCTCCTCCTACCCCCAAGACCACCTTGGTGCTAACTGCAAACCAGCAAAAGGAAGGCAAAATAGCCATTTCTGAGCATGCGTGGGGAAAGAAAATCTCTACTAGATGCTAGTGGAGAAGTCCACCATGACACAAGAGCTGCACAGGTCTCTCCCAGAGCAGATTTGACCCAACTACAATTACAGGATTCACAGGCAGACTCTTCATGCGCAGATTAAATATAACTTCAAAAAAATCATCTTCTACTTGCCCTTTCCCCAGATGGACTTGCCAGCTGTCGATGCTGAAGCTCATTCAGCTGGCAACTTACAGGGCAGCAGAGTCTACAAGCCACGTTCTCCTCCTTCCATTTCCTTTTACAACTTAAAATTAGCAACAGATCATACCTCGTTTGTCTTCCCAGGTTACTGTCTTTCCTAGGGTGGATCCAGAGCCAGCATGTGGTCCGGAACAGACTCCTGCAATGCCTGTTAGCAGGCCAGGAAAACTAGATGCTCCCTCCCCAGCTCTCAAGCTTTGCATGCCAAGCCCTTTCGCATCAGAGCTGCCCTGCAGAAAACACCCATCCCAGTACAACTGAGATCTTCACACCACCCACACCCTGCCTGGACCCGAGAAGGGACAGCACCATGGGAGGTATGACTTAGCCTAGGGATGGCAGCTTTTAGGAAAGGACTGGGATGCTGTTTCTTCGATCCACGGCTTCTAGGAGGCAATACACTGTACCCACTGCTTTTTTGCGTGCTCTAGCATGGAGCAATCTTCTCTCATCCTAGTTACACCGACACAGACAAAACAGACTGCTCTTTTTTTATGATGAACTTAGATGTGGCTAAAGGGAGCTCACTGAGCACTGAGGTGAAAGACAGAAAGGAAAAGAGAGGAATTCTTTTCCTTTAAGATCCAATTTCATACTTACAGCTCTTTCTCCAGCTGTTGTTGAATAAGTTTTGCTGATTTTGCCATTGTGACATCTAGAGAGAGAAAAGAAAATTAAATCAGCTCTTTGGTTTTATGTCAGAATTCAAAACCTCGTTGTTCTTCCTCCTAAAGGTACAGTAAGGCCTGCTCACACTGCGCAGTAATAGGAGTTACTGGGACAAAGACAGCTGTGCCTGCACTAGGATAAGTGACGCTGGAGCTTTGGGTTTGCAGACGTGAATGGGAGCAACCCAAAAGTCTGCTATCATGGAGGGAATTAATTTCTGCTTGCTGGGCAGTAAGTTGCTTCAAACCGAGGACAGGGTTTGATGTCCCACCTACAAGGCCCAGCACTCTCACTTGTCCTGGAATTACAGAGCTCAACACAACACCTTTTTTTTTTTTCCCCCCTCCATGGTGAGCCATGAAGGCTTGCAGCTCCTGAATAATTAAGAAAACCAAACCTGATATGCCCAAAAGCTTCAGATTGTAATACAGGGATCCACACCTTCACTGTAAAAGTCGTAGGGAACTGAAAATCTAGTCCTTTCCAGTAACAGGATGTTCCTACTCGTCCAATCAAGAGAAAACAAACGATCTTGTCAGCTAAGCAGCTGTCTGATTTTTAACACTGAAGCTCCCAAGTGTGTACAGATGGTTCATTACACTCAAACTGATCCTATTTTCTGCTGCCTGCGCACGCAGGAATACAGCCCTGCACAAGCAGAAAGCCACCTGCCTTACTTAAGCCCATTTCAAAAGCTGTAGCTCTCCCAAGTGGTGCTTCTCTGCAAAGCTATTAGACATACCTGACCTAAAAATTCCTCCAATGGCTGACAGAAACGTTCCTGCTGAGTAGTCCAAGTTTAAAACTAAGTCCCAGCCTTCATTTTGCTGAAATCCCAACTCCTAGCAAAGTCAGCATCCACGGCACGAAGCCCCATCCCTCAAGGGCTGAATCCCATGTCCAGCCCCCAAGGCAGCACACAATACCTTGCTTATTGCAAGCGATCAGCAGCGCAGGTGCATTTTTGAGCACGGTGTTATCAACCAGGACCTGGTACAGGAACTCTGCCACATCCTTCACCTCCCGCTGGAAGGCCACACTGTCCACCACAAACACAATGGCTCTGGAGGCAAGAGGAAAAGAACATGTGCTGGGCGAAGCTCTGCAACCATCTTCCCCTGCAATATTCCACCCGGGCTAACACATTTGTTTCCACAAATCTCATCCAACCCAAGAGCAGGTTAGCATGTGCCAGCTGAAATCTACGCCACACTCAGCCCCAGCAGGAAACCGTTCCCTCTCTGCCCCACGGATATACCACATACCCTAACTCTCCCCGCTGCAGTTGCTTTCCCTCCTGATGCACTACAAACACAGGTAAGCAGAACAAGAACTAACGCCCGCTACCCCACGGCAGAGCTCTGACTCTCAGGGCACCACTGGAGTGAATCCAGCCCAGCTCACAGCACCATCATTTGGCTCATCCCTGTCCAAAACATCACCTGCCCCCTCCTCCCCTGCCAATCTCCCCCCAGGTTACCTGGCTGCGGCCTTGAACCTCTCCAAGAACTGAAGCCGCAAACTCTCATGGCCTGGAAGGTCGATTAAGGTGACATTAGCACCCTGGGAACAGAAGCAAGAAGGTATCAGCAACACCTAACCTAGGGATACCCGCAATCTCTGGGGAAAACTGGTCTGATAGTGGATTCCAGTTAGCCTGGTGTCAGGGCAGCAGTGAGCGAGTGAATTCCCGTATTGGGCAGAACCACGTAACTCTCCCTGAGGTGCAGTCCCTCCACCAGCCCAAACAATTCCAAAAGGCAAAAGAAATGCTGAGTAACAACATTCATGGCCAGGACTCAGTAAGGAGGGAGCCAACACCAGCAAACCACTCACCAGAGCCGAGAGGACAGAGCATGACCGCTGAGAAAAAGAGAACGTTCGACCCATTTCTCATCCACAGTACGCCCCCTCTACAACTACCCCCCACGCGGTGCGAGTGACAAAGCTTCATCAGAGTTACACCGTCCCGGACTGCAAGCAGATCTCCGCACAGCAAAAGCATGAACTCCTGTGCTGCAGGTCCCTGATACAGAATACTACTCCCGCAGTCTCTGCATCGAGATATCTACTCACGTACAGAATCTACCCAACTCCAAGTCTACCTAAATACACATAACTTTGCCGGAAATAACACAAAAATGCCCTTGCAAGAGGTTTTTTTTAATTAAAAGCTACAAGCGCTTCCTCTTCCACGTGCTGCCTGCCAGAGAAAGCAGTGACATTAAAGAGAACGAATGCCTCTCACACGCTCCTGATGGAGATGTGGACAAGTAGGGCCACGTCACTGTTCTCAAGATAACGCTCGCTGTTCTCAAGAGGGGAGTAAATGCTACACAAGACCCTATCTACTCACTCCTCTCGGATTTTAACAGAAACCTTGTCTACAATTTAAAAAAAAGAAAAGGAACAGTCTGCATTGTAGCATTCCAGCTCTTCTCCCTCTCCAAATACCTCCTGTCTGATCAATCTGAGACACAAATATAAAAAAAAAGCCCTGCAATTCCCTTTATCGAGCTTTTAGCCTCTTAATACCACCGCTGTTACTGAAGATCGTCACAGAGAAGCCACAAAAACATCCTCTACTTTTACAATTCACCAGCGCATAACGTGCCGACAGCTTGCGGCTTTCACTGCCACGTGTGCACCCAGCAAGAGAAAGAAACTCTTCTGAAACTAAAGAGATCACCGTAAACTGAAAACAATGAGATCTGTGGCAGTCCAGGACCTGAAAGTAACCAAAATCCTTATTTAGACCATACAAAGTTCAGCTGGAGACTCTTTTTGAGCTTGCTAAAGGGTTTTCTTTTCAGGTTTTCTTGGGCGACACAGAAATTACTGCCAAGCAAATGAACCAAATTCCACAGAATAATGTTCCCTCACAAATCTCCCTCCTGCTCCGAACCACACCACTGGTCCCACAGTACTGTCTGTTTTACTCCACTTGTAAAAGCAGCTCCCTTTCCTCTTCTGCAGAAAAAAAAAAAAAAATACCACACACTGCCTGCCTTTCAGAGCACGATACGCAGTTGTGGTTTTCAGCCAAAAAGATTTCACAGTTTGACAAGCAAAGAAATAACAACCTGCAGAGACAAGGAGTCCCTAATACATCCCAGTATTTTCCTGCTTTCTCCGCATGCGTTGCCCAGAAAAATCCTTTCCAACACTCGGACCAAGCTGGGGACTGATTTCAAGCTGAGAAGCCCGAGCAGCGCAAAAAGCACCACGTCAGGTTTAGCACAGGGAGGAGAAAACTAAAGGCACCGGGCAGGAATTACAGCCAAAACCCTGCCCGCTCACCTTGTCGTTCCTGGCTCTGTAAACTGCAGAGCTGTCGGTTATCGAAGTCTGGGTATCGCGGTACCTGCCTGTCAACAGCTGTAAGGAAAAAAAAAGTCATTTTCAGGAAATGGGGGAACACCGGCAGGGCGCTTCCCACCCCCCCAGGGGGCCCCGGCTCCCCGCTCACCCGGGCGAACAGCAGCGTCTTCCCCGCGTCGCAGAGGCCCAGCAGCAGCACCGCCTTCCTGCTGCTCCTCCTGCCCTGCACGAACCTCCAGATCACTGCGGGAGAGAGGGGGGAGCGCCTCAGCCCGCCGCCGCCACCGGAGGCCGCTGCTCCCCGCCAGGCCCCCGCGGCGCGACCGGGGCGAGGGGGTTCCCCGCGGGGCGCAACTCACGGANATCGTCACAGAGAAGCCACAAAAACATCCTCTACTTTTACAATTCACCAGCGCATAACGTGCCGACAGCTTGCGGCTTTCACTGCCACGTGTGCACCCAGCAAGAGAAAGAAACTCTTCTGAAACTAAAGAGATCACCGTAAACTGAAAACAATGAGATCTGTGGCAGTCCAGGACCTGAAAGTAACCAAAATCCTTATTTAGACCATACAAAGTTCAGCTGGAGACTCTTTTTGAGCTTGCTAAAGGGTTTTCTTTTCAGGTTTTCTTGGGCGACACAGAAATTACTGCCAAGCAAATGAACCAAATTCCACAGAATAATGTTCCCTCACAAATCTCCCTCCTGCTCCGAACCACACCACTGGTCCCACAGTACTGTCTGTTTTACTCCACTTGTAAAAGCAGCTCCCTTTCCTCTTCTGCAGAAAAAAAAAAAAAAATACCACACACTGCCTGCCTTTCAGAGCACGATACGCAGTTGTGGTTTTCAGCCAAAAAGATTTCACAGTTTGACAAGCAAAGAAATAACAACCTGCAGAGACAAGGAGTCCCTAATACATCCCAGTATTTTCCTGCTTTCTCCGCATGCGTTGCCCAGAAAAATCCTTTCCAACACTCGGACCAAGCTGGGGACTGATTTCAAGCTGAGAAGCCCGAGCAGCGCAAAAAGCACCACGTCAGGTTTAGCACAGGGAGGAGAAAACTAAAGGCACCGGGCAGGAATTACAGCCAAAACCCTGCCCGCTCACCTTGTCGTTCCTGGCTCTGTAAACTGCAGAGCTGTCGGTTATCGAAGTCTGGGTATCGCGGTACCTGCCTGTCAACAGCTGTAAGGAAAAAAAAAGTCATTTTCAGGAAATGGGGGAACACCGGCAGGGCGCTTCCCACCCCCCCAGGGGGCCCCGGCTCCCCGCTCACCCGGGCGAACAGCAGCGTCTTCCCCGCGTCGCAGAGGCCCAGCAGCAGCACCGCCTTCCTGCTGCTCCTCCTGCCCTGCACGAACCTCCAGATCACTGCGGGAGAGAGGGGGGAGCGCCTCAGCCCGCCGCCGCCACCGGAGGCCGCTGCTCCCCGCCAGGCCCCCGCGGCGCGACCGGGGCGAGGGGGTTCCCCGCGGGCCGCAACTCACGGAACGTGATAACGACGACGAGCAGCGCCAAGAGGACGGAGAGCACGGCGGGGCCGGGCGCCGCCATCTCCCGCCGCAGCGCCTCCAGGTGCGGCTCCAGCCCGCCCGCCATGCTGCCCGCCCGCACACGTCGTCCTACCCTCCCCGACTTCCGCTTCCGGCCCCGCGGCCTGCCGGGATTGGCGGGCGGGGAGCGGAAGGGCTGCTAGGCGGCGGGGGCGCGGGGGGTGATGGGAGTTGTAGTTCCTGAAGGGACGGAGGCGGCGCGGCCGCCGCCGGCGGGGCGGGAAGGGGAAGGCGGGGGGGGGCCGGGCCCCGCAGCGCCCTGCGGCCCTGACCGGCTCCCCCTCGCCGCAGGGGGATGGATAATGCACGGCGAGGCGGTCAGATCGTCAATTCCAACCACCAACCCAACACTGCCCAAACCGCCACCAACCCGTGGCCCTCAGCACCAGGTCTGCCCGTCTGGAAGTGGTGAGGTTGGAAGGGACCTTTNCCCTGCCCGCTCACCTTGTCGTTCCTGGCTCTGTAAACTGCAGAGCTGTCGGTTATCGAAGTCTGGGTATCGCGGTACCTGCCTGTCAACAGCTGTAAGGAAAAAAAAAGTCATTTTCAGGAAATGGGGGAACACCGGCAGGGCGCTTCCCACCCCCCCAGGGGGCCCCGGCTCCCCGCTCACCCGGGCGAACAGCAGCGTCTTCCCCGCGTCGCAGAGGCCCAGCAGCAGCACCGCCTTCCTGCTGCTCCTCCTGCCCTGCACGAACCTCCAGATCACTGCGGGAGAGAGGGGGGAGCGCCTCAGCCCGCCGCCGCCACCGGAGGCCGCTGCTCCCCGCCAGGCCCCCGCGGCGCGACCGGGGCGAGGGGGTTCCCCGCGGGCCGCAACTCACGGAACGTGATAACGACGACGAGCAGCGCCAAGAGGACGGAGAGCACGGCGGGGCCGGGCGCCGCCATCTCCCGCCGCAGCGCCTCCAGGTGCGGCTCCAGCCCGCCCGCCATGCTGCCCGCCCGCACACGTCGTCCTACCCTCCCCGACTTCCGCTTCCGGCCCCGCGGCCTGCCGGGATTGGCGGGCGGGGAGCGGAAGGGCTGCTAGGCGGCGGGNTCCCTTGTCCCCAGGGAGAAGAGCTCAGCCCCCATCTCTCTGCACCCTCCTTTCAGGGAGTTGTAGAGGGGGATGAGGGCTCCCCTCAGCCTCCTCTTCTCCAGGCTGAACAACCCCAGTTCCCTCAGTCCTTCCTCGTAAGGTTTGTCCTCCAGACCCCTCACCAGCTCCGTAGCCCTCCTCTGGACACGCTCCCACACCTCAATGTCCTTCTTGGAGTGAGGGGCCCAAAACTGAACGCAGTTCATACTTCCAGGGATGGCGAAGCCACCGCTTCCCAGGGTGTCCTGGTTTGAGGTGAAACAGAACCAATTTTCCCTTCAAAAATTCTACTCTGCCGCCAAGCCTCTTGCAACTAACTGAACTCTGCAATTAACAGCGTATTGTCCGGACACCGTTAGCTCCCAGAGAGATAAGAGCTATGATTTTAGTGAACGCCAAGGGGTGGTTTGCAGAGAGACTCTTGCCCATCCTCACTGCTGTAACCACCACGGCCAGCTAATCCGTTATTTGCCCTGTCGGAGGGTTGGACGCGGAAGAGCGTGGAGTGGCGGCAGCTGCAGGGAGGAGTGGACAGGACAGGGGACCCAAAACTGGCCAACGGGGTATTCCATCCCACGGGCATTGCGCTCATGGCATAAAAACTGAGGGATCAAAGGGTCAGCTCTTCCTTCAATGGCTAACTTCCGAGGGGGACCTTGTCATTTCCTTCAGTGGCCAGTCTGGCCAAAAGCACACCTGGGCAGCCTGTTCCAGTGTTTGACAACCCTTTCCGTGAAGAAATTTTTCCTAATATCCATCCTAAACCTCCCCTGGCACAGCTGGAGGCCGTTTCCTCTTGTCCTGTCACTTGTTACTTGGGAGAAGAGACCAATCACCCCCTTCAGCTCGGCACCAGGTCCTTGGTTTGAGCCTCAAAAGTCTTGAGATGTTTGGCCAAATGCATCTGGCTTTTTCACCCCCGCCCCAGTTCAAGCAAGATATCCATGAAAGCAAGGTCAGGAGAGAGGCAGCAGTGTGGCCAGGGGGCTGGAGACATGCCCTGGGGGTGGAGGCTGTGGGACCAGGACTCGTTGAGCCTGGAGAAGAGATGGCCAATTTTGTACCCGGCATCATGAAGAGGGAGCCAGACTTTTCACAGTGGTGCGGGATGAGGAGCGATGGGAATACATGGAAACAAGAGAGGTTCAGAGTGGGTAGTAGAGAAATTTCCTCCCCTCCAGGGCTGTCAAGCAGAGGGACAGATTGCCCCGGGAGGTCCCAGAGTCACCATCCTTGGAGGTTCTCAGTGCCTGACTAGGTCAATCCCTGAGCAACCCAGTTGGCCCCTTTCTTTAAGCAGGAGGTTGGATTTGAGATGCCCGGAGGTCCTCTCCCACTGGAGTTGCTCTGGGATTCTCTAGTGAGTCTCCTTCTTTCCATGCCCTCTACTTACGGAACGAGGGGTTACACTTGATGTGGAGTGCAAATGAGGCAGCTGCTCTCGCGTAGAGTTTCCTAACTGTAGCAACAGCTGGTTGTAGCCCCTTAGAGGCACTTTATTATCTCTTTCTTTGCTAGTTTTCAAGAACAGATTGAAAAAGCCACCCATCCATCCAGTATACTTCATCCTACGTAATGTGAGGAACGAAATGTCATTGCGTCCCATCACGCTACATTTCTGTCTTCCAAGGTGATCTTAAGGCAGGCTAGCGAACTTCTCACGACACATACCGTAAGCACACAGAAATCATCACTGAGCCCATCAAAATATTCACGCTTTCAACGCCAGAAGCTCTTCGCATCTTTCTGCCCTCAGCAGCTCTTCCATGCCTGCCTTGTCAACAGGGGCGGGAGCTGCTGGATTACCCCAGACTCTGTTCCTCTGAAGCAGAGAGCCTCAGCAGACCTTTTGGTCTGGATTTTTGATTTTCACCACGGACCGGAGTCAGGCTGCCTATCTACGTGTTTGTTTTCAGGTCAGCGGCACTTCAGACAGACTATGCCAAAACAGACATGTTTCTAAGTAAGCCCTAGATTTTTTTTTTTCAGAAAGGAAATCTAAGCCTGGACTCTCCCCATGGATACACATCTGTGGTTTAAGAGCACTGCCTGGTGGGAATGACTCAGATCCAGGCAGATAAGATACAGGATGGAGTGATTTCTATTACAGAATCACAGGATGGTTTGGGTTGGAAGGGAACCTAAAGTTCATNCTGCAGGGGGGGCTCACCCAGCGGAGCAGAGGGGCAGAATCCCCCCCTCGCCCCCTGCCCACGCTGTGGGGACACAGCCCAGGCTGGGGGGGTTTCTGAGCTGCCAGTGCAGATTGCTGGCTTGTGTTGAGTCACACCTCCCATCTTACAACCACTCTATATTTTTGTTTTGTTTCATTTTGTTTTCCTTCTCCGCCCTTCGGCTTCCCTGACATAAACACTCTCCTCTTCCTGTGTCCCAATCACACTGGGCAACTGTCATCTGCTGGGGATATAACGGGATAACCTGGGTGAAGCAAAAGCACAGAGAGTAAGAAATACCTGTTAATTAGGCTCTAGGGCTTAATTTTACTTTGACGGATGTTGAAACGAATTTCTCTAACAGCCCTGAAGTGGCAATAGCCAGGTTAGTATCTGTCACTGTCCTACAGCCAGAGGCACTGGGGAAGGGATGGGCCTAAGAACCATTTTAAGAGATCTCAGGACACCCGTTTAGATTTGAGATTTTATTTCTTGCTGTGATGGCAGCAGAGAACAGTAAAGTCTTAAACAGCCACTTTCAGAGTGACGAGGAAGGGCAGAGAAAGCAGTGAAGGCAGAGGGCCCTCTGCGGGTCGGTGTTCGGCGCGGAGGGCACGAGAGGAGTCATGGCTTGAAGTTTCCTCCCCTTCCAGTGAGGGTCCTTCCCATCTCCTACTTGTCCTCAAGGAAGGTGCACACCTGGAGGAGATCTGAAAAGGGAAAGGACAGGGAGAAGTTCAGATCCTGCCTTCAAACCCTCCTGTCCCAGCCGTGCCAACAGCGTCATCGCCTGGAAAATGTAATGAGTGTGCCACAAAACCATGTGTATGAACCACAGATCCCACTGAACACACCCTGGTGGGACAGGACGGGTTCGTTTCACTGTTTCTCAAACTGAGGGTTTTCTAAAGGTGAGCAAAAATCTTTGCCTTTGATGCCAGGGCAGCAGCCTTCCAGACTGCTTTCAGTTCATCCCAGGGACTTTAAGAAAAGTATCCTGGCATCTTCATGAGTTATCCTCATTTTGCTTTAAAAAATTATATGGACAGCTACGGAAGAAACTGTCCGTGCCTGCGAGGCTGAGAACTCCACGGAGTTCTTCCTGGGGCCGCTATGGTTACCTGATGGATTGCAGGTATTGAGGCTGGCAACTGAAGCGTAGTATTGATCTCCGAGGAATTCCTTGTATGTTATTCCATCGCGGAGTTTGACCAGACACTTGGTCAAGTCTTTAAACAGAAGATCCTTGGTTTTAGACTCAAACAGCTTGAACCTGTCTTTCTCGATTCCTTTTGTTCCAAACAGTTTCTGAAATAAAGGCACAAAGACGTAAGTGTATGTAAAAAGTAGAAAGATGGCAAAATTCAGCTCGTACAGGTAGGAATCTTATTTCTCATTCTTCATCATCATCCTGGAGATCCCCCAGCCAAGCTCCAGAAATGTAGGATTGACTCTTCTGTCCGTGTGGTTAGATGAGGGATCCCTCAGTGGCAAACTGAGGCTGTCAGAACAACTTTTTTTTCCATCTTAACCTGCAGAGCCCAACGGCAGATGCTGCCGGCAGGTCCTATGCCTTAGCCATGCCTTGCAAGCAAAAGGCGCTGGCTTCCCAAGCGCCTCTCAGCAGAGCCTGACGGTGGAGCAAATATTAACATTTTCAGTGTAAAATCAAAGAGAGTGGGTTTAACCCGGCTACATTTACAGTGGTAGATGAGGGACGGAGGAAGGGGGAGGCTAAGGGACAAGGCTGTCAGCCCATATCAGTAAGCTAAAATCTTCCACGTCGCGCTGGCTCGGGGAAATTCAGAGCATCGTTGTGCTAAAAATGCAAACGTGCCACATAAAACCAACCCCAGAACAGTTCTTCCGCCGTCAGTACCACTAACCTCTTGTCTCTGCAGCATCTCACTGACTTTCTTTGCTTTCTTCGGAGGCGCGACCACAGCATGGGTAGGAACTTTGGCCAGGTGGCAGGTACTGTAATCCATGATATTTGCCCGTCGCCCGTCGGGACACAGCAACACAAATTGGTCCATTTTCAGATCTTTGGCCCAATCTTCTTTATTTCTGCCTTTAAAGAGAGTTGGTTTGGAGATTCAGAGATCTTGGGTAGCAGAAGGGCGTCAGCCTCACAACACCAAAGCAAGAGGTTTGTCCCTGCCTCCGTGTGCGCTGGCACTCGAAGACTTGGCAGGTACAAAGCAAGCAGTAAGTAAAACTCAGGAAAAGTCAACGGGATGAGTCAGACTCTCAGAGCAGGCTGGGAGATTTAGTTATAGCTCCTGCCTTGCCTTTTTTCCAAAATGCTTGGAAAAATTTCAGCCGCTGCTTTCAGAAAAGTGAAGGGAACTTTTAGTTTTCGGGTGACCAGGGAGCTCGAGTGCTGCGCAAAGGTGTCGAGGCAGGAGTCGGGGGTTAAGGGACCGCCTGAAGAGTTGTGTCGCTGAAATTACATGATAGTCTCTGGGCAGACAGCATGTGCCGACGCTTGAATCCTGCGCCTCCTGCGAGATTGGCAGGACGAGCAGGTAAAGCTTGATGTTACCTCCTGCACTGGCAACAAAACTAATGCAGAGAGGGGAAGGCAGCCCTGCCAAGACCCGCGCGACAGAATAACCACGTACCATCAGTGTTTTCCTCCACAGTTGAATGCTTAACAAAGGCCACATCCCCCCGCTCGACCAGACACCTGGGAAGTAATAAGAAAGGAAAGTGATGTGGGTGCTTGGGTCCTGGCCCTTTCCCACAGATTTAATTCCGACCTATGTCTTATTTTGTAAAATTAATCTCTGAGGACACCCAGGTCTAGGTCCCCTGCCATGGCTATGTTAAGGATATCTGAAACACAGTCTTTTGGTGTAAATTAAACAAGATTCATTCTCTTTTTAAATTCACTCCCAGGTTGAGTTACCTAGACTCGATCTGATATGGAGGAGGTGGCACGGGGCCTGACCTCTGGTCTCTGCACTTTTAACTCTGCTCATTGTAACTACGGCAAGCAGTATTTTTAGCAGGGAGTGTCTAGCGGCAGCACTGTTTGCACATCCCCGTCTTTTAACACTCCTTATTTGAGTTAAAAGTGTAGCCCTGCTGCCATTGGAGTTCTGGCCGAGATGCTTGTGTCTCTCCAGGTTTACCTGCGGGCACCAGGACATTAATTTTACAGAATGGGAACATTTTACTTCATTTTGCAGGAAGCTGCATAAAGAAAAAAAGTATAGCTTACGTATATTACAGACGTAGTGTAATATTACTTTATATACTTCAATACTGTAATGGAGGAAGAAGAGGTGGTGAGCAAATCAGCATCAACAAGAGTCTGTACTCCGTATGTGATCTACCATAACCTCTGTGATGAGCCCCAGGGTATTTGGGAGTGCCTGGAGTATTCCCACCACCTACCGGAAAGCTCCAGTATATCCATAGTATTTCTCGTGACTGCTGGCAACGCACTTCTCCGGCGGGACCCCCCCGGAGCCCTTGCAGAGTTGGCAGAGGCGGGAGTTAGGAGGAGACCCAGGAGCACAGCCCTCGCTGAAGTATTCATCTGAAGGCAGGAACAGGAAAAAATCACTTTTCCTGCACTGAAAAGTTAGGTTTTCTTTAAATAATACATTGTCACACTGGATTTGTATTAGCAGTCCCTGGGAGCTGGCAACAGACTGTGAGAAGGAGCCCGATTCAGTGGACAGCAAATCGCATGCGTCCAGTTTTCACCGTGAGATTTGTGTCTTGTTATTATCGATAACGAAGCGGGGCCTAAGGCTCAATTGCAGTAGGCACTCTCTTGGTGTGGAAAGAGGATGTTTTTGCTGCACACCTCTCCCAGCTCACGCAGAGCCAGCCAGCCCAAGCCTTCCCAGCCTTTAGGGATCGGCTGCGTTGCACTTGGCAGCGATGCCAGAGCTCGGGGGGAAGAAGGGACAGTGGGCAAGGCAGGCAGGAGGACGGAGAGGCTGTCTACAACTTACTAACATTAGTATCTTCTTGTGGTTAGAGATTTGCTTTTAATAATAATATACTTAATTTGCCTTGGTCAATAATATTTCCAAATTTTTTTGGTTGGACTGTAATTCTCACTGACTGAGAGCTAGATGTAGAAGTTGATCTTCTGAACAATCTCTAAAGTCCCAGAGCCAATGCAGACTTTTACCTCCTTATTCTCAGACAGTCACACCAGTCCCTCTACATTTCTTGAGCCAAGATCAGCCTCTGTCCCCTTTTCTCAGCCCTTTTTTCTCCCTTCTGAGATTCATAAACCCATCCTTTACCCCTGCTCCACACCCTGTCCAAGCACCAGGCTCCCTATACCTGTGGCAGCCTGCATTCTCTTTTTGGGAATCTATTTTGGGCTGCTGCAAAGGGAAGGGGAGAGATGCGAAAAGAAAGCAAAGCCCCCCAAACCATACGGTGTGCTGTATCCTACTCTGACGCAGTCACCAACCGCCCAAAACTTTGCTCAGTGAAACTTTAAGTAACAGAGTCCCCTCCATTTCCCACCTGCAGGTGGGGATCTCTGAGGCACAAGAAACTCTGATGATCGGATGAAGGATGGGAAAACATTTTAGCAAGCAGATTCCCGGCCTGAAGAAATGGATGCAAAACCTGACTCACCAAAGTTGCAGTTCCCGGTCTTGTTGTGAATCAAGCCCATGGGGATGTTCCAGCCAGCGGTTCTCCCGACACCGGTGTGACACGACTTCTTGCCCTGCAGGCTGTTCCATGTGATCTCGCTGTCCGATTTCTTCGCAACAGCCACAGCAAAGTAGGATGCTTTCGGAAGATAAAATAGAGGAGAATTAAGGGCTGACCCAAGGATCCCACCCTGCTCCCTTAGGAGAGCGTTGGCTCCACTTGGGAGAGGACACCTGTGAACAGCACAGCAGAAATACTTTGCGCTTATAAATCATCTGCCAGGCAGTGACCATGGAAGAGTTTGCAGGTGTGATGCACCTATTCCCACCATGCTCCTGGGAAATCGTTATCCCTGACATTTCCCCATCCCCCAAAACCCTGGCACTTGGGTATGCAAGAAGGCTATACCAAGACATACATAATTTCTTATTCCCTCTTGATTTCTTTTCCCCTCTTTAGCAAGGGGCAAAAACCTTCCCTTCTCTCCTTCCTCCCATTCCTATAAAGAACAATTTCCTTGTGCTACAACCCCCACGCTCTTTCCCTGTTCGCAGCCCCGGCACCCTTACGGTGTGGCTGTGCTCCAGACAGCAGCAACTAAGCACAAATCTTTGACCCTGCCACATGCTTTGCCTTGATAGCTGTTTGCAGACCCAGACTTCCCATCTGACTCCTAAATTTGTCTCCCAAATGCTGAATATCTACATTGGACACAGAGGCTCTCTGTGTGGAGACTGGATATTTATTCTCCACACATGACTGCATAGATATTTTTCTACTTATATCCATCAAGACTCTTTTCTCTCCCTCTGTTGTCAGTAATTACCTGGTTCTCCTTCTGTTTTGCTGCATTGACCGTAATCTGAGGGAGGGAAAGTGAAGAAGATATTAGATAAAAGATATGGCAAATCCAAAAAATGATCAAGCTCGCTCATTTCTGGGGAAACTTCATTCTAGAGGTGACTATTTCAGGCAACACCTTGTGCATCAACAGAACAAAGCACAGCCTCCGTCTGCTCCTCTGAGCTGAACCAACAAGTTTTACGAGGCCGATGCTAAAGGACAGAGACATCATGATTAAAATGAAGAAGAAAGGTCGTTGTGTTCCTGACTCAATGCCCACTGTCCCAGGGCTCTTCCCCCTTTGTGGAAAGAGGAGGCACGCAGCAGTGAGTGGAGTTGCCTCAGAGCACCGTGTGTTTTCTGCAGGATACAGCACTGAGGCTGCCTTCCAGATTTTAAAATAAAAAGGAGGCTTTTGCACCAGCCTCTTCCCCACCCCCTGGTCCCAGAGGGGCAGCCCGGGCTGTGCTTACCCTCATAGTTTTCTCCCATCACTGGCACCAAGCCGCACACGCCAGCAGTGTAGACAAAACCTCCGTCTAAGCTGATGGCATCTGCTTCACCTTTCTGCAATGAAAACGGCACAGCAATGAAACAACACTGTCCCAGACCAGGGCTTTTCCGAGATCAGATCGTAAAAGAAGCACTCAATTATGGGCCCTCGTGAAGTTCAACCAGGCCAAGTGCAAAGTCCTGCACCTGAGTTGGGGCAATCCCAAGCACAGATCCAAGCTGGGCAGAGAACGGACTGGGAGCAGCCCTGAGCAGAAGGACTTGGGGGTGCTGGTGAATGAGAAGCTCCACACGAGCCACCACTGTGCGCTGTCAGCCCAGAACCCCCCTCCAGCCTGNTTGGGACAAGATGATCTTTAAGGTCTTTCCCAACCCAAACCATTCGATGTAAGGGAGAAGGGTCTGGGCAGAGGGGACATGAGAGCCCATCCCTTAGCGTGCTATGGAGTCGCTCCTTTTCTAAGCAGGCAACCTTTTTTTGTCTGCATTTTACAACATTTGTATTTCGCCTTCCTTTTCCAAATAAAAAGTTCCTTCCCACCAGAAATCTGATTTTATGTAGGAAACTTCAAAAAAGAACACCGTCCACTAAATGTTTTTGAAAAATGTTAATTGGTGCAAAACTAGTCAAGCTTTTTCCCCGTGATGAGCTTGGTTTCTGCCCACTGGCATTTTTCGCAAAGCTCCCAAAATTTTATTTTAAAATCTACCCGCTGCTCTGCTCCATCTATTCCCAGCCTGAAAAAAAGCAATGCTGCTTTCCGTCTGCAAGGTTCACAGGGAGAAGAAAAGGAAAAAATAAAAAGCCGTACCATGATCTTAATAATGCAGTCCTTGGTGTTGTCTGCCACGATGCACTCCACCTCCCCGTTGCTCATCACGCTCCAGAGGTCACACTTGCTCTTCTCATTCTTGCCTACTGCACACCACCGGGTCTTGTTTTCTCTGCGGTTGGAGCTCAACTGATCTGTAAAACCGACGGAGGAAAAAAAGAAGGATAAGCCTAGAGCCCCGCTCAGCAATAAGGCTACAAAACAAGCTGCTTTCTGGGACTCAGCCACGAAAGCATGAAACCACATGTAGACACCAACCTGCTCCTGCAAGAGGTTCTTGTTTAAAGAAAGGTTCTTGTTCAAAGAAAGGTTCTTGTTTAAAGAAAGGCTGGCGTGAAAGGAAGGGATGATTCTTAAGCTGAAAGTCAACTTGCAGGCCAGAAAGAAGAATTTCTGCCTCACGCAAGCCGTTCATGCAGATCCGTGGTGGCTGAAATGTCACAACCACTATACCACCATGCGTTGATAGTACTTGTTATTGCTGCCTGTATCTCTCCGGAGCTCACCGCCCAGACAGCCGTGAGACTAAGACCAGACCAAGCTGGAAAAATACAACCCGGTTATGTTTCTGTGAAGTGGCATTTGAATAATGTGTTTAGATGCTGCATGAAGTCCATGCACCCCCTTCCATAAACGCCGGGGCAGCTGAGCCTATAACAGAGATCTCTGAGCAACTCTACATTTTAAGCGGATTTGGGGGGATGTTTGTTGGATGTTTGTCTCTCAGCAAACCAGTGAGGACATCAGTAAAAGCTTGGTGAATCTAGGCAGAAATAAAGGACACTGTTTCCCTCAAGCAGCCAGTACGAGACCTGGTGTCCCGGGATGTTCCTTTCTCTCGTGTCCCAGAAATTGCTTTTCTAAACAGCAGTTTTGATCATGCCCGATCCCTATCACCAGTCTGTGTTTGAAAAAACCGTGTCCCCTTTTCCCAGATGTATTTACTGATCCCTTCTCTTCCATGCGGCTCACGCTGACACGACATTAGTGTTTCCTGTCCTGCCTACCTTCCTGGAGGCTCTGGATGGCACTGTAGTACTCAAAGCCAAGGTAGAGCTGGGAATCCATCAGAGGCGGGATACGCTTCAGCTGCACGGCAGAGTCTTTGAAAAGTAAGTCTTTCAAGCCTGGCTCCTTCTTGCCAGGTGGCCCAAAGAGATGGAAGGCGCTGCTTGTGCCCACGCCAAATTTTTCCTGCCGTGGGGAAAAATAATCGGCAAATGACTGTATCGAAGCACGTGGAAAGCTGGAGAGAGCAAGCGAATCCAGGGGGGCATAAGAGGGGATGCCAGGGGAAGGAAAGAAGAGGTAGACAATACCTGTGCTTTTGAGAGAAAGTTCCAGATGTCATCGACCTTGTTGTCGTCTCGAGCCACAACAGCATGAGCAGGTACCCTGGCCCAGTGACAGCCTTTGTAGTTGTCCACGGGCTGACGGCTGCCGTCCAGACACAGCAGCTCGTACTCATTCTTCTCCTCCGGGGCATTTTCTGGAAGAAGAGAGGAACCACAAGTTGCATGACCGTGAAAACAGAC
>VXBO01003081.1:79392-94973 GCA_013400135.1 Rhinoptilus africanus | reverse complement strand
CCCCCCCCCCCCAAAAAAAAGCCAGTCTGGGGCAGCTTTGTGGTGACTTTATTTCTGTGGAAGTTCGGGGTAGAATTCTTCACAGAAGAGGGTTTGGGGGTCATCATGGTCATACAGAGGCGATGCAGAATTATCTCTGCCTCTGTCATAACTAACCCGACAGCGAGAGGATTTATGCATCAGTGGTGCCTAGACATCCAGGCAGGTACAAATAGATGCAAATAGAAAGAGATTTACAAACACCATAAAAAATGATCGAACAGGTCAGGAGCCACACGTGGTCTGTAAAGGGCCAGTAGCATCAAGGCTGAAAACAGAGCCCAGGTCAGACATCACAGGGTTACAAGAGAGTTCAGGTGGGAAGGGATCTCGGCAGAGCTCCAGGCCAAGCCCCTGCGCAAAGCAGACCAGGCTGCTCAAGGAGAACCTTGAAAACCTCCAAGGATGGAAAGTGCACAGCTGTCCCGGGCAACCTGTCTCACGATTTGGCTGACCTCCAGGGGAAAAACGTTTCCCCTTGTATCTGGTCCAGACCTTTCTTCTTTCAGTTTATGATTATTGTTTCTCATCTTTCCGCTGTCCCCCTCCATAAAGATCTTGGCTCTACCTTCTTGCTAACCTCCTTGTAGGCACAAGCAGGCTGCTCTGAGGTCCCCCCAAAGCCATCTTTTACCCAGGCTGATCAAGTCCACCCCGCTGAGCATCTCCTCCCAGGTCAAGTGTCCCTGCCACCATCTCGGTGGCCCTCCCCTAAGCTCACTGCACATCCCGGGCATGCCAGGCCATCTTCTGTCTTCAAGAGGTGTGGAGTTAGCGAACTCTTGCCCTGGGCTGAATTCCCTCCAAAATCCCTCCCAGAGGGATGGGTGAGTGTAATTACCTACACAATCGCTCACCCTGCGTTTGCGGTGGTAACATTATAGCTGGATCTGAGGCACGGCACCAACAATAAACCATTGAACTTAAATCGAGCAGGTTTTCGTTCGTCAAAGAAGAACCCCATGGAAGAAAAAGTGGACCCCACCACAATCATATTTTTCAGTAACAAGGATGAGTCAGTCCACAGAGTGCCAAGCTTGTTTCCAGAGATGAAAGGAGAAGAGGTTTGGGGCAAATCTGCAGAGGAATCAAAGTCTGCGTAGTGTAGACTAATCACAGGACAGATTGGCAGTGAGAGCTTGGACTGGGAAGGAGAGAAACAAGTGGTCTCGCAGGCCTACCTTGAACAGTTGTGTGTTTCACAAAAGCCACGTCTCCTTTTCCATCTTTCAGACAGCTGCAGGTGGGAGGAACAGAAGAGATGTTAAAAAACTAGGCATTGTGGCTCCCCATCTCCTGTTTCAGCAAATTGCTTCATCACAAACCGAAACCATAGAACAATTGTCTTCCCCCCAGAAAAGCTATGCTGGCAGGGAAGAAATTGTAAGGACAGAGAAGTAGTGCTCAAGAAGTCCAGTTAGACTCAGCACAATGTTAATTCTGTCTATTCCTAAGTCTGTGCAAACCCCTCCAACCCAGCTGCCTCTCGCACCTCCCGCTAGCTGCCTGCTAGTTATTACTAATTAGATCTTTAATTACCAGCAGTCCCAGTTGTTTTATAAATTCAGTCTCCTCAGGACCCCTGATTACAACACAGCCCTCCCTGGTATAATGAAAACTTGCATGTGTCAGGGCTAGAATATTTCCCCAAAGGAAAAATAACTTTCACTCACTGAAAAGCTCCAGAATATCCAGAATAAGGTCCTGTGCGAGAGCATTTGGTTTTGGAGTCCCCTTTGCACTGACGGCACAGTTTTTGTTCAGTGGTGGCCCCGGGCACGCAGCTGGCGGAGAAAAAGTTGGCCACCGCTACGGAAGAGAAAGAAGCAATAATTAGTCTAAAATTCACTTTTAGAAAGAGCTGGAAGGGAGGGTATGCATAAAGGCAATGCCGGTGACTCGACCGCTCTGTGGGACCCCTCTGGCCCTCTGCAGAAGATAGAACATCGCTTTCATCGTACCACCATCCCTGGTTTAACATCAGCCCGTTTATCTTGCCATTTCCCACCTCACCTTGCTCGATGGAGCCGGAGTCTTTGCCGTCCCATTTGATGTCTCCCCGGTGGAGGAGCATCCCAATTGGGATGTTCCAGCCAGCGGACCTGCCCAGGCCCGTGTGGCAGGAGGTCTTGCCCTGCAAGTCATCTATTGTGAAGCCTGTTCCTTTCTTCACAACGGCCACAGCATAGTAACTGGTTGTGGAGCCTGCAGCGCAGGAAAAAGCGGGATTTAGGAACATTTCAAATCCTGCCAAACCCCCACTTTAAGAGAATAAAGTGCTGCACTTCCAAATAATTAGCAACTTTGTTTGAACACTCACGGTTTTCCCATTTTCTTAGGGATGAGCTACACTGTTAATATCGAACCAACGATGCACATTACAACTTGAAATAGTAAGTGACCTGAAAATACTATTACATGCAAAATGTTTTGCCGCTGGGCAGATGTTAGACATACCCATCATTTTATAGGGATGCTTAAAAAAGCCTTTTTGGCAAATCTACTTTGGCAAGTCTTTTCTCAAATGCCATTGTCCACGGAAACATAAATGTAAGCCTTGCGAGAATGAAATTCCACATTAAGCCTTTAAATTTATACCTAGTCCATCACATGCTACGCAGGTGACTTAGGTTTAGGGGTAGTAGAGACCACAGCCTTCCATTTAATACCTGTATTTTCTTAGCTACCATTTTGGGAATGACTCTGGGGTGTTGCGTTGATCCTGAATATTGTGTACAAACAGGCTGAACTCCAGGGTGGAGGTCAAAAGAGACTGGGAGCTTTGAACACAGTGGGATTGCATGAGGCAAGAAAAACAAAAATGGAGAAATAACATCTGTTCAACCCCCAAGAGAAAGATGGGAGAGACGGAGGGCAGTACAAAAAGTGAGCAGGGACGGAGCAACAGAGCTAATTCTTATCAGAAGGGATTGCTGCAGAGCACTTTTTATGCTTTTCTTCTTCTTTTCTGGACATAGCCTGCACCTCTTAGTCTCAACTGGCTGTTCTTCCACAACCAGTAATGACAACGCTGTTGCCTCTTCAATCTTTCCTTTTTTTTGTCTTGATGACTTCACAGGAAGATATACAGGTTATCATCTGTGCTAACTAGCTCAGTGTTTTACCCACATAATTCAAGGTCACTGAAAGCAGAAGGTGCCTGGGACAAGCACAGTCTTTATGCCGTGCCTTGGGACGACCATGGTTTCTGCTCATGGTGCTCTCCTTCCATGGCCACGGCATTATCATGGGATCAGTGACTTTCCTCGCAGCTAACGTGAGAAATGGAGCACTGGCTCTGCCCCTTTCCGTTGCGGTGACTCTATGGCCATGGGTGATGGTTCACGTTTTGGTGTAACTGCCCCCCAGCCCTTCCCCTCTGGGATCTGGAAGATGGGGCAATATCTCAGATACACAACAGTAATAATCATAAAATAGCTTGGGTGGGAAGGGACCTTTAAAGGCCACCTAGTCCAGCACCCCTGCAATGGGCAGGGAAATCTTCAACTAGACCACGTCGCTCAAAGCCCCGTCCAGCCTGGCCTTGAACCTCTCCAGGGATGGGGCAGCCACAGCTTCTCTGGGCAACCTGGGCCAATGTCTCACCAGCTCCATCATAAAAAAATTCTTCCTTGTACCTAGGCTAAATCTTCCCTCTTTTAGTTTAAAGCCATTACCCCTTGTCTTATTTCAACAGACCCTGCTGAAAAGTACCTCCCTATCTTTCTCAAGCCCCCTTTAACTACTGAAAGGCCGCAATAATGTCTCCACAGAGCCTTCTCTTCTCCAGGCTGAACAACTCGGCGTAATAATGTGGGAGCTCTGTGTGGAAAGGATGGCTTTTGCACCACCACTTTGTTACCACCACTTGGCTTAAAAATACTGCATGAAAATGTACCTCCACTTTGTTCGTAGACCTCGGCAACAATGGGCTTCAGCTTGTAGGGGGCAAGGCCTGCCTCAAAAACTTGACCGCCGTCCAGGCTAATGGCGTCTGCTTCATTATTCTAAACAACAAGAAGATTTCTGTCAATAAACAAAGACGCATGAGGGAAAACGCTTCCCCGGAGTCTCTCCTCCATCCTTGTAGGTGCGTCTTTCTCTACAGGGGGATCACAGGTAACAACCAGTGACTCAAAGGAAACCCCAACCTCCTCCAGGCTGCTGAAACATCCTCAGTGCCCAGCACGGATATTTGCTGCCCACTCACCGAAATGGCTTTTATGCAGTCAAGGTACGTTGTTTTCTGCAGGCAACTCAGTCCAACGCTCTCTTGTTGCATGAGGTCCTTCAGACTATTGCATTTGTTCTCCTCTGCTACGGATATCGTGCACCATCTGATGTTCGGCTTGGGAGGAGCAGCAAAACACAGAGCTGTAGAAAGAACCAGAAATAAATAGTCTGAGAGAGGTAGAAAGGCACCACGTGGAGAGAAAAATCCTCTCCCTGAGTACACTATCTCTGCTTCCCTGCAGTCTTGGCCTCAGGTGATGGCTGGATGCAGGATCTCCCTTGCACATCTCCGAAGTCATGCAGGAAAACCGTTTCTTTCTTGCCTGACATGTGCATGTGCCGGAACGTGTGGGAGGATCATTTCTGTCCCTGGGTAATGGTTATCCTGCACGGCATCGTGATTCAAACAGCCTGAGCTCACGGCAACTTCCATGGGAGAAGGAAAACAAATCCACACACTTCAACAGAAATCAAACTCGCGACTTCGCAAAAATGGAGAGAAAAGGGGGTCTGTTCAAGCAGTGTCTTTGCAAATAACCCCAGAGAGAGAGCAGCTCTGACCTGGACAGACTGTATTCAGTATGTTGCCAAACATGACCTCCTTGGCAGCTGGATGATCTGATATATTTGACAGTCTCTTTGTGTCTCACCTCCTCCCCTACACCCAGTAACAGAGATGCCATCCCACCTCCGCAGTCCTCTCTCCTAAGAGTCCCATAACCAATCAATTCATCGGACTGGACGCTCTGGGAGACCAGAGCAAAGCAAAGACCTCAGGTGGACACAGGTTCATGCCTCCATCAGCAACCTAAACACCAGAAACACTGGAAACTTGCAGTTAAAGTGTGTGGCCAGCCTGTGCTCTTTCCACTTTCCTCTTCACCTTTAAAATATTCTCTTTTACTTCATTTTCGAGCCATAATTCTGCCAGCAGACGCCTCCCCTCCTCCCAGTGGAGATGCTGAATTTGGCTACAGGGAGAATTCCTACTTAATTCCTACTGCCATCATTTATGTTTTTCAAATCTGGGCTGCGCAAAGCCATGGTCACCTTAATCCTGCCCTGGGCAGAGGCTGGACGGGGACCTCCTGAGGGCATCTCTCCAGCTGCACCAGTGGACATTGGGAAGGCAACGGGATGCCAAGTGCCACAGCCTCTGCCGCAGAGCTTTTGGGCAACCTCTTGGCTCCTTCCATGCAGGGGAGGAGGAAAAGGGACTCTTCACCGTTAATGAGACATCACTGCGTGCTAGTACTTAGCAAAAGTGCTTGAGGACTTTCCGATGCCAGCGGCACAGGGAACACTTCCCACCGGAGGACACTGATCACCACCGCACGTCCTGGGGGATCAGAAGAGACCCGCTGCCTACTCCAAGGAAGGGACGGCTCTTTCCCTTTCCAGGCAGTGATCCCCAGGTCGGGTGCAGATGGCAGCAATCTCCTTGCCTTGGCCACCTGCCCATTGCCTGCCAAAACCGCCAGCAGTGAGGGAAAGAATTGCTTTAAGCAGAGCCAGCTCTGCAGCAGCACGATTTAGGCAGAAAATACACAGGAGCCCGAGCAAAGTGCAGCAGCAGCAGCAGTGGGACAGAGGAGCGCAGGAGCAGGGGTGGGGAAGGATGCGGATTCTTCCATTATTTAAGCTCTATTTTATTGTCACTGCCTTCAGGTTTAACCCAACACACAGGCAGGCTTGGCAGGCAGGTCTTGCTCTGGTTTCTCCCCTCCCTGGCTGAACCCCTGCTCCTCTCCCGGCACAGCAGTTGGCCAGAGGGTGATTTTCCTCTTTGCCCCGCGGCAGCGGGAGCAGGGAGCCTCTCCCAAGCAGTCCCCTCCCTGGCGGTGGGTGCCAAGCATCCCTCCTCCGTGCCAGCCGGCTGCTCGGCAGCTTGCTGTGGGGATCCGCAGACCTCCCTCCAGCCTCCACGGACTGGCCCGAGGAAAAAGCTGCTGTCATTAATGCTCAAAACACCGTTCTTGTTGACAGAGATCCACAGCTGCCAAAGCAAAGCATCTGGCAGGCGCTCCTTTGCTCTTACTTAATAGCTGCCTGGGTCCTGCAGCTCTGAAACAGGCTCGTCTAGGGGGAAAGCCTGGGGTCCTGGGACATTTTGACTCTTCCTTTCCCCAAAAAACTGCTTTCAGCAGACACTTACCCACTATCCCGAAGGACAGCACAGTAGAGAGTACGAGTTTCATACTTGAGCAGGGAGTGAGGTGCCGAGGAGGGGGTGCAGCAGCCTTGGTCACAGACTGTCCCCTCCAAGTCTGTGATGGCTCTGGAACCGCTTTCTTCCCTTTTTATAGAGGAGCAGCCCTGGCTGTGTTTGCAGAAGCAATGACCTAACGCTGTTTGTCCTTCCTTGTTTCTCAATAGCTCCTAAATCGCCCCCCTCCCTGGATCAGCCCATTTTTAGGAAGCCTTTCACTTTGGCACTGAAACCCTCCGCAGGCAGGAGTCGGAGCAGGGCAAGGTGCCTTTCATTTTACAAGGGGCTTCAGATGGAAAATTCCCAAGTTGTGACATCTGAATTCCCCTGCAGGCTGAAACACCCCAGGAGGGGCTGTTTCCTTTGTGCTAGCCACCCCCTGCCTTGCACAGCCTAATCTCAGAAAGTCCCTGCTGGATCCAGCCCCGAGTTTTGCATATTTGCCGGTAACTGCTGCTGTTGTGCCAGTCGCCCTTTGCCTTGCAGCACCCTGACTCCCTGGGGTTGAAAGGCAGCAAATGTTCCTTCCACATGACCTGGCAAGTTTCTTGCACAGGCGAAGAAAGTCAAAGGCAGTGACCAGAGAGCTCGATAAATGCCCCACAGCCAGAAGGAAACATCATGCTGCAGCTTTGTTAAGTTTTTGGGATGAATCTGGGAAGAAATGCCGAGATTAGCAGTCACCCTCCTCCCTCTTCCTCTGCAAAACCTCTCCGTCTGATTGTATCACTCCTGATTTATCTGCCTGCAGCCAGGACCGGAGGTAAAAGGTCTGCCTTCGTGGTGTTGTGCCAGGCTCAGTGTCCCGCTCCTTGCTGCGGGCTACAAGACCACCTTCAGGTTGACTTTGGCACATGCACACTAAGTGAGAGTCCCTGGAGCACATCGGCTAGCCCACGAGCCCTGGCAGCATCCCTAGACAGCAGCTGCTGGGGATGCTCCACTCACCGTGTCCACCCGACACGAGCTACAGGAGCTCTGTAGGAAGCCAGGGGTGATGTCCAGCTCCCAGGCTTGCTCTCAAGAGCAACCAGCCACCCTTTGTGCTCTTTTGGATCCCCTGGGCAGGTTCTTCCTCTCCCATTGCCTGCCCCCTCCAGGCGGCAGTGCCATGGGCTTGCCCACAGCGGGCTCCTGGCTGAGTTTGGCTGGAAGCACCCTGGGTTGGCTCTTCTCCCTCCTCCCGGCGGGCTCAGGGCACGGCGCGTGGTGGTGGCCAGGATGGCTTCAACCCAGGTGGGACCCCAGTGTCAGGTCAAAGATATGGCTCTACAGAGTGACCCAGGGAAGGGGGCTGCTGGAGACCTTCAGTCGATGACCACCTCCACTGTGGCACCACGAGCCTAGCCTAGCCGTGACTCTGGCTGCTGGAGGTCCCTACAGGCTGAACGAGAGGCACTCAAGGCCATGCTGGTTATTTCAGCATCATCTTCAGCCATTCCTTCTGCATGGCTGGTTCCTCTTTCTCATCTCTTCACCCCTTGCTTTCCCAGAAGAGCAGCACTTCGTGTGTCCAGAGCATCTCCAAACACACTGCAACTGGAGATGGAATGACTTGCTCCCACCGCAAGCCTTCCTGCCCTTTTAAAAGATCTCCCATCTGTATTTACTCCAGCAAGCTGTGTCCCTCCAAGGTCTCCCTCCACTGAGACAGGTAGATGTCACTGAAATCCATCCCCAGCTTCCCCTGGGTCTCACCAATCCTTGCCTCACTCAGGGTAGCCTTAGCAATGTCCCCATCCATGGGAAGAAGAGGTACAAGGGCTCTCAGGAGGCTGTCCCACACGATTCTTCTGTAGCTTTTTTTTCCAAAATACTTCTTCTAATGGACATCCCAAGAGATCCCAGAAATCACAGTGCCACTGAAAAATCAAAGATATCTGGGCACGTAAATAATGGTGAAAATATTTGGACATCTTGACTCCATAAACTAAGTAGTTACAACACTATCCACAGCAGATAAAGGTATTTTTGCCACATGAGAGATGGAGGGGAAAGATGCAGAAGAAAGTATGGAAAACATAAAGGATTGTTTCAGCAACAGAAGAGCAGTTGCCGGGAAAGCCCATACTATCTTGCCTTCTGCCCATGGTTGCTAGCCTTTTTTTACGTGACCCACTCACTGCTCCTCTCTCTCCTCTCCAATCGCACCTCATCCTCAGTGCACTCCCTGTATCTGCCAAGGGGATGGATGTGATGGGTGATTCTCACTCCACGCCTCTTTCCCTTGGCCTCCCAGATGGCATCACAGCAAATCCAGGGGTGAAGGAAGAGGCTTGCATTGCAATAGATTTTAATGTTTACCTCTTGTCCTCCACCCTTTACCACTAACCTCCTGGATGTACAGATGTCCAACCACTAGTCATCTGGGAAGTCACTGGCCACACACAAGAGCAGCTTCTATACCTCCTTTTGATGTTACCAAATCCTACCTTTCTCCGCAGTGGATTTCCATTCACCTCCTGGTCTGCACCCATCTTGAGGCTGCTCCTTCAGCGGCTTTGCCTCTCTTGTGGCCAAGATCCAGCCTGTCGCAGAGCAGCTCTGGGGAGAAGAAACTCTTCCAACGCAGAGCTTGCCTTTGAGGTACCCAGTGGCAGAAGCACAGCGGATCGGTGCTGTGCCCTATAGGTCACCTGGGCTTGAAGGCTCAGACCTTGATCTCCAAATGACCCCATAGGCCTCCAAGATGCTCCTTTGTGAGGGGTACATCCCATCAAGGGAAGCCTTGTATGGAAAAGGCAAAGTATTCTGGGTGGCCTCCGGCTGCAAAACGTCTTCCTTTTGGAGTCCAGGAGGGACAAACTTCTGGGTGCAACCAACTTCTTCCCCTGAACGTCTATCAGACAACTGAATTTCCAAATTTTGTGTTAGAAAATGCATGCTTGTTCACACAGCGGGCCCTCTCTCTCTCACCAAATACGCACACAAGCTTGTACAAGTCCCAGTTAGATCCATACCTCCCTGCCTGGATGCAGGGTTTTGTGCAAAAAGAGAGCTCCTCCCATGCCCGAATGCATGTGTCTGGCTGACTAAGCTGAGATTGAACAGCGAGGGCCAATTCACGCTAACCATGGCAATTCTTGTTTTTCAAGGTAAGAGGTCAATGCTCTGGCTCATGCAAGAAGCAGCAGCTTTACCAGAAAGGACAGAGCTAAGCTAGTGCCTCTCGGACTTTGTCCTCGTCATCTAGAAAGCATCAAGCCTTCGATAATGTGCATCTTCACGAAACAAGCTGAATTATTATGACGTATCACAAGTTCGTTGTATTGCAACACTACGGATCCCGGCTGTTGTGTTTTCAGAAAGAGGATGCTGCTAAAAATTACATGAATGATGAAGAAACCCAAATTAACACACCCTCCGACCAGCCACGGGTCTGAACATCTGAACCCCAAGAAAAGAACCGGGCTGGGCCCCACGCTATGGAAAATTGAAGGTAAGATAATACTGCTTATTTCTACATCTCCCTTAGTGCTGCCAACCACGCTGTGGTTTGTGGTTCAGATGGGGCTGGATTGGAGTTTTGGTTGTGTCCTAAGGAAAGGACATCTGTAATTGGACCATGTTGTAATTGGTCTGGGATATAATTAGAGCTGGCACAACTGTCTGGGAGAGGGTGCTGGCTGCTCCCCGCGGCAGAGCTCATCCTGGAGCTGATGCGTCTGAACGGAGCCTGGAGCCAAGCTCCGGTTGTATGTGCATGTGGGGAAACCATTAACCAGGGAGCGGGAAAGCTGTGATCAAGGCAGCACACCAGTACCTGACTCCTTGGAGCAGTGATTTCCATAGGGATGCTCCTATCCAGCAGTGGATGCCATTGGAGCAAACACTGCGGTTCCCAGGGGTCAGCACGCTGGCAGTTGTGTGATGAAGACTCAGCTCACCTTTAGATGTTAAGGAGAAAACGCACTGAAAGTGAGAAGAAAACAAAAGGAATCAATCAAACCTTCAGGCAGGATGGGATGAGGGCTTGTCTGTAGGAGTTGGCTTGTTTCCCTCCGGAAATGGGAATTTCTAGTTTGTGGCTCAGAGAAGGCTGGAGCCTGCCGTGACAGGGACATCGGCGTGGTCAACCGCGAAGGCTGGGCTCCAGTTCTTGTCTTGGCCTGGCCTCACAGGTCACGTCGCAGCAGGCGCAGGCAAAAGAGCAGCCTAATGGGAACCTGTTTTCCCAGACC
Source organism: Rhinoptilus africanus (assembly GCA_013400135.1). Taxonomy (NCBI): domain Eukaryota; kingdom Metazoa; phylum Chordata; class Aves; order Charadriiformes; family Glareolidae; genus Rhinoptilus; species Rhinoptilus africanus. Next base: position 84,311 of record VXBO01003081.1, on the reverse strand, counting down.
ATCTTCCCTGCTCCGCTGTCGATAGCCCAGGATGGGATGCAAGATTGAGACCGGCACTGAACTGGCAACAGTGCCCATCTCGAGAGGTGGGAAATGATGATGATGGGTGGTGAGTGGGTGGAGAGCACCCCTAAAGAGAAGGACTTGGGGGGTGCTGGTGGATGAGAAATTGGATGTGAGCTGGCAGTGTGCAATTCCAGCTCGGAAAGCCAACCCCATCCTGGGTTGCATCCCCAGCAGTGTGGCCAGCAGGGCGAGGGGGGGGGATTCTGCCCCTCTACTCTGCTCTCGTGAAACCCCACCTGGAGCACTGCCTCCAGCACTGGGGACCTGTTACAGCCAGTCCAGAGAAGGCCAGGAAGATGATCACAGGGGTGGAACAGGTTTCCTGTGGAGAGAGGCTGAGGGAGTTGTTGATATTCATCCTGGAGAAGAGAAGGCTCTGGGCAGAAAGTACTGTGGCCTTCCAGTATATAAAGGGGCATATAGGAAAGACGGAGAGAGACCTTTTACCAGGACCTATAGCAACAGGACAAGGGGCAATTGTTTTAAACTGAAAGAGATTTGGATTGGATATAAGGAAGAAATTTTTCCCTCTGAGGGGGGTGGGACGCTGGCCCAGGTTGCCCAGAGAAGCTGTGGCTGCCCCATCCCTGGAGGGGTTCAAGGCCAGGTTGGACGGGGCTTGGAGCAGCCTGGGCTGGTGGGAGGTGTCCCTGCCCAGGGCAGGGGGGTTGGAATTGGGTGGTCTTTAAAAGGTCCTTTCCAACCCAAAACCATTCCATGATACAACGTTCAGGTACCCAGGAGTGGCAGGGAGAAGCCAGGGGGCTTGTGCAGAGCTGGTTGACATGGTCAGTGTAAGCATCTGGGGGAAATCCCAGCCCTCCTGCCTGATGCCGGGTCTGTCCTGGAAGAGAGAGTCACTCACTTGCCCCTGGAGCCCGGGTTGGCGTCGGACTTGCGGCTGCTGTAAGCCACACTGTGGGACTGCCAACTCTGCGAGCGTGTCCGTGGCCGACGGTGGACTGGGACCAGCTCGGCATTCCCTGTGTCTCCCAAAGCCTAATAGATACCTGGAGAGCTGTGGCAGTCTTTCCAGAAACATGCTTTCAGCCCCTGTTTAGACCCACGAGTCAATGTTGAGGCTGTGCTCCAACTCCAGAGTCATTGCAGTTAGTTTATTTTTCAGGAAATGCCACAAACCAGTTTCCCTGCCGGTTAGGAGAAATACTTGGTGTCGGGTTTTGATTGTGTTGCAATACGCTGTTTTCTACCTGGGATGAGCTGAACTGGCCACTGAAGAGTGGGAGCTGGTGTTGTTTGAACCAATATTTGCTTCGAAGTATTGCCTAATTTCTAAACCACACACAGCAAACAAAGAGCTCTCTGTCAATTTTAAGCAGCTCTTCCCGGCTCAGAGCGCTAAGCTCAGCTGCAGACTGTACCCTCTTGACCGGAGCTGCTTGCCATGTCATGCCATTACAGGTTTGCATTTTCAGGTTGGAAATTAACATCCAGTCGACAGCCAAGTACCAGCAGTTTGACCCTTTCTGCCTTGCACAGCAGCTCGGCAGGACAGTGCCACGGCCCCGCGTCCTCTCCGTGCACATCTCCCCCTCCAGCAAACACCGACTGGTCCAGCATTGACGAGGAACCAGGTTTTCTTGACCTTCTCTCTAGAGAAAGCCACCACTAACCCCCCCAGCCCCCCTAGCTGAAGTCAACAGTGGTTTCTGCTCCACCAGCCAGCAGTCCACCCAAAATTCACCCTCTTGGACATGCAATTAGTGCCATTCCTCCCAATGAAGGATTCCAGTTTGCTTAATTAACACGAAGGTTAACAGGATTACCAGCAGCCCTGTGCAACCTTGGGAACTGTGATATTCTCGGAGGGCTTTTGGAAAGGAAGGCAGAAAACCGCGGTGGGTTCGTCATTCCTGCTGGAAACACACTTGCAAGTAGAACAGCTGAAGCCTGATAACATTCAGCCCCGCTTCCCGTGTATTTCCCAAAGATCTATGGGAACAAACCAGTAAATACTGATAGCCGGGAAAGAAAGGCCAGGAATGCCAGCTGCCCTGCATGGCCACAGTGCCCTCGGCTCCCCTCCCGCAGCACCCCTGCTCCCACGCCAGGGGCACGCACCAGGTAGTTAAACAACCCTTCTGTCCACAAAACGATCCTGTCCAGCTCTGTGGGACATGCCAGACAGTTTCCACGGGGGCATGTACCCACAACGAGGTGCTGGACCATCCCAGAGGATGCGGCTGGGTGAGAACGGGAGAAAGGGTGGCTTATTTCCAGGGGAGGAGGGAGCTGTGACTCACATGAGCCCCCGTGTACGCATCCAGGGACAAGGCAGGAGGGGTGTCATTCCCCTGCGGTCACAGAGACCAGGTCACCAGGATGGGGACATAGGCAAGAGAGTGGCAAAGCTGGTCAAGAAGACCCCGTGGTGAGAGGGGAGAAGGAGCGGAGAAGCACAAGGCGCGCCTGGAGGTGAGCCACAGCCACCCCACCCCCCCGCCGCAAGGGGACACCCAGCTGGGCCCCGCATCTTTGGCTGCCGAAGGAGCAGAGGGACATCACTGACGCAGGCAGAAGAAAGCTCCTGGCAGACGGAGCCGGCCTTGCTTGGGGATTCAGGTGATTCAGGTGGACCAAGGGTGGCTCCGGAGGAGCTGTGGGCACAGAGCTGCTGGTGGGAGCAGGTAGCAGAGCCCAGCAACCCCAAGGACGGAGAAGAAAGCGAGGGGAGACCCCAAGATGGGAAGACTTGTGAACCGGCTTGGCGGAGCGGCGCCAGCAGCCCGAGCCCCCGGGGCTGGCAGCACTGGCTGGCTGCTGGAGCCACTCTCGCTGCTGGATCCGGCCCAAGGAGCAGGGACTGAACCTCTTATCGTCCTCCGCAGCCCACAGGCAGCCCAGCTGGGCTGGCACGGCCACCCTCCGTTGCGCCCAAGCATTGTGTTGGATAGCCGCGCCGGCCAGGACTGAGATTAGGGCATTAAATGAATGGGAAAAGGGTCAGCTCACCAGTGGGTCAAGTTGAACTCTACCACTTGCTCCCCAGCCCCTTTCCAGTTAGTTAATTTGTGGTAATCATTAATACCAAGCCCTTGTCCTTATGTGGAGCCGCACAATAGCTAATTTCTAAACTGTCACCACAGCTACACGCTGTTACGTGTGTCCTGGTTGAAGCCACCTTCCCATTTAAACACTCTTACGGCCAACACCTTTCCTCGCTGATTAGTAGTGGTTGTTTTGAAACCACAAAAAATGCATTGGCCAGCATTCCCCTTCCACTTTGTAATTTTCAAGCAGCATTAAAGGGAATTAATGGAAATAAGGGTTCAGAATAACAGCAAGGCTTAGTCTTTATTTGAACCCCCTTGAACTCTAGTTAAATTAATTTTCCTTCTGCTCTTGAGATTTTCAAACGCGGATCTGGCAGTTCAAGTCACAAGCCTTGCAAGCGTCTCACCCTTTGGGGGGGTCCATAGCTAAGTACGACACCAATGACTTAATACTGGACCCAGGACCTGGGAGGGCATCTCTTCCCTGCCAGTGTTGGTGACCACCATCCCATCAGAGAAAGACACCCCCCCTGCCCAGGGATCTCTAAGGAACCCATGGTCAGGATTGATCTTTCAGTCCCTGCCAGTGTTGGTGACCATCGTACCATCAGAGAAAGACACCCCCCCTGCCCAGGGATCTCTACGGAGCCCACAGACAGGCTTGACCTTTCAGTTCCCCTTCGGAGTCCCTCTCAAGCAGCAGAGGAATTTGTTTCCTGGTCGTTGGTCAAGATGTTCTCATCAAGATAAAAATCCGAGGGGAACGGCTCCTCCCGTCCTCACCGGTCCACTCCCTGGTCGCCCAGAGCTGGCACAGCCCCAAAGGCACCACTGGTCCCTGGCTCTTAAATCCCTTCATCCCTTCCAGTAATTGCTGTTTTGCAACATGGAAAATAATAAAAGTCTTGGTACTATTCAGAGCTCTGGGAGGAGCAGAAAGCGGGGAGCAAGAGGCCAAGCTGAGCAGATTTTAAACCCCCTCCTGAGTGCTTTTAGACCCCTCCTTTGGCATTTTAATCCTCTCAGCATTTCCAGCTGTGGAGGTAAAGGAGGAGAAATTCTAGGCTGAGGTGTGCGGGCTTCGGGGCACGTATCTGGCTGGGGCTGGGGTCCTGGGGAGGGAGCTGGGGGGGGGGGGGGGTGGTAGCTGGAGACAGCAGCCCTTCCCCAGAGCCTCCGCAGCATCACCCATCGGCCCCGCGCTGGGGGTGCCTCGGCGCCGGGGAAAGCGATGGCAAAACCCAGCTGAAGTGTGACGTGGCCCAAAACAGCTCCTGAGAAGTGTTGCAAGAAGNGCAGAGGAATTTGTTTCCTGGTCGTTGGTCAAGATGTTCTCATCAAGATAAAAATCCGAGGGGAACGGCTCCTCCCATCCTCACCGGTCCACTCCCTGGTCGCCCAGAGCTGGCACAGCCCCAAAGGCACCACTGGACCCTGGCTCTTAAATCCCTTCATCCCTTCCAGTAATTGCTGTTTTGCAACATGGAAAATAATAAAAGTCTTGGTACTATTCAGAGCTCTGGGAGGAGCAGAAAGCGGGGAGCAAGAGGCCAAGCTGAGCAGATTTTAAACCCCCTCCTGAGTGCTTTTAGACCCCTCCTTTGGCATTTTAATCCTCTCAGCATTTCCAGCTGTGGAGGTAAAGGAGGAGAAATTCTAGGCTGAGGTGTGCGGGCTTCGGGGCACGTATCTGGCTGGGGCTGGGGTCCTGGGGAGGGAGCTGGGGGGGGGGGGGGGTGGTAGCTGGAGACAGCAGCCCTTCCCCAGAGCCTCCGCAGCATCACCCATCGGCCCCGCGCTGGGGGCGCCTCGGCGCCGGGGGAAGCGGTGGCAAGACAC
>VXBO01003081.1:0-79350 GCA_013400135.1 Rhinoptilus africanus | reverse complement strand
GTGGCCCAAAACAGCTCCTGAGAAGTGTTGCAAGAAGGAGGAAGGAACCAGAAAAAAAAATCTCCTGCTTCAGATGCTTTGCGAGGAGTTGCATAAGGTGAGGGAAGGTGGCTGTGCTTAGGCGTAATGATCGGTTATCTTCTAGACAAAGGGCGCTGTATGGGAAGGAATGGCTTCGTGCCACTAACCTGTTAATCACGGTGGAAAAGGAAAATTAACTCTTTTCGGGGAGTCTGGTCACTGGCAGTGAATGAGGGTCTCAGCATGGTCTTGTCCATAGCCTTGCAACACCCAAGCTGACATCTGCTGTTCTCCCCTTCACCGGAGGTTTTGCCCTTCAACACGCAATCCTCTGATCATCCTTCTCCCATCGTCTGTGTCCATCTGCCAGCGGCGTCCGCTGCAGGCGGAAAGCCCGGCCACTCTTCTGCCATGCGAAACCCAGATGGACACCGCAGCCGGAGCGCACCAGGACCACGTGCCGAGGGCAAAGGAGAGAAACACTGGTGAGCTGTGCAGTGCCGTGAGAGACATCCCTCACCGAAAGGCATCACCAGCTCTTACAACCCCATCCTCCCTCATTTTCAGCCTCTCTGGGGCCTTCCAGGAGCCCGTTCCTGCTCAGCCCCTTAGTCTCTGCCGGAGCAATGCTGGAAGAACACTGGTCCCAAACTCCACCACAGCTCTGCCCTGTGACCCTGTTGATCCAGACCCCAACCCATGGACAGTCTTCCCAGACAGACCTGGGACATGTCTGGCCACTGCAGACCTGCCTGGTGGTCCCCAGGCTGTGTCCCACCCTGCTACTGTCCCCAGACCCGATCCCAACCTGAGACCTGCCTCGTCCCCACCAGCTTCCCAGGGAATATGGACACTGGGCTGACCCCAGCTGCTATCCCAGGGCCCATCCTGCTCACCTTGCATGGAGACAGCGACGGATGACTCTCCACGCTGGGCTCCCCATCCCACCGGGAGCAGTCAGCCCTTGCAGTACCCTGGCACCTAGGAGAGAGCAACACAAATCTATCTCCTGGTTAGACCAGGGAATGGAAAACAGGAGCCCAACTCTCTTGTAGGGCAGTGAGCCCATATTTCCATCCATTTACAGCCCGCTGTATCCTGGGCAATTATTTTTTGTCTGCAGCAGTAAAGATTTTCCCTTTGAGCCACGCGTTTCTACTGAGCGCTGGCTCTCAAAGGAGTCTCAGAGCCCCGAGCTGACATCAACTCCGTCTTCTATAAACATGACATGGAGAAATAACATGAACAAACAGCAGGAAAGGCTGTATAGAAATCCTATTACAAACAATATATTTGTTCCTCTCGCGCATTCCCCTTAAGGTGGGAAATCCCCGTGAAAAGACCAGGCTGGCCTTTAGTCAAGGACAGCAGACTTGTGTAATGACGGCAGGCTTCAGGGAAGCTGGAACTACTAGGGATGCTAGCACAGGCTTTAACAGCACAGCAGAAAAAAAGCTTCTCAGGGAAACGTTTTACACCAGAAGAGCAATCAGCTTTTTGCTCATTAGCATAATATTTCTATTAGTAACACTTGCAGGGTCCGTCCGTGACAGACGACTTAATAAATTGGAGAAGCCAGAAGAAGGAAGCATCTTGCTCCCTTTTAGCCCTCTAAAAGTTCAACCGGGCTGCCTCTGTCATCCCAGGGTGTAGACATCTTCCGTAGCACGGAGTATCCCGTGGACGTGGTAGAAGACACAAATGATGGCTCCAACCGGGCACCCACTTGCCTGGTGGCAAGGGGAATTTATTCCCACCTTCAGCAATCAAAGCTGAATTAAAGGATTAACTGATCGCAAGGTAAAATCTCCGGATTTTAAGGAGAGACGTGGGCACGGGGAGCAGTCCGGGGTTAAATCTACTGTACTCACACATACCAAAGTACAGGTTGCTCATTTATCCAGCAGCCACGGTGCAGTTTCTCCTGGTCACAGGTGACCGCTTAAAAATAAAAGAGGTGGGGGCAGAAAGGCAGGGGAGGGAACCACAGAGGATGTGCCGCGGCCGGACTCCCATGGCAGGGACGTTGTCCCCAGCCGGGGCTCAGTGATGGAGAGCTTGGGGCTGTGTCCAGCTCCTGTCCCAGCTCACGCACTGCTAGCACGCAGGGGCCTGGCTTGAGAGGACAAGCAACCCCAAGCATCCCAACCCAAACCTTGGACGTAATCATCTCCTGAAGGTTTTCAAGCTAAACTCGCTTTCCTGCATCTGCAATCCTCAGCAGCGGGGTGCTGAGCCAAGAAGCAAACTCCAGCACGAGTTTGATTTTGGGGGCACAGGACACAGCCCTCCTCTCCAGGAACCGCAGCTCTTTCTGCTCATACAGCTTGACCTGGGACTGCTTTTTGAGCTCTTACACATGGCAAGATGGGTTCCCAATTTGAGGAAGGATCCCACTGTTGCTTGTTGGTTGTTTTTTTTTAACTCAGCCCTTACCCGGTTCGCAGTTGTCAAACTCTTGTGTTCACGCATCTCTTATTCAGAGGCTTTGGTGGTGAAATGGAAAGCAGGGGAGACGTATAAGATCAGGATCTGTAAGATTAGCTAAGGTTAAGGAGAAATAAGGCAAAGGCCTTATGCTCTGTCTCCTGGTGTTGGTCTGTTCAAAGGAAAATAACGCTCATAGACTGGCTGAGGAAGATCTGGAAAGAGACACATCCTGCACCAACAGAAGGACAATGCCTGAAGGTCTCTGAACACTAACATCCATTCCCTGGGGCACGGGGGCTGCCAAACCCTCCCTGGAGCTACCACGCGTGGGAGCAGACAGACCACCCTCCAGAGACAGTCTTCACACGCTCCACGGCCGATGGAAACCACTGCAGCTCCAGACACCAGCAGAGCTTTTCCATTCCTTGTGATCTGACCTCGTGTCTGTAATTTGTCCCAGGCTGTTTTAAGCCATACGTACATCTATGGCTTCCCCCTTCTCTCCTTTCATTGCCAACAGCCTGAAGTGCTTTAGTCTGTCTCTCCCGGGGCTCAGTTCCTCGTGTCTTAACTTCTTCCCAACCTGGATCTGCATCCTCCTCATTCAAACTTGCCTTTTCGAAGATGGGGTCAACAGAAGTGAAGAGGGGATGGCTCCATCTGGGATGTGGTGTCCCACTAGACTGTTTGGAGCAGTTTCTATTCCATTCTTCCCTGCTTCCCGGCTGCTTGAACTGCTGAGCCTCACTGAACGAGCATCTCCCTTGGGCTACCTTCAACATAGATCTTCTCTCCAACAGGGGAAAGATGTCTAGAGCCCACTCTGCTGCACGACAGGCACCAAGAGTGGTAACACGTACCCCTCTGCCTGCACCCTTCTTGCATCCATCAACGTTGTACGGCATCTGCATTTTCCTCAGCCTTGACTCACAGAGAATTAGGTTTTTTCCTAAATATCAGCTCTTGCCTTCTTACAGCATCCTAGGGAGAGGCACCAAAGAATGCCTCAACCCTACCCAGACTCATGTCTGGTGGGACAGGAGCCCCTCCAAGGTGTCCTGCCAGCTGCCTTGGGGCAGCGTATTGCAGAAGATAGAGAGGATAAGCGTGAGGAAGAACCATAAAGCAGCAAAGATAGAAATAAACAGCCCAGACGAAGGTCATTCCCTTGGTCCGCAGCGGAGAAAAGGATCCAAAGCCAAGGCAGCAGAGGTGAGGGGGGCACAAGTTGTAACACGTGATCCCTGGAACAAAGTTCAACCAAACTGTAGCCTGATGAATCCCCTCTGTGCAAACAGCGGCTGCTTGCTCAGCAAATACACCAACCACAGCTCCGGCTGCTGCCGCCTCGGCCAGGATTTTTTGGAGGAGGGGATTTTTTTTAACATCTGCAAAGAACTGGCATTTGGACCACTTCGGCAACTGTTGCATGTCGGGGGGTTCTACCTTCACACGCAGCCACAGCGCACCCCGTTCCCCTCATCGAACCACCACCGTCAGTCTTCAGCGGTGCAACCAGGAGCGCCCTTGCTCTGCTGGATGCAAGAGAGTCCGCCAATGAAACTTGATAAAACACCCATATCCAAACCCACAGCACCCGGAGGACTCCATCCCCACCTTCTTCAGCTCCTTGGCTTTCTGTAGGACTATGGTTGTGCAGCAATTGTGCACTTGGTCCCTCTGGGACAAATGTGCCCTCAGACCTCACGGGAAGCTCTCCAGGTCCTGGAGCAAGATGGGAAAGGATATCAGAGACGTCAGGGCAGGAGGAAGGAATGAAGGCAGCCAAGGAGATGGTGCAGGAGCAGAGTGCCTTTGCTGATTGTGCTGCTCTGCCTGACCACATCCCCAGGGCTGCTACATCCAGCTCAATCTTCTCCTCTCCTCCTGCCCCACAGGTCCACACGGAGCACCCACTCCGGCTCTTGAGACCACAGCACGGTGCTCTCGGTCCCCAGACCCCTATCGTGTCTCTGATGAGTCACACCTCTCCTCACACATAGACTCTGGACCCAAATCTGTCCCTCTGAACCTCCGACCCACCACTGCCAGCAAGAAATGGCAACGGCCGCCTTGTCCCGGCACGTAGTGCTGTTTGCACAGCCCTTGCTCAAACACAATGGCCGGAGCCGGCTTTGCGTGGGGCACAGCTCCCCACCGCCAATGCCGCGACCTCCCTCCCACCCGGACCGGCTGCCTCCGTGGGATCACAATTCCTCATTCTCCACATCCGTCTCTGCTTCAGCGCCTGCGGGAGCCTGCAGGCAGGTGTCCACGGTTCAGCTCTGCGGAGGATGAAGGGTCACGCTCTTTCCATGACTCGCCTGGTCGCTCCTCAACTAACCCACGGTGTCTCAGAGGGCACTGACATCTGAATTAGGTTAATTACTGCGGTTATATATAGTAATCCAGTATAAACCTCAGACAGTGTTGTACAGCGGGGCTTTGTTGGTCTTGGAGACGACAACGGTGACTTGGCCAATCTTCAAGCCCTGGATATTTTCTGTCTTAACACTGTCCTGAAGGCGAGAAGTGATGGGAACGTGGCTTATCCACAGCCTCACCACCAGCTGAGCGGCAGCAGAACCACGCAGAGAGCTTGGGAGCCCCAGCAGGAGCCTGACCTACAGCTTGAAGCACAGGGTCCCCTGTAAACCTTGAGCCATGAAGCCCCAGACCAGCAAAAATAAATAAATAAATAGACCCATCATCAGGCACTTGGTATCCAAAAGGAGCAACTCCCCCCGCAGGAAAGCTTCGGGTCCAGAGTCCTTCTGGCCAAAGGGAGAAGCGGCAGAGCCCGACCTTTTGTGTACCTGATGCGTGCAGGGGAGTCGGTAGCAGGCGCAGAGCATCGGCTTTTTGCCTGTAGTCGAAGGTGTCACACGCTCACAAAAGCTCCAGAGACCAGACCAAGAAGCTGGTGGGACCGGCACGACTCAGACCTGCAAACTTTTCTGTGGGGATACGACTATAAAAGTCCTTCCTTCTTGGGGTCAGGAGGTCGGTGGCAAAGGGACCGGACCAGAACAGACCAGCACGTGCTGGGGGACAAGCAGAGGGGCAAAGCGAGTCTTCCTGTGAACTTCTTCAGCCCCGTTGCAGGCTTCCAAGGCTTGCAAATTATTGTCCTTGCCCTGAAAACATTTTGGACACATCAACAGATTGTTCCATTGCAACCGAGGATAGAAAGTGCAAATCTCAGGGGCTTTTTTCCTACAGAAAGTAGCTCTAATCAGGAAATACTTTATTGTGCCTGTTCTCTGGGCAGCTGCCTGTGATTTCCATGCTGCTTTGATGACCCCTGCAGGGACAAGCAGTAAAAAGTCCTGAGTTTTTAATCCTTTCCTCACCAAGAGGAGCTGTGGTGCGGACACGGACAATGCAGTTTTTGTAGGGAACAGCTATCAAGGCCGGACAGTCTCTTCTCCTTGGGGAAGTGAAGATTTAACACTCTCAGGAAGCTCCCGGAGTTTGAGGTCCTTGTGCAGGGAAGGATGACTGCTCTCAGGAGCATCCAGCTGTGGTGGGGTACGAATGGAGGAACCATATACAGCATCTGCTGCATGGAAATTGCTGCAGAAGAGCCAAAATATGAGGGCGTGCATGTTGGTGACGGCATGGAGTGGTGCTGGCCATGTCCAAGGACCTCTCCTGCTGTTTTCCATCTTTCTCTTGCTTTTGACACGCTCCACCCCTCCTAAAACTCCCAGATCTCCGGATAGTTGTTTTCAAGCTCGTCCTTCTACATAGCCACATAGTTGCCGCTTTTCCCCTTTCCCTGCTGGGCACTTTCTTCTCCAAGTCCCTCAAGGACTACCACTAGTCCTTTTGTTCTCCTCTTTGCTCATGGGACTCCATGATCAAATTCCCAGTAGGTCCGATACAGCCTCACACGAGGGCTAGCGTCCTCGGTGTAAGAGAAGGTCATGGTCTGCAGGAAAATATAAATTCAGTTTCCTTCCTCTTACTGAACTGAGGCTTGCTTGAGTGCAGCTGGGATTTGGAGAGAGTAAACTCTCACGTCCCACCTCCCGGACACAAAGACGAGGAGGAAAGATTTGATTTAACTGTGGCCGTCTCCTCCAACACTAGCTGACCATGACCCGTGCGGTAATTCCATTTCATCATGGCTGCACGCAGCCCTAATATGAACTGAACCAATGTTTTACGAGATCTCGGACCACAGGCTGTTAAATTAATACCTGCTGTGATGCCCTCCTTGCAGGGTGCTCGCAGAAACGCTCTGCAGCATCTCTCCACCTCTGGGGCGTTGGTTTCATACTCACATGTCGGTGCTGTAGCTTTCCTAGAAACCATAAAATCTCTCCTAGATTTCACTCCGTTTTGTTTGGGTTGATTTTTTTTTCCCATCAGGTGAGGCACCAGCGTTTACCCGGTGCCCTGTCATGCTTTCCATAAATAGGAGGCGGCATCAGACCAGGAGGTCCCCACCCTGTTTGCCTGCTGATTTGTTTCAAAAGGCATTTGCTCTGTAAACGCCTGCTCCACCTGGTTTCCCTTGGTCAACATAGCTTTTCTAGCCAGGCTTCATCTGAAAACCATTTCCACTATTTTGTGGCGGGCCCCAGGTGCTGGCCGAGGCACAACTGGGGCTGGACCCAGCACTTACCCGCTCCTGCAGGTCAGACGCAGCTGCACAGGACTCCCACAGGCTGTGCAGAGTCCTAAAGAGATCTTTAACTGAAGTAAAATAACTAAAATACATGCAATTCGCCCACTAGAGCTTCCTCTCTCCACCAGGGCTGAGGAGACTCCATGCCACTTGCTTTTCTGCTCCCAGACACCTACAGACAGACCAGCAACTGCTCCCAGTAACGCGTAACCTGGTGTCTTTGTTTGGAGAAGGCGACATGGACGGCCATCAGGAATTGTTCAGAAGATCCTGGATCCTACAAGGCCTTGAAGGATCTGGTCTAATGTCGCAGCCACCCTAAAATACACAGGTCTTCCAGCGCCGGAGTGCTGACAGCGCTGCAGGCTTGGGAGGCTGCAAGACAAAGCCCAGGCTTGTGAGGTCTCCCTCCTAATCTCTCGGAGGTCTCTGGCAAGGAAATAAAACCAACTGAAAAGAAATCGCAAAGCCCGTTCCCAAGGTGAGTGGAGATGTATTTGGTTGTTCCAAGGCTTCTGATAAGGCGACTGAGATTAAAGAACAAATAAGCGTACGGTTAGCGCCAAAGCCCCAAGGCGAGCTGAAAAGCATACAGCCAGGAGCAACCAGGCGCTTCTCACCTAAACTTGAGCACATCCAGATGTTCTTCAGCCTTCACGTCCAAGAGGAGCTCTGCCAGGAGCTGGCACAGGCTCTGTCCCTTCGGGACAAGATCCTTGGGCCAGCGGGACCCCACACAGCCCAGTGTGACAGCACCAGCCCAACGCTGGGCTCTCTCCATGCTTTGCTCCCGACTTCCCAGAGAGACACATTTGCTCCCGTTGGCCTTGAGCATCCTTTCGGAGGGAGCTGGTATCGGTGGGCATGTCACTGCAGAGCGGGCAGACTTCGATGTCCCAGGAGAGATGCTGAAGATAATAGGAGCTAATTAAATGAGCATGGCTCACTCACTCTGAAAAGTATAAAATTAACTAAATTTCAATTTAGGTAGGCGCTAATGGACCAGCAGCTGCCCGGCAGCGGAAGGGGAGGCTCGGTGTGTGATAGATTTCAAAATGACTCGGAAAGTAAACTCGCGCTTTGCTGATAATGCGGTGCACTGGATTCTCCCGAGAAAGGAGTCTCGAAATGACCGTGGCTCGTTTCATGAATAGGTCTGTCTGGAAACTGGTCTGAAAAGCAAACAGAAAAGCTGCACAAAGAGTTTACCGGAGGTTGGGGGTGTGGAAAGCCCGTCCACCTCTAAAGTTTCTCTCCATGAGGGGTTTTGCAGGAAGGAGTGCAGACCTAGGAAATTAGGATGTCCCAGATCCCAGTTTCCCTACTGTATCCGAGGCTGACTCGCTGACACACACAAACCTCTTGTCTTCTCAGCCCCATGAGATCCAGCGAGCCGCGGGCTGCCAGGGTACGAGTGACATGGCCAAACTGACCAGGCATAAGCAGAAAATGATGAAGAGAAAGTCCTTGCTTAAGCAAGGTGCGTGCAAAAAAAAAAAAAAAAAAAAAAANAAAAAAAAAGCAAAGAAATAAAAATAGGGGGGGAAAAAAATGCCAAAGCTACGTGAGCAGGGACAGCCCTGCCCGCCTTGGCAGCACAGGAGTCGGCCGTGCTCCTCTCTCCTGCCGGGGTCAGGGTGATGAGTTGTGGCACTGCCTGAAGGTACGGTTTTATGTGCCTGTTGAGGTTGTTCTTTTGTTGCTGTAAAAGGCAGATGCCCAACCTCAGCCATGGCTTGGCCGTTCCTTGCAGGGTGGGAGGAGGCAGCACCAGGCAACGGGAAACATTAGGACTAAGGACCCGAACCAAGAGGCAGAGGTGGGCTTCTGGGGTTCCCGATGGGATGCTGTGAGCGAGCAATGGGAGATGGGCCAGTGGAGCCTGGGAGGCGGCACAGGCAGCATGGGCACAGCAGGAACCGGTGGTGGCAAACAGGACCTTGTGGTCATCCCAGGTGAGGAACAGGTCCCAATCCACCATCAGACGCGCCTTCCCTGACTTATTTCAGTGGGAGCAACCTCCTTCCAGGTCCTCGGAGTCTATCTACCTGCATGAGGCAAAGGGACAAGAGTCTCCAGCCCGGAGTCTATGGCTGCAGGTACCTGGGCTCCCGCCGCAGGGGTAGCCGACGCCACCTGCAGCCCTCCCTTGTGGAAGCCCCTCTCACCAGCTGAGGTCTGCCCCCCCATCATGGCCCTGCCGAGAGGTCTTCCAGGCTCCTCTAACATGAGACAAGTAGTATTTTTACTCCTGGCCCTCCCCGGGATAATTTTAACCCTGGGTATGGCTTTTCTGTAGCGTTCTGGTTTTCCCCCTCCAGCTAATGGCTCTGCTGGGAATTTAAGGAGCATTGACTGCTTCTTGTAGACACAAAGAAGTTTTCTTTTATTTTGCAGATGTTCTGCTTTGACTTTAGAAGGTGCCATTTCCAGCAGGAGCCCTATCACTCTCCGTTCCCTGCTAAGGAAACCTCTGAGGGACACTGCCACCCCAGGAGCTCTCCAGGGGTTCTCCAACCTCCCTTGGCAAAGCCCTAGAAGCAGTTTCCTCCTCTGCCCCACGACCCCAGTTTCTGTCCTCTACAAAGACACCTCCAGGCTACGGCTGTCTCCTTCTTGCCAGCACACACGAGGACATCGGTCCCCTCCTCGTTAGCCAAGGAAAACATTGTACCGGAGAGAGCCGCGGTGGCCTTTCTCATGTACCTCACTTTCGCAGCCCTGTCTCAGCATCCCAGCTCTGGCAGGAGAAGAAAGCTTCGCTGCTCCCGCCTGGAAAGCCTTTGCTGGCTCCTCACCCTCGCAGGGAGATCTGTTGTGCCGCCCGCCTGAAGGCGGCTGTTCACGCCTTGGGGCTCAGCGAGGAGTGTTGCTGACGGCAAACATATCTGCCGTTAGCAAAGACCAAACAAAAACCCACAGGCGGCTTTTCTGCCGTGTTATTTTCATGCTGGAGTAGTCCCCACCTAGCAGGAAAAGGAATAAGGTGCGGATGAAGGGCGGCAAAGAGCAAGTTGATATTACAGAGAGGCTCAAGCCCTTGCAAACCCCAGTGCTCCCCCTCACACCGCCCATTCCTCCAGCAACTGGTCCATCATCCCAGGCTGGAAATCTGGGTCACAGGTCTCCTCTTTTCCTCACCGGAGAGGCAGTCAGCTTCCTACGTGTTCCTCTTCACCTCAAACCCCAGTACAGCCCTGCAAATGGACTAGAGATGCCTGCTCTCCAGGTGCAGGGTGCAGCTTGTCCAACATCCCTGGGAAAAACCCACCAGCAGCCACCCCAGGCCATGGAGAGGCCAAGTGGGAAAGCTGCTGGATGAGAGCGGCAAGGTCTTGGGTACCTCGAGGCAAGCTGAGGTCTCCTTGCTCATTAGTCTTAAGCAGGGGTGGGAGTAGGGGGACCAGGGACAGGAAAGGGCTGGAGTCTTTGGGGATCTGTATCCGCCTTCTGCTGAGATCAGCCCATCCCCAGGCGGTGAACGCGCTGCCCATCCAAGGAGGGTGCACGTACCACCATAGTATGAT
Source organism: Rhinoptilus africanus (assembly GCA_013400135.1). Lineage (NCBI taxonomy): Eukaryota > Metazoa > Chordata > Aves > Charadriiformes > Glareolidae > Rhinoptilus > Rhinoptilus africanus. The sequence continues at coordinate 68,736 of VXBO01003081.1, read as the reverse complement.
GACCCTATGAGGGTCACACTCGGTAGCGGGCAGCTGGGGCAGTTCTGCCCCACCAGGACAGTCCTCACACCCACAAAAAAGTCACGAGCCTGTTAGGCCATCCCAGCGGGACCTGGCTGCCCAGTCTGCAGAGACAGCCCAATCCCTCCTATAAGGGCATCTTTCACTTCTCAACAGACGCAGCTGCAAAAGACGCATTTGCCTCCCCCATCTCCTGACCCCTGCTCCAGCATCTGCGGGGGAGAAGAGACCACTGGGTTTAGTTTCAGGTGACTGCCGTCTCCACCACGGCCCTCAGACACTGGTCCACAAGCAGAGCCCCATCCCGTCCAGGTCACGCTCCAAAACAGCCTCTCTGGGATGCAGTTGCAAGGTAGAAGCATCAATCCATGAGAGCTGCCGAGGTCCTGCAGATGTGGCCTCTGACATGAGAAGCGTGCAGGCAGAGGAGCCATCGGCTCTGCTTCACCTCACCAGATGCCAGCAGAAGCACCACTGCAGACCACTGCCTTTGGAGTTTCTCTTCCATAGACCTGTCAAGTCGTGCCCAAGAAAGAGGCAGCAAACAGGAATACAGGAGATGCTGAGCAGGATTACACACCAAAACTGGACCTCTCATGAGGTCCCCATGGACAAATAGGCTTGTCCTTAGGCAAAAAAAAGTGAGCTGGGCAGCGGCAAAACCCACAAGCGACAACTGAGCACGAGGACAAAATCAAGCCTGTCTGGGCACCCTCACGTCGATGAGCCTCTGGATGCTCCCGGCAAGGGTGGCCCATGCTTTGTGGCAATAGGATGTCCCCCAAGGTCCTGCATGGGGGATGCTCACAGACCCCTCAGCCACCTATCCCGCGTCACCGTGTCCCTCTCAGACTGCACGGGGCCATGGCTGCGCCGGGGGAAGGAGAGGGGAGAAGCACCAGCCCTCACTCCCAACAGCAGAAAGGGCTTTGATTCCTGCAAACAGCGAGCTGACCCGTGGCTCTCACCCAGCCCCGAACTCCCCGATAAGCTGCCAACTTGGGGAGATAGCAGGAGCGCAGGATGGGTGGAGAAGGCGACAGCCCCACAGTAAACTTGTGGTTTTGATGAGGTGGACGGGGAGAGGCAGCGCCTGCCTGCGCGAGGGCGAGGGGAACGGCTGCCTCCATGCCTGCGAGGGGGGAGGGAGGAAGCTGGGGGCTTTTGTCCCTCCTCAAAATCAGAGGTCTGGGCTGGAAGTGACTTATCAGCCTGGTATGCATTTCCTGAGACCCACGGTGAGGGGTGAAGGATGGGTGAAGGGAAAAACGCACACTGCCAGGCTCCTCTCCACCGGTGCCAGGAGGCAGGTGGGGCGCCTGGACCCGCAGAACTGGTGTTGCACAGCCTGAGCCACCAGTTCCTGGTGACACACGCCACAGCCACACGTCCTCCATCTCTCCCCCTGCCCCAGGGGTCTGGTGGCAAGAACAGGGAGCACGTGGTCCCGCTCCCCGGGCTTAGGGTCCCTGGTCATGCAAAGCCACGGCTGGGTCTTGCTGATGCTGTGCAGGATGCTGGGATGAGCCTCGAAAGGGAAGGATGGGGAGGAAAAGCTACGGAAAAGGGGGGAGACCCTGAGGAAAGGACTGGCTGCGGACCCCCACCATGAAGGGCAGCTACTCAGTCCTCCTTTGAGTTGTCTTGCACTGTCCCCCAGCCAACAAGAAGCAGACCCAGTGACCATTTCTCTCCCGGTACTGGGAAACAGTTGGCTTCCTATCAGGGCTCTGCTGCTGCTGGTCATCCTGGCACAGCACAGTCCCGGCATGGGACTCCAGCCAGTCTGAAGATGGCAGATACAAGATAGACATGGATTAGGCAGCGCCTGGAGCAGCGAGTATGGTGAGGGGAAGCAAAGGAGGGAGCCAGGGATTGCCGTAACCCCAGGGCAGGGTGGATGGAGCCAGGCGGTGTTGGAGAGGATGAGCTCCATGCCCCGCAGGTATGACCCAGCCTGCACAGGATCGCAGCAGCACAGACCCAAAGACTGTATCAACGCAGGGATTATCAAGAGCTAAAAAAAACCCTGTGAACAAACCATCTCTGCCCTCAGCTTTGTCAAGAAGCAACAGCAGGACACGAGGAGGAAAAAAAGAGGGACAAAGATCAACCCCAAAGAGCAGAACAGGCGGGCGTGAGAGGTCGAAGCAGAACATCGACAGCCACGGGTGAAACCAAGGAGTAAGGCAGGCATGCAAACATGGGTGGCACGGCCACCCCCCGCAGTGTCCACACGGGCCCGGACAGCCCACCCCACCGCTCTACGTGACGTGGTTTGCAGAAGGCCATGGTCATCTAAACGTGCCACTCACCGGAGTGGAAACCGGTCGCTCCCTGGGGCACGAGCTGGAGAGCAGGGCACCAGTGGGAAGGTCCTCTGCAGGCTCGCCGTCCCGGGCGGCCCCCCCCCGGGGAGGGGCCGCCAGCCGCAGGCACACAAGCCAGGCGCCGGGTGTTTGCTTTCCATTCTCCCGGTCTGACGATAACCACCCGCTCCCCAGCCAAGGCTCCGGCTCACCATGCTGAAATTCAGAAGGTATTTGATCACGTAAGTGGATCATTTATTTATTTCCTTAAGCACAATGCTATTTTCCATCCTACCCAGAGGCCGTGTCCTCGTGGGTCCCTCTGCATTGGGAAATGGTTGGAAGCGGTGGTGGGAATGGGCAGAGGGGCGCTTCCGTTCTGCACAAGTGCGGGGAGGTCTGGGCTGATGGGGCTCTCTCTTCCAGCGAAGCTCCAAGGGCGGCACTTCTCCCTGGCACAACGGGTAGGAAAACAGCGTCTTTTGTGAGGTCTGGTACCGCAAAGGTGGAAGAGCAGTAACGACCTTGGTGAGGCTGATCCCTCCTGCTTCATCCCGGGCGAGGGCTCCCCGCTCGCAGCTCTGCCCGCTCGCCCGCGGGGTGGATGTGGAGCAGAAAGGTGGCTCTGTGCAGGTCTTTTACACGGCAAACCCAATTAAGGGTGAGGCGCGCTCTTCCACAGCCTCGGCGCTGGAGAGGATGGATGAGGAGCAGAGAAGGGCAAGGCTTGACTTCGTGGTGGATCCCTCTTGCTGGGGGAGATCGTTTTGGGGAAAGACAGCCTTTTCCCAGGCACCTGCGGCATCTGGGGTGTTGCGGACCCTCCTGCTGCACATTGAGATGTGGCACAGGGCAGCTGGGGGTTTTCCTAACCCAGCCGGTTCACGGATCGGTTGGGCATTGACACAGGCAGGCAGTGCCCTTGCTGCACCACCTTGTCTTCTCCCGAGCCTCCTGCAGACCATTGTGACCCCCTTCTCCCATTTATTTGATCCAGAGATGGCTCCAATCACTGCTCACAGGCTCCAGGCTGTCACTGGCGTACGTACTGTATACATCAATTCTCCCTGCAATATGGTTCGCTGCCTGGAGCGTATCTAGCCACGGCAAATCCATAGTCATTTTCTGCTACCGGTCTGCCTGGAGAACCCAGGCTCGGCCACCTCCCACAGCGCCCGGAGCGCAGCTGAGACCCCGCCAGCCGACCACAGGACCATCCCGGGTTTGTGTGGGACAGGGAAGGGGCACAGGTCAGAGGGAAGCAGGGCCGTCCTCTCTGCTTCAAGCAGAGAGGGGAAAAACAGAGGGGAAGCCTGCAAGTGACTGAAACCCAAGCAGCCCCCTCTCCCCTGCCAGGAGCAGGCGGTGAGACACAGCGGGGGGCATCATCCCTCGCAAATAAATGACCGACAGGGTGGTTTGTTATTAAATCCCTCAGCTGCTGTGCTTCTGCTGATGAGCCCTCGCATCTCTGGGGGGACGCATCCGTCTTTGCACCCCTGCTTTGGCACTTTCTGAGGTGACAGCACACAGGCTCTGATCCGCGGGGGCTCTTCAGCTACAGCCGGGGGCATTCGCAAGGACTTTGGTGGCTGCTCTCGCAGCCTGACCAGCCCTACGGGGCAGCGCTGGCTCCCAACAGCTCCGACTGCATGCCGGGCATCTTCCTGCTGCTTTGATCCCAAGTGTTTAACTCTGCCCCAAGACACCCACACCCATGATCTCATCCTGGCGTGTTAAACTGACGGAAGACTGTGAAGGAGCTACCCATGGAAAGCAGTCGAACCTCTTGAAGGCTCGTCCAGCTGCTCCAGCCTCCAAGACAAAGGCTTCTCATGCCCCATGTGCCATTTTATCCCCTTTTTTTCTGCCTCCAGTGCAACTTCTTGGCATCTTCAGTGCTGCCACAGCTCTCCCTTCCTCCATGAACCCTCCATGAAACATGTACATCCCACCAGAGCCAGCCTGCAGGAAGGGCTCTGGCTTTACGTTAGCCTGATCGGACCCAAGCAGCCAGCAACCCGTTGCGTTGTTCAATGGTCATCCCAAAGATGCAGCAGACTGGCAGCAAAAGGACCTGGATCTTTCAAGGATTCTCTGCAGGTCGAACGTTTAGTACTAGGGACCTCTGTGGAAGCAAGTCCAGAATTATACCTGCCGGGGAAGCGTTGCATCATTCTGCCTTTGCTGCTGGGTGCTGGTGCAGATGTCCCCAGAGAGAGGGCTGGAGTATATCGCTAAATACCATACAGTTATTTCACTCTTCATTCCTTTCTCGCCGCTTTTCTTGGGCTGGCCAGGCAGATGAACTCATCATCAGCTGCGCCTTGGGCGGTGAGAGAGTTGGATCAGGTCTCCAACAAGATCTGTCCGGCAGCATCACTTCATCCTGGAGCAACTCCTCCTTCACTGCCTTCTCCCTCTTTGGTCTCTCTGGCCACTGAAGACCTTCCACACCGGGGTATTTCAACAAGCCTTACCTTGCAGCAGCTCTGGGGCAGCGCCGAGTCTCTGCTTCAACCCTTTCCCTTTAAGGAGTCTTGGCATTTTAAGCACTGTTTCGGCATCTAGCATTTTTCTGATCTGTTCCTTGTCATAGCCATTTATCTTTGACACCACGAGGCTCCTTCCTTGTGCTGCTGGCGTGGCCGGGCAGTGAGCCATGTGCACGCTCGCCAGCCACCCATCCAAGCTCATCGGAGCTTGGCAGTCTGCTCCTCAAGTGGAAAATGAGCATGGTTGCCATCAGGTTTGGGGGATGCTGCGAACTACTTTGCTCAGCACGCTAGTAGGTGCGTGCCTTTTGAATCCTCAGCAGCACTGTCCTGAACAAAGACCTCCCAACCTCTACAGTCCCAAGTACTTTAGACATTAAAACTCTCCCAGAAGGAGCTTAGAGTTTCAACTCAGTGAGGGACATTATTGAGAGCAGGGCAGAACCATACCCAACAGCGTCCAAACTGATGCACAACCCCTACAGAAGGAAACTGCAGTTACTCACGATGTTCCATCAACAATTTTTCTGGAGCAAGTCCAGTTTTTCAATAGCAAACCCAAATTCCTCATGCCGGCACCAAGGGGATGCACGTGACCACTTAGGACAGCCCGTGTTTGCATCGTTGCTAGCTCATCAAGCTGGGACGTCTCCCACACGTCACAAGATTGCCTGGAGTAGGAGATAAAAGCACCAAGGAGATGAAGAAATTCTGGGACAAGCAGGTCTGTGCGGTCCCAGGCTCACTGCCTTGGTCCAAAGCTGTCCACCAAAAGAAGCGGGCAACATCAACAAACATCAGCTGTCAGAGCACAACTTCCAGGCAAGGACTGCCCAGATTTCTGCACTCCTTCATTCTTCCTAATTAGATCCCTCCGTATCATGCTCAGCAAAGCAGCCTGTGCCTGCTCCCTCCCTCCGAGAGGTGGGGAGCAGACATCTGGGGCTTTCAGGCTGGACTCCCGCCCCAGGAGGAGCCCACAACAGAGGATTTACAGTATAAATCACCTCCTGTTTGGCAACAGGAGGTTCCCTGGGTAGAAACCAGCAGAAATGAAAGGCAAACTAATCCTTTTTCCCAGGAAGTTTAGTTCCCAGACCGCTCCGCTTAAGATTAAGACTCTGATGAAGCTCCACCACGGTTTGCAGCGAGCCCGACCAACAGTTAAAGTCCCCTGGCAATGTTTTCCATGGCCTGAATGTCCCTACACACAACCCCAAAACCCCATAGCATGGTGCCGATGACTTGAAACCACGCTGCCATTGTAGACTTGGCTAAGACCAGACCAAAGCCAGGTTGCACACCGGAGAGGCACAGCGGGGACCTGTGAGGGCAGCAATTGCCCCCAACGGCAGGCGTCAAGAGAAGGGGAAAGCAGGGAAAACAAAGGTTTATTGTCTTCGTTTATAAAGATAGGGTCCCGACATTTCTCGGCCGGGCAGGGCAGGCCAAATGCAAGCAGCGCCTGCTCCTGAAGTGGGAGCCCAGGCTGTGCTGAGAGGGTGTCCCTGAGCAGCCAAGGGACTTCGCGGTTATCACTGTTTGCCTTTCAGTGCGATAGCTGTGTCCCAGCTGGAAATTTCCACTGGGCTACGCTGCCGGAGCACAGCCTCCGAGGTTCGTCGGTTATCGCTGCCTCTGCACCTCTTTCACCCATGAAAACATGATCTTACTTTAAAAAAAAAACCAAACAACTAAACAAAGTCTCGATCTCTTTCCCCTCTGTCGTCCCCCCCCCAACACACACACACATTTCTTCTACCTACTAATGGTCTGAGATGTCTTCTGCCTTGTAGGAAGTTGAACGCAATATACAGGTGCCAGCCAGGTCGGCTCTGGGTCTTCTTCAGCCTCCTCATCCTCCTCTTGGTCACACTTCAAGTCGTGGAGAAGCTGCAGCCTCCCAGGTAGGTCCCCAGCAGGACTGCAAACCTCAGCCTCCAGCCTCTTGCTGACCAGCGGGGGTTGGCTTAAAACTGTCCTGCTGAAAATCACCCGACAGTGTCTTCTTGGGAAAGGACCTCTCTGGGGCTCTCACACCCCAACCCCTCTGCCCTGCTCAGAGCTGAGCCTGCTCTGGGTCTAAACCAGGCTGCTCTGGATGGCCTCAAAACCCCGCAGCCCTTGAGGTCATCTTCTCCAGGCCACCTGCTCTTCCTTCTCCTTGCCTTCTCTTGCTTTGCCGCTTTCCACCGTGCTCCAGGGGGACAGGGGCACTGGCACATCGCTACTGACCTCTCCTTGCACCCACCCCAACCTCCCAGGGCAGTGGTCAAGTCCTACACCCGCCACCGATGACACTCACCCCAAGACAGTCGGGGGAACGCTCTCTGGGGTGTCTGCAGGGGTCGGGGGGGTGTTTCGTTGAGCTGCAGAGGAGCTGCCCTCATTGCACACTCCTTCCGTCTTCTGCCCGTCTGCAGCTGAGTCCCATGTCCCCCCCGTTACAGAAACTGCCGCTGCGAGCTGGAGCGCGCCCTGCAGCCCAGCATGGACCACGGCCAGGAGAGGCTTAGCTACGCCCTCCGGCCCCCCGACCTGCCGCGGGAGGACCGTTCCCCACGCTGGCAGAGGAAAGCCATGCCAGCCCCCACTTCGACTGAAAGAGCGCAGGACGTTTTTCAGATGCGTCTGTACTTCAGCCGGGAGACCCCGCTGGAAAGCAGCCCAGGCAGGCAAGAACAGCACTGGCCCTGGCGGCCCGTGGAGGGCAGCAAGAAGGTGAAAGCCCATCCTTCGTCCACGAGGCTGAAGTCCCAGCTTCCTGGCCTGAGAAAAGCAACCGGAGAGGGTCCTTTTCCAGGTCTTCCTGGGAGGATCCCCGCAGTTTTGGCAAATGCCGACGCTGTCACCAGCAAGTTCCTAATCTTTGCAAACAGGATGACCGCAGAGGACCGCGGGAGAACATCACCACCAGGAATGAGGCAGGTGGTGGTACGGAGCCAGTCGCAGCCTCAAGCCATGGGTTCCCTCCACCATCAATGGGGCGACTTGCTTGAACACTCCTTGCCAAATTCAGCTCAACCTCCGCAAGCAGAGGACTTCTACAAGAGAGGATTTTTCCCAAGCTGGACAGAAGTCTCGGAGGGCGACAAGGTGATTCCTGGAGCCGGCCATCAGGCCAGAGGGGTCTCCTCCCAAGGGACATGCAAACCCAAGACTGACATTGTGTTCCTCAAAGTCCACAAGAGCGCCAGCAGCACCGTCATGAACATCCTCTTCCGCTTCGGCGAGACGCACAACCTCACCTTCGCCTTCCCCATCGGGGGGGGCAACCAGCTCTTCTACCCGCGCCACTTCATGGCGAGGTTCGTAGAGGGCTTTTCCCCCAGCAGCCCTCGGCGGTTCAACATCCTCTGCCACCACATGCGATTCCTGCAGCCGGAGGTAGGGGCAGAGCCTTGGGAAGGGTGAAGAGGGGAGGGAGAGAGGGGCTCGTGGGGAGCAAGGTGGGACAACTGTAGAGCACCTGAACTTTTCAGGGATGGAGCTAAGGAGAGACAGGCTTGCCCCCAGGTACCTCCCGTGTTAGGGCATCACCTGGGAGCTTCCGTAAAGAGGTTTGATGCATCGCTGTGCTGTGACCTGAGACAAGCCAGGGGACAGCATCCATAGCAGTCAGCGACCATCATCTCGTTCTTGTCTGCTGGGCCCTTGGAGACATCGTGCTCCCTGGACAGGCCCAGAGGGTCCCATCTGCAAGAGGAGAATGCCTTGAGCTCAGGTCAGCCATGCCCAGCATCCACCCTCCTGGATGCCGTTGGAGGACATGCAGATCTGGCAAGGAGGCAGGAGGTATCTCAAGCCCGGACAGGCCCCCCAGCTGTGACGGGGAGCTGTGGGCACTGCTCTCCCCTGTACCTCTCCTGGGGCTCCCCACAGCTGGCGTAAATGTTCCTTTGAGGATCTGCACCCTAAAACCCTCCCCAGCGCCCACCATCTCTGATTCCAGCGAGCGTTTCTGCTTTCCAGCGGAGCACAGGATGGAGAGCGAGCAGCTCCCTTCTACTCCACCTTTAAAACCTCCCTTTTGTCCTCCCCAGGTGCATAAAGTGGTGTCCAGGTCAGCATTCTATTTCTCCATCCTGAGGAACCCCGTGAAGCTCATGGAGTCCTCCTTCGCATACTACAAGGGCGCGACGGCTTTCTCCCGCGTCCGCAGCCTGGAGGAGTTCCTCAGACAGCCCTACCACTACTACAGCCCCACAGACGGTGACAGGCACTACGCCAGGAACCTCATGACGTTCGACTTTGGCTTCAACCCCGATGGAGAGGTCTCAGCCGAGCGGGTGAAACTCATGCTGAAGGCCATCGAGGCGTCCTTCGACTTGCTCCTCATCTCCGAGTACTTCGATGAGTCCATGGTGCTGCTGAAGGAGATGCTGTGCTGGGACCTGGACAGCGTCGTCTCCTTCCCGCTCAACATCAGGGACAGCAGCACCAAGTCCCAACTCTCAGACACCGTCGTGGAGAAGATAAAGGACTGGAACAGGCTGGACTGGGAAATCTACACCCACTTCAACAGGACCTTCTGGGAAAGGATCGACCGAGACATCGGCAGGGAGCGCATGCAGCGGGAAGTAAAGGCGCTTCGGGAGAGGCAGGGAGAGCTGGCCAGGACCTGCCTGCAAGGGATGGGCAGCGTGGCCCCAAAGCACATCAAGGACTCTTCCCTGAAGCCACTGCAGCACGGCAGCGCAAGGATCTTGGGCTATAACCTCAAGCAGGGCTTGGACAAGGAGACGGAGCGCATGTGCCGGCGGCTGGTGACCCCGGAGCTGCAGTACAGCAGCGCTCTCTACAAGAAGCAGTTTGCCCTGGACCTCCCCGAGACCCAGCAGCCTTCTCAGCAGGGCGATGCCCCGCGGCACAGGCCGGAGGGCACCCAAAACTGAGCCTCCTTGCCCCCTTCCAGGCATCGTTCTCCAGCTGCCTTTGCCGAGGACAGCGAGGTGCTCCCCTCCTGGGCTCAGGGGCTGCTTCCCCCCCAGGGGGGCAGGCAGGGGGGGACGCTGCTTGCCCACGAGAGCCCCTGGCCACCTCCGTCTGCGCAGGACCGTGCACAAGCTCTTGAGAGCTACACGCTGCCATTGCAATGGGAGGTCCCGGGGGCTTGACACGACATGACACTTCCAGGGTAGGTCCTGAGCAAAGAGGGCGAAACCCCAGATTGGCCACCAAAGCCTTGGAGGAGGCGACCTGGAGCTCTGCGCTGCGTAGCGCCGGCTCCACGGAGCAGAACCAGGAGGACAGCCCAGGTCCTCAGCACCGCGCCGGGTACCGCAGGTAGGAAGGGTACGGTTCCAGCCGGGAACCATGTGGCTGCCCTTCGCCTGGTGCTCCCACCGCCTGGAGACTGCGACGGCACGGGGCCAAGCTGTAAAACCAGAGCTTGATTTACAGCTTGGGACCAAGGCTGTGGCTCTCCTCCACTACGCCTTCATGCTACTGTGCTGAGAAAGCAGCCTCTTAATTAAAAATAACAATATTCACCATCCCCCTTAATTCCCTTTAATGCCATCAGTCTGCCCAGCAGACAGGCTCCCCAGCAGAGCAGACCTCAAACTTCTTTAAATGTACTGGGGGGGGAAAAAAAAAAGAAAAAAAATCAACAAATGGTTTTTTTGCCCTGACTCTGTGGTCACACGTCGCCTCCAGACGCTGCGCTCACACGCCGCGTTTATAGGGTCGGCTCCTGCCCCAGAGCTGAGGCCGACACCGCGGTGTCGGAGCACAAGTTAAATACCCACACGTCCCAGAGCAGTCTGGTGAGCATCCCTGCAGCCAGACATCCCGACCCAGACTTGGAGCGGCCGTAGGAACGTTCTGCGCTCTGCCTGGGGAAAACCACCACAGGAACGGGTGGGGGGGGGCTAGTCGAACTTACTTGTCACATCTTACGCTTAACCTCAAATCACAAGCAAATCAGTTTGGATAAAGAGAGGCTCCAGCTCAGGATTTTCAGCGTGATTTCCAAACCAAAAGAGGTCCACAAAAAATTGCTGGGGGATCTGAGCATCCCGGACTCAGCCACGCGGAACCTCAAAGGTTGCGCTTTCCATCCGCAGGTGCCCCATCTCCTACTCACATTTTAACCAGGATAAAACCCAGACTGTGTTCCCACTGCCCTTCCCCGCAATGGACCAGGCAGCGCTGAGCATCCAGCCAGGAATGACACAGGGGCACCATTTTGGGGGGCGTTTGCTGCGTGGTTTTTGAGGCGCTGTTTGTTCCATAAAGTTTCACCTCTGAGGCACGGCCACGTCTCGCTGCGTCGGTCCCTTCCCTCGTTTCTCCTGCTGGGACGTGCTGTGGTCTCGTGGTTTGCAGAGGTCCAGCTCCCCTCAGGGCGGTCTCCGGCTCACCCCAGAGGGCAATCCCGCATGGCAGCGAGGGATACGGGCAGCCCATGGGCAGCAGAGACGAGGTCATCCCTCAAAAACCCAGAGGGGACAGAGGGGGGACGCGGGGAGGAGCAGGGCTGGCACCCAGGGCAGGGGACACTGCGTGTCCGGGTACCAAACCTGCATCTGACGCTTTCACCCTGGATTTTAATCAGGTGCCACTTCCTTGTTCATCCCTCGCAACTCACTAAACAGAAATCTTCCCTGCTCCAGCTCCTGCCGAGGCGACCCAGGGCAGGGACACTGGTACAACCGCAGCACGGCGTGAAAAGCACGGCCTGCCCCGGAGCACGCACCCCACGATTGCTCCGAAAAGCTGTAGTGCAGCAAGAATATATTCAGCCCAGGGATTTTCTGGATTTTTCTGATCCTGAAAAATCGACCGTTTGCTGCACAGCGCGGGAATTGGCCGTTTTCGGTAGGAACGGGGGAGATCCCCGGGCAGCAGCTCCGTATCCAGCGATGCCAGTGGCCCTGCTCCCAGGATGCTGCGCGTGGGATTGCCCCAGCCCCTGCTCCCCCTCTCTCCATGGGGAACACGGAGAGACCCCCAGGGCGCAGCACCCATGGGGTGCCCCGGCGTTGCCTGGGGGCAGCCCCATTTGCCTAGCAGGAGTTTCCATCCAAGATATTCCCCCTTCCAGAGCAAGCAGCAGGCAGGGCAGAGCCAGTTTGGGCATCTCCACAGCTTCTCCCATTTTCAGGGATGGGATGGGCTGATCTCCCCGCAGAGAGCTCACAGGAATGACATCACTCACCTAAATGCCCATCACAACATTTATTTTTATGACTATTTCCACAAACCACAATTTTATCTTTAGGAATATTACACGTAGACACGGCGAGGAGCCCAGGGATGGACTTGCTCACCCTCTCTGGCTGCGTACCGGTTGCCAGGGGCTTGTTATTTTTTTTTAACCACAGCCACATCGAGCACCGTTTCTTGATGCCTTACAGCACACGGAGCCCAGGCTCAGCACCGCGTCCGCAGCGGAGCAGGGGCTCCTGTCGTGGCCACCGAACTCTCTTGCCCTGGAGCATTTTTAACCCCTCTCCAAGAACTGCCAGGTTCACCCTGCGCCACTCAAGGACCTCGGTTTAACTCAAAAAACCAACAATTTTTGACCAATATCCATTTAGTAACTCAAAAGATCAAAAAACCTGCTTCCTCCTCATCCAAAGCTTTTCCAAGGCAATACTGTTTTATGCTTTTTATGGCTGCAAGAGACCCAGAGAGATAATTTCAAGCGTTGCACCATGCAATAACCTGGGAGTTGCTCAAGCCTATCCACGTAATATTCCTGACTTTCTGTCAGCTTCCCGGCAATACAAGATAACCAGCAATTTATGGAAAAGTATCAGGTTTTTATCCCCCCCGCACCGAGCTAGCAATGCAGGCTTGAAACAGTTCGGGCTCTCCGGGGTGACTTTCAAAGCTATTCCCAAAGGAGCTCAGGGATTCAGACGTCCCCGCAAGGCCAGCTTGGCCCATTCCTTTGCGATGCTTTAAAAAAACCCAAATAAATCTCACCCTGCAGTAGGGACGGAACGGGTAGGACGGATGCTGGGTGGGATGAGCAGCAAAATCCTCCACGCCAGGAAACCTGCTCCCAGGAGAGGGGCTGCCGGGACCTCCGCAGCCCCCGTCTGCGGCTCAGGCGCGAGGCTCGGAGCTGCTCTTCTGCCCTTTCCTCTTCCGACGCGGTTCGTTATTCTCCTCGTGCGCCACCACCCTCGCCTTGGGTATCTTGTACTTGCTCTTCTGGCTGTAAAAGAGGTTTTTCTGGAAGAGGCGCGGGATGTTGCCTTGGTACAGCAGGAGGGCAGCGAGCATCCCTGAAACAAGAGCACGGACCCCTTCCGTGGGCTGCATCGAGCATCTCCACCGCCAAGCAGTGATTTTCAGGCCCTTGCCACGACCTTCCTCATGACCAAAATGTAGCTCAGCACCACTGCAGTCCCCACTGACAGCGTCTAAAAGCCCCTTGTTACACTACTTTAAGGAGAATTTAACCGTGGTGTCCTTAATGTCCCAGGGAGGTGGTGGAGTCTCCATCTCTGGAGACATCCCAAACCCGCCTGGAGGCGTTCCTGTGCCCCCTGCTCTGGGTGACCCTGCTCTGGCAGGGGGTGGCACTGGGGGATCTCCAGAGGGCCCTGCCAACCCTAGGCTTCTATGATTCTAATATAATAGAGAGGCTTGTTTTGACCCCAAAAAGCCATAAACCACACCAGCAGTCTCCTTTCCCTGCTCTCTGCACCGGATGCCACGCGTATCCCGCTCCCCATCGTCCTCCTGAAGCTGCGGACAACCTCAATAGCACAGCTCAGCCTGTCGCTGCCCTGAAACGTCCTCGCTTCATCTCCCCCAAACTTTGGCCTCAGGGAGAGTTTTGCCTCCATCCCAGGTAGGAATTGGATTTAAAAAATGGATAGCAAAGGGATGACCCGGGCGACAGGGAGGGGGACAGAAAGGGACGCTTGCCACCGGTAAGTTTAGCCCTTTGCCAGGAATGGTTTGCGTTCCTGCCTTGCCCATTGCCCCCCATCCCAACCCCTGCCCCCCAGCACCTCCTGGGCAGATCTCACCTGCGACGGGCCCCAGCCAGTAAACCTGGACGTAGTCCCAAAAGCCGTTCCCCGAGCAGTGGAAGGTGGCGACCGCGGCCAGGGCAGGGTTGAAGAAGGCCCCCGTGAAGGGTCCGGCTGCATGGGAAGAGAAGCATGGCCATCAGTCTCGCTGGCATCCTTGGAAAGAGGGACAAAGAGGTGGAGCAGGAGACCCGTGACCCCTCCTGCCGGCAGGGAGCACCTCTGGGACTGTGTAATAACAGCACCCCCCCGTCCCCCTGAGCTTGGCAAGAAGCAGAAGAGCCCAGCGCGGGACCGAGGGCTTGCGTTAGAGGACGTTCAAGGAAAGCGCTCCCACTCTTGGGGCAAGATATGGGTGCCTGGATATCCTAAATTGCCATCTTATCCCAAAACAAATATTTCCCAAAATAAGTACAAAACAAACATCTTAGTAATCATTACCTCTTGAGTCCTGGAAGATGAAAAAGGGACCGTTAAATCCCCACAAATTACGCATTTTTCTGCACGCCTTAGAAAAAGAAAGCCAGGTGCTGCTCACCTACATAAGTCAGGAAGGTGACAGTCACTGCCAGCGCAGGGACCCGGTAGATTGGGTGACTCCGGCACAATTTGAAAAGGACAAGGTGGAAAAGGAAAGAGCAGGTGCCTTCCACAAAGGCAGCGTGGCGCAGAGGCGTGCGGATGGAGGAGCTGCACTCCGACGCTATCAGGTTCTGGATGAGGTGGAATTGCGTCAGCTCCCAAGACCAGTAGAGCTTGGTGACAGCCCAGCCCGTCCCCATGCCCGCAGCCTGGGCCAGCAGCTTGGCAGCAGTTGCGGCGAGGTCGGACTCGAGGAGCAGGAACTCCTGGAGAGAGACGGTGGGGTTGGCGGATGCTCCATCAAAAGAGGCGCCGTGAAGAGCGAAGAGGAGGAAAAGCAGAGTCAGGATCACGTCTGGGCCAAAGCCACCACCCCACGGGCCGATCTCCAACAGCATCCTCAGCTCAAGGCAGCTCGTGCACAACTGCAATGAGCCAGCAAGTTCTCTGGCCAGGCAGCCGTAGGCTCCAGGAGACAGAAGCCTCTTGGAAAGCCACCTGAGCCCCTGGCACACCCCAGCAACCAGGAAAAAAAAAGCAATGGAGACATTCAGGCCAGCCATAGCAAATGCCGTGCTGCGGATCTGGGCTGGAAGGAGCAAAGAAAGCTTCTGCACCTCCTCTTTATAGCGGCAGGTAAGCAAACGTGGCGCAGCCCGGCAGGCCTGGGAAACGCCACACGTGCTGCCCTCTCCTTTGCAGGGCTACGCCTGCAGCCAAGGGAGCCGATGGACACCCCCAGTGGAGCAGCCCACAAGCTGTCCCAGGTTTTACCTCCACCACGCGGTTGCTGAGCCTCCAACCCCCAGCATTCCCATCTGGGAGCCCACAGCAGCTCCCCGGAGCTGCTCAGGTCTTCCAGAAGGAGCAAACCCCTTCATTTTGTTTCTGCTTGGCACCAGAAAAAGCGACCTACTGCCCCAATCTCAAAGTCTGGGATGCAAGGGGACTCTTCGGAAGCCAGGAGCCACCAAGGAGCTGATGTCTCTCCAAGGAGGAGCCACGGCACCATCCGTCTTTGGCCACTTGGAAAGCCCAGCTTGCTTACTCAAGACAAGGACAAGAAGCAGTAAGACCTCACCTCGTTTGTTGGTGGCACTAATTGCACATGCCATTGGTCTGCAGCTGGCGTTTGGGCAACTGTGACATTTCAACTGCTCCTGCTGGTAACGCAAATAGCGGAGATTGGGATCCTTCCCACCTCCACCAAAACCACCCCATGATGCCGCCATTACCCGCCTTCTGAAACCCACACCATCTAAGCGTCCAAATACATTTGGGTTAGACCTTTGAACACACGCTGGAGCCAAGAGCAGGCGTGACAAAACACGCCAGGTTTGCTCCAGGGCTGCATCCTCTGCCCCAGCTCCCACCAGGCCACTGGGGAGCCCTGGATCCCCACCCCTGGGATCTGCAGGAACAAAGGGGATGGGGTGAGCGATGGGAAAGCACAGGCCATTGCAGGAAGGGTGGGATGGGGCGGACAATGTCCTATGATCAGGAACTCGTAGTTAACAGAGCGTGAACAACTCAGGAGGCGTCTTCTGGGTCACTTCCACGCTCTGCAGCAGGAATCGCACCACCCTGAGCTCACATTTCCCATCCTGGCAGAGGGAACAGCACCGTCGCCAGCGTGCTGCGGGGACAAACACAGCTAGGTGTGCTCTGCTATCACGGGGACAAGTGGTGGGACCCCAAAACAGCTGCTGGGCATCAGGACGAGCGTGCTGGGCTATTCCATGCCCAGGAAAAAGCCCAGCCCTGTGCCTTTGCAGGTGGCTAACGCAGGCTCCTAATCACATGCCAGGAGCCAACAGCTTTTATTAATGCCATTTTATTCCCACTCCCCCTAGCCATTTATAAAAGAAATTGCCGGGAGAGACAGTCTGAAGCACACTTGAGCCAGGGGTGAGGCACTTAATACAGTTCAAGGCGGTTGTGGACCAAACCCGTGAAAACCAGGAGCATCTCCTCGGCCTCCCTCCCTTGCAGCTCTTGCCACCGCAGAGAAGAAACAGGAGGTTTTGGAGATGTTTGCGAAGGTCACGGCCAGCCTCAGCATCTCCTCCTTGCACCCCTCTCCCTCCTTCCGCCTCCCCTCCCGCAGTCGGTGCCCACCCGAGGGTTGTCGGGGGAAGGGGCCCGGTCCCCGGTGACCACAGCGCGCGGCACTTGCTTTGGGAACC
The DNA here is from genome assembly GCA_013400135.1 of Rhinoptilus africanus. Taxonomy (NCBI): domain Eukaryota; kingdom Metazoa; phylum Chordata; class Aves; order Charadriiformes; family Glareolidae; genus Rhinoptilus; species Rhinoptilus africanus. The sequence continues at coordinate 52,147 of VXBO01003081.1, read as the reverse complement.
TTGGGAAGCCCGAGCACGGAGAGGGATCATGCTGCAGCAGCCAGTTACCCAAGCCCTCCCCTCCTCTCTCCGCCACAACGGCCCGGCTGTGGTTGGGCTGCCCCAAAAGGTATCACAACTTTACTGGTTTAACCCATTTCTCCCTCCAGAAGGCAAGACGAGCGTGCATCTTTGACCTCAAATGAGCAAACGAGCTTGCCTGGAAAAAAGGAAAATGAAACATGCTTTAAAAGACACAGAAAATTAGTACTTCTGACCTCAGGAAAATTCACCTCTGGCAAAGCGCTGGTCAGCGGAAGCTGCCCACGGCTGCAGAGCACCACCAGCACTTAACATCGCAATCCAATGAGGTTCCTTCCATCTCCCCTTTCTCAGACTCCCATCTTTAGAAACAAAACCTTACACGGACCCAGCGACACCAGCCCAAACCATTTCCCTGGAGGAGAACCGCCGGCTGATGGGACAGAGGAGACAAGACGGGCAGCTTGCACAGAGGAATTCCATGGATCTCCCTGTTCCATGGCTCAACCCCTCCTACCGGCATTTCAACCTTGGTTTCAACAGAGGGTTTTGACAGAGCAGACAAAATCTTCCTGACAGGTCCCCTCTGGGGGGCATCTCCAGAGCTCCCCCTCTGGAGAACATCTCAGCCTTTCAGCAGAGTCCACCCAGATCAACAAAAAAAAAGGGGGGGGTTAGCGCATTGTCCCTCAGGCAAATATTCCCGGCTACTCTTACAAGAGAAAGCTAATGCCCAAAAACCAAGCATTTTAAGAGTTGGGCCTTAGGAAATGAATGTTCAGAGGTCTTCAAAAGCTATTTCCCGTCCACCGCCTGTAATTATGCCCGTGGCACATCCTGCAATTGTGAGACACTTAACCCGGGCGAGAGAGAGGAGCGGGAACCTGTTGCTTACGAGGATGATGAGGGGATTAAATAGCACCAGTGACAGATGCGTTTCCCATCTTCCGTTAGCGCTGGCAGCAGAAGGGGACGCGCTGCAGGCTCTGTCCTGGAGCACGTCTTCAGGCCACTGCAAAGGCAAAACCCCTTCAAGAGTCCACGCGGCTGCTCTTCTCAAAACAAGACTGTCTAAAAATTCAGATATCCACACTGAAAACCACTTTTCTGTGGCTGGAACATCAGTGTCTCTCCTAAACCGAGTTTGCTTTCAGGGCTGTCAAGAACTACAACAGTTTAAAATGCAGGTATTTTAAATGTTTGGGGTCTTTTTTAGCCACGGGACAGGAATAAGCTGGCATTTCCATAGTTGAGTAAAATAAACGCTGCCCAAAAACACTGACGGGTAACAAAAGCTGACCAGAACCACGCGGGCTGCCCCAGTACACCGTTTTCACCCACAAAGAGGCAATAGCTACAGCTGAATATAGCTGTGAGGTTGTTTAAGGAGAGTTTTACTGGGCAGGAAGGTGGATAAAAGCTTTCCAGGAACAGCCACCCGTTATCAGCTGCTGCGACAAGGCAGCAGAGACCCGCAGCAGGTTTCCTCCCACAGGCAGCCAGCCGAAAAGGGCTCGAGGAGAGCCAGGAGTTAATTCGTGAAAAAACGCAAATCCTCAGAACAAGCATTCACTGGGAGGAAAAAAAATAACAAAGATGGGTCATCCTCGGCTCTAGAAAGCTTGACTTCAAGGGAGATGTCTGTCCCTAGGAAGGTCATCCCTGTTTCCCCTCTGGAACATCCCGTGGAGGTGGCCTGAGTCACATCAGCATCTTCGCCACTGACGTGCGGCTACAGCGAGCCAGATTCGTCACTCCCAAGCCCTTCAGAAAACACCAGAAACACAAGCCCGTGCATTGAGACCTATCTGAGCACCGAGACACCCGTTCCAGTCCCGTCCTCCTTTCTACTGACCCAACACATCTCCAAAGCAGAAGGCTGGTGGCCTTTAAGCGTCCTAAAATGAATGAGCGATCATTAACTTCCCAGTGGGCAAGTCCCATTAAAAAGAAAAAAAAAAAAACAAAACCAAAAAATCAGTCCCTACAGGCTGTTTCAATAATATAACACCAGGTCAACAGGTAAATGGGTTTTGAAATGAAGGTGTGATGTGCTGGGAGATATTCCCCCTGCAGACGGGAAGGGGAAAAAGCAGCATCACCATTGCAAGGGGGGGAACAGGAGGATGAAAAGCTGCGGGAGCACTGCCCTCCTCTCTCCTGCCAGGCTGCAGATGGAGAAATCACAGTCAGAAATTCACTGCTCTCACTTGCTGGTATTTTGTCCCCCTTCAAGAAAATAAATAAATAATACCCCCCCCCTTCCTTAGGCTGGAGTTCAAAGCAGGGGATAAAAGCTCTTGGAAAAACCTGCTTGCCCCAGCCATTTGGAGAGCAACAGCAAGAATTTAGCCGAGCTCAGCGGCTTCACATACCTCTCTCACATGACCGAGGAGGGCCGTTTTTATTAAAAACAATCTCCAGAGCAAAATGCAAGTTATAAAAATAGGAAAAAAAGGCAGCTGTACAAATCCCTGGGAGGAGGCGTTTGCAGACAACTGCTGTGCTCGCACAGGAGCCGCGTAAACTACGCTGAAACCCAAACACTTTTCTTCAGGCACCACTGCGAAAATGCTAATCAGAAATTAAGATCCTCATTTTGCAGCCATCCTGGTTTTAACCAGTGCGCTGCTGGTGCGGCCTGAATATCGGTGCTCAGCTTTGCCTCGGACTCCCTTCAACCAAACAGCAGCCCTGAAAGTGAAACCCAATTGCCCCCAACTCCACCGTCTTGAAGAACAATGTTTTAAATATCCGATCTTGAAGAAAAGATGAGGCTGCTCTTGAGTTTAGTCTAGGCCAGGCATACGCAAGGGATGGGCAAGTTCACACAAGACTTAATAGGATTTATCCAGCAAAAACCAGCAAGTTCCAGCTTGTGCAAGCCACATTCAGCCAAACCCCCGCTCTCCTTCAAGCCGCGCAAGTACAAACTGCCAGACAATCAGCGAGTTCCACCAAGCACCTTCTCCCTCCTCTTGTCACCTTTTTCCCCCCATAAATTAAATGCAAATCACTTAAACGCAGAGTTAGAGAACATCAGTTTAAATGCATAAAGGGTCAATTATATATAAAGACAAAGATACCAAAACAAATTAATTAACCTGAAGAGACAGTGCTTTGTGCAAAACAACATTCTCATGTCTGGTCGAAAAGGCTTCTGAAGACGAGTGGTTTCTTCATTTCCCTTTGTCAGTGGTATGAGCAAAGCTTGTACAACATGCAAGAAAGGGGAAGAGATGATTTCCCAACAACAGATGGGAAACGCACGACACTGTGAGTCCTCGACATTCACAACCGAGCCAGACACTTCATCTGGATTTCAACTGAACCGCTCTCAACCCCAAAGTAAATTTGCGTAGATGTCCTCTTCTTTAGCCAGGCTGCCACGCCACAGCATTTTCGTAGTTTCCATGAAAAACACGAGCGAGTCTCCACGGCCGACCAACAGGCACCATCGGTCTCATCCCGAGTCCTTGCCCTGCGCGACTCTGCTGGTCAAATGCCGATCGGCGGGGACGGTGCAGAACCCGGAGCGGCGTCTTCCAAGCAGGCACCAGGACAGCTCATTCCCCGCATCTCCTGTGCCCTAAGTGTTTATCTGCAGGATACTGGATGATATTCACGGTGCAAAATAAAGCAGTCTTGTTCGGAATAGTTACTGGAACGTCATCCTATTGCCATAATCGCAGTTTACTGGCCCGTCAGTCCCACCCCAGTCACTACCAAAAGGCTACCTTACAGCAAACCAGTGGTGGAAGAGGCGACTGTAACAAACTAGGCTGGTCTTCACTTTGCTCCCTTCGCAAGAAGATCGTGGGATCTCTCTTCCACGGTGGGTGAAAAGGGTGTTTCGGAGCCGCTCTCCTCCCATCAGTCATACGGAGCGTTTTGCGGGAGGCACAACCGTCTGCCAGCAGCGCGCGGCGGCAAGGAAAGCCTGCGGTTATCGCGAGGCTGGTACAGACACCGATGAGTAATCAAAATTTAAAAGAAACAGGACAGGCTAGCATAGGATAAAATGATACCCATCATAATTAGAGCATTCGTAAGAAGCTTAATTACAAACGAATACATTCTGGTAATCTCATTAAGACGTCTAAACATGTACTCTTTTCAGCTACTCTTGTCTCAAAAGGTATAAACTCATGACAGGGAAGGGGGAAAAAAACCAAATGTTTTTTAAAAGTTTATTTCTAGCCCTGAAAGAACAGTTATTAAACAAAGTCAACAAATACAGTAGTTAATATTGCAGTAACAATTAAATAACATAATGGGATTAAATTACACAAAAGGCAACATTAAAATCTGAAGACAGTTAAAAAAATAAAAAGAAAGCTTGCACCTACTTCCATTTCCATTGACAGCGTGAGGAACGGGGGGGAAAAATGAACCAGAGACATTTATTTATTCCACTCTAGCTGGAGAGACCCTCAACAACCTCCTTGCCCCCTCCCCGACCCAGCTGCCGTCCCCTCGGACTAAGGGACCCAGCCTCTCCCATCTGCTCTAACACCTTTTGTATCTCCCTGCACCGGAGAGCCGGGGTGGGGGAAGCCTACAATTAATTAGTCTCGTTAACACCTAAGGCAGGTCGAAATACACATTCCCAGCACCACGGTTGCTACTAATGAAAAGTCTAGTTTATTCTAGGGTAACAAGAAAATCCCAGGAGTCACACATTCCCTGCACACTTGCGACTCAGCCATAAACTGCCCAGCTCCATACACCCAACCAACCACATTTCCTATGTATCATGCGCATATTTGACAGCAATCTGACTCAGGACCTTGTGCTGACACCCAAGAGAGGGCAAATCCCAGCACTTTCAGATGTAATCCTTCCCTCAGCATCATCTGCTCCAACTCCGGCTGGTCTCTGGCTGCCCCAGTGGCAGAGCAGAGTTGAACAGCCCTGCAGCAAGTCTTAAGGATACTAATCCTCTCCCTTAAGGGGGAAAAAGCCACGGCTGGCATGTTTTAATCTTGCTGACGTCGTTAGAAAAGCGATGCCTGACCCATTCAGACACAAAAGCACAGTCCGGCAACCTTCTACCGGCTCTCCTCCCCTGCCCAGGCCAGCTCTGGCCCCCAGTTCTGGCAGCAGAGGGGTGAGAAACCTCACCACGTAACAATAAAACTGCCGCGTGGGGAAGGGGAGGTGTGGACACTTCTCGACTTCCGAGCTAAACGCATTTCCAGGTCACACAGCAAGTGCCAAGATATGGTTTTGGTAACTTCTGGATTAGGCCACGTTTTGTGTGCTAAGATGGCTGTAAGTTTGGAAATCTTCTCCTAAGTAGACTAAATTGGACAATAACATGTTTTAAACTGTTCTCATCATCAGTGAACTAATAACTTAAAATTACTTATGATTTCTTGGTTTTCTATTTAAAAAAAAAAAAGAACTAAATTTTTCGCAAGTTACCTTACTGCCTAGATTGTGCCATTAAAAAAAAAAAAAAAAAAACAGGAAAAAAAAAAAGAAAGCAGAAAGAAGAAAGAAAAGCTCCCAGTTTAACTCTGGCACAAGGAGTTTCACGAAGTCCATTGCCAGCAACGGACAAAGAGGGAATCACTGGTATGACAGGGTTTTATTCTCAGCCAAGCCTCCTCGCTGCTTCATTCGATGAGGGAGCCAGACACTCTCAAACCGGGGCATCGCCATCACTACAGTGTCCACGGCTCGTAAATACATTTTGCCTGGGAAATGCATCTAGATTTACTCGCCTGGAATGAGACGCTTCCTCAAATTTAAAACTATTCCTACGCTTACAGCTAGAAGGATTCATTCCTTTGATGGAGCACCCAACATAATTCACCCAATGTAAATGTTCGACACTGCACAAGAGCTGAATGCAAGCTGCGCCGCGACACGGCAGCGCCCTGCACAACCAGGCGTCCTGTTGGTGCCGCGCCATCTCCTAGAAGCCAGAGAATCACAGCAGTCGCTGCGAGACCCTCATCCCGCTTCCCTCCATCACCAACACAAACAGCCCCCGCTGCTCCGGCCGGCCGCTTGCAGCTGGAAGTTGGTTTTGTCATACCATGGCTACCAGTCCCCCGAAACATAATCATCTCTATCGCTATACAAATACCGAAATCAGCTGAAAATTACTTCTATTTTCTGCCAGCAATGTTTGTAAAAAGTGTGCAAAAAAAGTTTTATTCAGGGTCCTCCGCCCATACTCAGCCATAACCCTATCCGTCCCAGGTCCTGCCCCACTGGGAAAGCAATAAAATCCCCCTAAAGTAACGGTTATTCTTTCACAGAATCGTTTGGCACATCGTAACTACAGTTGGCTCTCCGTTAAACTGTCGGGGCAGCTGAAATGCATAGACTGTGGCACTAGAAGAAGCTGGGGCACAGGCTCTTCTGCACTTGCCCCTGGTAACACCCCAAGAACTCAACCGCTCCAGTTGCTCACTGTCCTTCAGAGGGAGGCACTTTTTTCTTGCATTGAATGTTTGACGTCAGCCATTCTAGCTGGTACAACGTCTTTAGTGAGAAAGGATCGGTGCAACACATCACGTCTCCTCAGCCTCGGAGTAGCCAGTCAAATAAACCCCACGGACGTCTGACGGCACTGTTCTCCCCTCCCAGCTTTCGCCTTCTCGGAACAGCGCTTTGGCATTTCCAGGTGTTCATAATCTTCCATTTGAATCATATTTGAAAATTCCCATATCTTCAGTGTCCTCGGAGCTGATTATTTGTTCTTCTGATTTCATTAGTACAAATGGAGCTCATACAAAATTGGAAAAAATAGCTCTAATGCTTAAACTCTGACAACTCCATAGGTCGGATGCATTATTTGCTCGGGGGACAAAAAAATTACAACATATACAAAAACGTATTTGATACAAAGAAGGGAAACGTAAAATAAAAAAGTCAAAGGCACCAGCGTAACTTCCAAAGCCCAAGTCAGAGCACAGATACGTGTTTTTGAACCACCCAGCGCACCAAGCACATTATCCCTTAAGCTTCTGGCCAGCAAGTCTAATGGGGAAAAAAAGAGCAGACGGGAAGACAGATGGAATTTTTTTTCTTGCCCTGACTATAGCTGATCATTTGATCATAAATAAAGTATCTGATCCCTACCTACATATCCATAAACCGACATCAAAAGACTCGACCGATCACTAAGTTTCTACAAAGAGGCCACATCTTCGATTAAAAGTCCACAGAGCACAGGCATATGAGAAACAGATGAATACTTCTCTTCCCCCTCTCTCCATATTCACCTTAAAAAGCAAAACACACCTCAATACATTACGATTTCTTAAGTAGCCAAGTTGTCAACTCTACAGTACAGTAACAGCGAATCCATTAAAAAAAAACGAGGGGCAAGATGTACCTTCACATTTGTCACACTTGCCGTGAATCTAGTCATACGGGAGCTTACTAGCAGGGTTTAAAAGTAAATAGGTAGAGGGGAGGAAGAGGAGAATGAAAGAGATCAGCAGGTAAAATTAGTACTGCTCTCTGAAAGCTTGAATCTGTCATTCAAGTATTGAAAGCACCCAGAAGGGTACAATGAATGGGAGCTGTAACAGGGAAGTCGTTAAAAACCCTTAAAAACCCCGGGCACAGTAAGTGGCATTTCTGGGCTGTCTGCAAAAAAAAAACAAACCACCAACCAAAAAAAGAAAAAGCCAGTAATTGAGTCCTCAATTCCTTCTGGACCCCAGACAGGGATCACTAGAGTCACCACAATTTCTTTTGGGTGTCTTCTGGACGAGAGTTTCTTCCCTTTTGCAGACGTTTTCCCCCCCACAAAATCCCTTCCCTCCCCCCAGAAGTGTAACAATTTCATATATTATAAAGATTTGTAAAATACAAACAAACAAAAAAAAGAAGGATGAAGGCTGTGGCAGTAATGTTAGCGGTTACTCTTCATGGCTTCTTTGGCTGCCAAGATCAGTGGCGTCAAGCTAGACAGAGGTTTGGCCAGTTTCAAGAAGGGATGCTGCCAGGAAGAGAGAAACACAGTAAATTCGTGAAAGACACAGTTTAAAAAGCCAGTAAAAGTCATACATCTAACACAGCCCTTTTCATCCTGAGGTGTGCAAAGCAACGCAAACGCTACCAATGCCCGGCTCCCAAAGGGACAGATCCAGAACACCTCAAAGCCTGATTAATTGCTCCTCCTCAACCCAAAAGAGCCTAGCTCTTTCCTTTTCCAGTGACTGCCTACGGAGAGGTTTCCCACTCAAACACCTCCTCTCAGTGCCGTTCTGCTCACTTCAATGGCTCAATTACAGTAAGTACGTACGTAAATTGTTGGATGCTTTAGCAGTGGCAGAATGAAGGCAAAGATTACTGATGGAAAGACTTCCGGGTATATATTACAATCTTTGATGACTCTAACTCCTACCAACTGCTCTCTGCTAGCGTCCTCGGATAAAAAACCCAAGAAAGAGAGCGCCAGGCTACAGTGTGTTTTATCACTGCCTGAACTTACTCGTGGCTTCTGTATCTCAGACTGTGAGAAGCAGCTGATTCTCACCTGTAGCAATTCTTTGGCTGATCCTCTTTTCTCTACATCCATCTCCAAACATCGGTTCAAGAAATCCCGGAATATTGGCGACAGTTTCTCGGGGTTCTGCAGCTCTGGCGTGCCATTAGTTGCTATCAAATATAAAGCCTGTAAAACGAGGAGTATTGTATAACCAAGCCAAATCTTTAAAAGATGACAAACTGACCTGCCTAGCGGCAAACCCTTAATCTAGGCGAGAAAGGGCTCTGCAGCCTACTTCTCTCCCCAATGAGATGAAAAACTACGAATGCCACAATTCCACGCAGTTGTGACCTACTCCTGCTAGCAGCAAAATAACATTCAAAATCTTTTGGCAACAGATACTTGTCAAAGAAAACATCAGTTTCTGACATGCGCAACATTTTTCACAACCTAGTGGATTCACTTTCCCTAAACTAGCACAAAAGACTGCGTTCAAAGTCCAATGTTTTAGTTACAAACAGAAAAATTCAGGGTAGAGGTGATGGCAAATTCAAGACGGCTGCCTGCCTTTCGGAGAAATTCTCTTGCATTGCTGAAGCTTGTTGGTTTTTTCATTTCATTTTCTTTTTAATGTAAATACTATTAATGAACAAGTACAGAAAGCATTCATACGGCAAATACCCGCGAAAAGTTCTAGCCACATCTGGACTTCTTACCCTCAGGGGGTTTTCGTTGAGGTATGGGGGTTCTCCTTCCACCATCTCAATAGCCATGATGCCCAGAGACCAGATATCCACTTTAGGGCCGTACGCTTTCCGTGTGACCACCTCAGGAGCCATCCAGTAAGGAGTTCCAACCATAGTGCTGCGCTTGCTCTGCTCGGGGGTGATCTGAGCACAGAAACCAAAGTCGGCTGTAGGATAACAGAAGTTTAAAAAGTTAAATTGGTGCACCCAAAGTAAGCAGGCTTCCTACAAGACTTCTCTATTACTACACATATATTTTACTGCTCCACACTTGAGGGGCTTGGGGGCACCTCCTTTTTTGCTTCCCCCCCCACTCTATTTGCCATAATACAAAATCTAACGTGCAAGATAGATACAAAACCTGAAGGTGTTTAAGCAGGGCAGGTTTCCGTGGCATGAAGATAAGGCTTTTCGGCCTCTGGAAAAGCGACACAAGTACTACCCTGTAGAAGAATGGTATTTTGCCCAGTCTTCAAGATTCCTAGACTGGTAACAGCCAAAGAAAAGTAATTACGCAGAACACAGAAGGCAAGAGTTCTGTGCACGGCACGTTATACAGCCTGACCTAGAAAAAACAAATCCACAAACCACGGCTTCTGCCCTGCTAAACAGATTTAATTTGTGCAGCTACCGAGTTCAACATTTCACAGCAATTTGTTCATCAAATACAGGCACTACAGCTGACAGAGACACGGAAACAAGGCTTTGGATAAGTGAAGTGCTACCCCACTCAGCAGAAGGAACCTGGACAAACGAACCTTTCCACAAGGTAACTACCGAAGAGAACAACCACACTCAAGAAAACGAGAAAAGTCACCTATTCCTATAGCCTTCAGGTGCAGCAGCAATGCATGTTCCATCATGTTACTTTATCCAGCTGCAGCACTCCCACTTCCCAGGCATGTAAAGCATCAACAAGAACACAGTTAAGGCAGGAGACAGATATTACCTTATCATTGACACTAAGTTTGAGAGAGAAAGAGAGAGAGAGAGAGAGAAAGAGAGAGAACGTAAAATTTCGAGTCAGTTTTGAAAGTGTTATGCCACGCAGTGCTGACAAGAGAGCCACAGTCGGGGAAATGCTAAGTTGTACTGAGGACAATTTAACAAAGAACTACCCCCACCCCAACTCTCAAGATGCTGCCTGCGGGGAAAAAAAAAAAAGAAAAAGAAAAAAAAAGTCAGACCTATAGCAACCACCAAGTTCCTCGCCAGCACTTCTTGGCCTTTATCAAGGTGTCATACTTATTTCCACGAACGCACCAGAGAAGCGGCAGCCGTGTAAGTGTCCTGACCTACCAAGGCGGCCTCCAGCAAGGAGAGAAAAGACAGGCAAGATGCAGAACCCAGTTTCACCAACCAGGATCATGTGGAGGTATGTAGCAGTAACAGGCAGACTGGTATCTCTTGCTTCTCCTGTCATCAGTCTCCCAGCAGCCACACTCCCCCAGAGAAAGGGGAGCGCTCGAAAAGAAGGTGCGACTTCTTCCACCCTCCACCCTAAACAACTCCTAGAAGCTCTACAGTCACACAGCTGAAGAAGAGCTAGTCTCAACAGCGATTGCAACACCTCCCCTTCATACAGGACGTTTTTACAGCTAGCTCCTCTTTTCTCCTGTCTCTCCTTCCTCCTCATCTTCGCCCAATCTCCTGGGGCCAACGCTTGATTACATAGGCTGCTAACCCTGTCCTTTTGCCATTCTGCTTTGCTTTGATAGCTCTTGTGATTCTGAGCCTTCTCCAGCTAACTCTTCCCAGCCACATCCTCTGCTGTAACTACTCACTTATCTTCAGCCTCTGAAACCACACTGTTTGTGCACAAACACATCACTCCCTCAAAAAAAAAAAATCAAGCCCCCTATGCAAGCACGCGGTGCATCCACCAGTGCTGGTAAGCAGATCAGGTTGGTCACAGTCTTTTTCACACTCCATCTCATAACCGACATGAGACTGCAAACCATCTAGAGTAAGGAATATTGCTAAGATACGTTTTCATGGAATTGCAAATTCCTACCCAGCTGTAAAACCACCATCCCTTAACTCTTTGATCGCTTCATGCTTTGCACATTCCTACACACCAAGAAGTCAGACAATGCACCTCTCTCTCTCAACAGTCCTCGCAGCTTCTTCATGTGGGTTCACATTTTTTTATTGCCACACACGTTTACACACACCAGAAACTGACTGCCTGTACACAAGTCCGTGCATGCAGAACAATTACCTGAAAAGCAAGTAGTTTCGTTTGTCATTTCATGATTATATTAATGAAAGTGTGTTACACTTTGAGTCCAAGAAAAGGAGACCCAGTACAGGCACAGCACAAGACTTGACTGCAATCTAAATGGTTAATAATGGACAATGATCTCGTTAGTGGCCTTCTAATGAAAAGGGCACAACACTAAAGGCTGATCATCACAACCTGAAGAGACTAACACAGCGACTGCAGTTAGCTGCAACTTTTCTCTTGCAATCATTGGCATCTTTGCTTCACTGCATGGTGCCCGTTACTTCATATTTACCAACGTATTCATGTGGCAACGGGTTTGCTTCCACAACCTTCCGGTCTAACGCATTCACAGCCTTAGCCTTAGGGCCCTCAGAATTTCAATACCTGCCACCTACGAGCTATACATTTTATAACAGAATGAATTTCTATTATTCATAGCCAATAAAAACTCACCTCTAGTTTCCCTGCCAACTCCCCTTCTACTGATTTACACTCTCAAAGTTTACTGGGAAAGGGAAAACCGGACCTTGAAACAATTGTCTGGTACTCACTTAGTTTAACTGATCCATCCATTCCTAACAGCACGTTGTCACTCTTAATGTCTCTGTGGATGACCTGGTTGGCATGTAGGAACTCAAGCGCTTGCAAGCACTGGATGGGAAGAATAAGAAAATAATATTCAGCATATGGAAACACAATTTGTGTATGTGAAATTCAAAAGCAATGGTTACGCCCTCAGCCAGTGCTGAGTGCAAAAATATAACAAGTATTATTTAAAAGAACCAGCAGAGGAAGCTCTTGTGCTGAAATATACTCTCCAGATCTCATGAGGTAAAAATCATTTAACCATGGGGTTTCTCTGCTGTCTTAACAAACTCATAAATTAAACTCTTCATCATCCAGTCATCACCCAAGATGCTCTCAAGAATCTCAGATGTTAATTTTGGTGCATCCCGCAAATACTACTGAGTCCATAAAGGACTAAGGGAGAACTTTTTAGCCTGAAGTCCCACCAAGAGGCATTGGTGAGACTTCATTCTCAACATGCAACTTCTCCTACAGCAAAGGCCACAAACCATCTTCATAATGAAGACGCTAATACTGCTTTTTGCATTGCTTTTAGATTAAAACCTTTCACACTAAGTTTCTGACTAAAACCCATGAAATTTACTTTGGCTATTTGAGAATAACAGGCAAAAAAAAAAAAATTGTAAGATTTTTCTCCTTTAATGTAAGCACAATATTTACCAGTTGCAACTTGGCATGGATGCAGTCCCCAGTGAGTTTTTTGTGTTTTCATTTGCTTTAGCAAAGCGGCACTGATTTGCAGAATGAAGCGTATCTAACACAACAGCAGAGTTTCGATGAATAGCTCAATATTAGACTTTTTCCTCAGAAAAGTTAATTACTGTTACAGTAAACAGTTACTTTCAGTTCACCGCTTCCAGCTCCAGTTTCTCAGGAAACCATTACCTGTCCATACATGTTAAGCTACACGTTTGCTTTCCATCCCCTCCCTTTCGGTGAGTCATCAAAAGCAGATGTCATTTTAAAATCTACGTTTCTCCTGCACAGCAGATAATACAATCACCTCTCCTTTTGCAGTAATAAATCAAGCCTGAGCTGGATGCTGGCACTCTGACTCAGGACAGAAACCACTGATAAGTTGTGACATCAGCTATTTTTAACTCTTTCATTTGAAATCTTACCGCAAGCTTAACATTATTCCAACTACAATCTTCTGGAGAATTCTTTTTCTGAGAAATGCATAAAGAAAGCTTAACTGTCACAGAACCACGGATCTCATACACTATGAAAACTACTAAAATGAGAAAGGGACAGCCTGCATCAAGTTCATCTTTATTTTAGTAAATTTTTCTTAAAGTATTCCTGTTTCATCAGACCCACTTTCACACTCCGTGCAAACACAGTTCCCTTTCCTCCTTCTAGAAAACACTACGAAGCTTTCAAGCTTTTTTCTTTGTCTTTTTTTTTTTTAAATATGGTCACATCTCTATTTTCTACGTTGCCTATACACACGAATAGTCAGTATTCTTTTTGCTGCCTTCGAATATTCTTTGTTAGTCAAAGTCAAAAAAAAGATATTCTTTCCAGCTTCTAAACTCCTTCATTGCTCTTCCTTGAACTTCAGTCCACATTATTAATGTCTTTCTGTTAACGTGGTCGATAGGACCAGGTAACCCAGGTACTAAAACCAAAATCTTTATCTGCTCCATCACGTAACATTCCCAAAACCCCAGCTCAAAACAGCCATAGCTCCCGTGCTACAACTTGCAAACCCCCACAGTTTTCTGAGGTAAACTCAGTTTTGTTATTTTCTATAACTTTAGTATTGATTTCAGCTCTCAGTGTCCTTCATTCTTCCTAACTCAATGGCTCCAACACCAATTGCTGCAATCAGTTCTAACCTAAGCATACCATAAAGCCTTGGGGAATAGAGCGCACCTCATTCCTCTGCCCATCAACTACAAGACTCACCTCTCTGCAAACAGCAGCAATCTGTGCTTCATCCATACATGTTTCTGTGACCACATCTGTGAGCGAGCCGCCAGCTAGATACTCCATCACCACAAACAATTCGTCTCCTACAAGGTAACTACAAACAGAAAATGAAAAGCACGCTCGTTTGCCATCAAGAGATGGAGAAGTGAAAAATGGCTGATAAGAGCTGGTCAATAAAACGATTCATAAGCACTCAAGACAGTGAAGAAAGCCAACCTGTGGAATGTAGCCTGAAATGTAAATGCTGGCAATAAAAGCTGTGTGCTTTTGACTCCCTAAATGGGCAGGACAACACCCTACGTATCTCATGCACAACGCAAGCACTGCTCCAGCTGTGCTCTTGTCCACCACTGATCCACATACAGCTCTGCATTCACGACAGAAGGTGGCTTCCTATCGAATCATCAAAATCATTCCCTAGAACAGATGACTCTTTTTTTTCCTTCCCCCCCCACATCCCCTGTCAGATGATAGTCTAAATACAGTCTCATTTCCTTCTGAGACCCTTAGGTCCAGGCAGTCCGGGTCCATGTTAAGTATATCAAGTTGAAACCTCTTGACACCCTTGCGCATGAAGCAGTCAGCCAGCCGCCTGCATTTACCTGTCCAGGAAGTTGACTATGTTGGGGTTCTTTAGCTCCTTCATTACCAAGATCTCATTAATAATCAGCTCCTTCTTGGGCTGTTTCTGCAGGTTTATCTGTTTAATAGCAACCTGAATAGGACAAAATAAAACAGCAATCATTCAAACCTGAGTATCAAAACCTTTCGGTCATTCTTAATACAGTGAGATGTTAGAAGATATTCTGCAACAGGCTTAAAGGAATTTAGCACAGCTTGCAACTGGCAAGTTATTCAACTGGGACCCAGAGCCATCATCCTCTTGCAGCTAAAAAGATCCACAACAATAACAATCTGAATTTAAAGAGAAGCAAATAATTCCTAAAATTCTAGTCCCGGGAACCAGAGATGACCACTGGATGGCAAGCATGCAGAGTATTGCTGAAGTCATCGACTTCACCAGGTGGGTTTGGAGACACCAAGGAGCAAAAGGAAAGAGCAGGATGTGGAGGGGGCATTCGAACTACAACAAAGAATCATACGGGGCAAGCTGTTTCCATACAGACAGGCACATCCACCACCTCAACCGAGACGGGACCAGAGAACATGCGCACAAAGACTAAACAAAGTTCTATTTCTGAAAATGCAGGACTCCACTGCCCAGAATTAATGAAGGATAAACTGTTTTCAAAACCCGTTTCTGGAACACCTCACTCCCTCTTCCCTGGAAAGACAAAACTCTATTTTTAGCTTTCATCATCTGATTACTACAGAACAAGACACACGCTGTTACAAATGACTATGACAAACATTCTTCTGGGAGGTGATAGCAGGAGGTGGAAGCCACAGAAAGAAATCTCATCAAATCATTTCGGCCACCTACAGAAGAGCATTTACACACAAAAAGTATTCTCATTGCTATGAACACAGAAATCTTACCTCCTGCCCTGTTGCCACATCAATAGCTGTGAAAACTGTACCCGAAGCCCTGTGAAGAAAAACATCACAGCCAGTTGCATCTCTCTGTAACAAGCATGCACGTGAACAGACAAATCACAAACACTAAATTGTGTCAGCTTTCGATGTTGCAAGAGCTTTATCAAAAAGGCGGCTATTAAAAGCAAGTGGTATCATAGAAACGCCAGTTGGTTCACACAGAACAAACTGATTTCCAACACTCTTCTGACAGCAGTGATGCCTCCTGCCGTCAAGATGTCCAAGCCCCCAGAACTCGTGCTGCTCCCCATGTCCAGATCAGCTGGGCAGCCCTTTCTGTGGCAGGTATTACTTTTCATATTCCCCTAGGGAAAGGCTCCCCCCCGACAAACGCACACAGACCTGCATGGGGNAGGACAAGAGGAAACGGGTTCAAGTTATGTCAGGGGAGGTTTAGATTGGATATCAGGAAACATTTTTTCCCTGAAAGGGTTATTAAACCTTGGAAGAGGCTGCCCAGGGAGGGGGGGGATTCCCCATCCCTGGAGGTGTTTCAGAAAAGGGTAGATGTGGTACTGAGGGACATGGTTTAGAAGGGGTTTTTGTCAGGGGGGGTTAATGGTTGGACTGAAAGGTCCCTTCCAACCTCAGCGATTCTATGACCTACTTAGAAAGTAGACAGTAGAAATTAGGCGTATATATAATAAAAGCTGGAAAAGCCAGAACTTCTTTCAGTATACTTTTTTCTCACAAGGATTCAGAAAAATAACTTAGTCAAGGCAGTATTGTTAGCGTGGTACACAGAAACCCTGCTGACATGCCCTCACGCTATTCAGCAGTCGCATTACAAAACGGATGAACGCATCTTACTGGGAGAAGAGAGGACTAGATACACCCACAGGGAAGTTACAGAGCTACGCTTTCGTATTAAAAGACACAATTCACACAGTGGTGGAAATTTTGAAGTCTTCACCATCTGTTTATCACTGCTTAATACAGCCAACATCTCTGCCTGCTTCAGTAAGTGGCAGCTACACAATAATATCAGAAAGACAACAGTTCACTGCTTTTAACGCTGGCTGACTGGGAATAAAAGTTGGGGTGAACACTTACCCCTGCCCAATTTTTTCGTATCTGGTGTATTTTTTCTTGGGATCTCCTATGCTCACAATAGTGCCTAAAAAAAGAAAAACATTTCCACACAAAAACTCAGAGGACTCACAGCTTTAGGGAACGCTCTTTGCTATTGTAGCACAGCATTTACGCTGTCGCAAACGGCCCCACCTCAGACAATCACGACACTAGGTTTTACTCTTAACGAGACAGTTCATGCAATTTCCCCACTGCTATCTCAATTCATTGATAGTCATCTTCTCTGTAGTAAAACCCAGTAAGAGATTACGACAAAACCATTAGCTTAGTCTAAGCTAGAAACTAGTCAGATCTCAACCCAAGGACAGAAACATTCATATGGTGAAAAACTCTCTTCACGATGGCTATGGAACAAGCAACAGCAGAAATTATTTTGTGTTATTACGGTTGTATTATACTTGCAGATCACATTATCACAACTGAACTTCAACCCCCCAAAATCCCATTCTACCATTTTTTTACCCAATGGGGCTCTGAACCATATAAATCAGCAAAACTTCTGCTCTCAGCTACTGTCTGACACAAAGCCAAGCAAGCACAGTATTCACACAACCCTTATGCAAATATAAGGATGAGGGCAAAAGCTTCATATTCCCCCCCGCCCAGTCCTAAAGCCTTTGTTGATCTGAAATAAAATACACTTACGTAGTTTTTCCATGATCTCTTCATCCGACATTTTGGTCTTCTTTTTCTGCTTATCACCTGATTTCGTTGCGCTGTCCACAGAAGTGTCACCGGCTGGTGCAGGGATGGGGTCGATCACAGACCGTGTATAAATCTGTTAGGAGAGACCATTTACCTGAGTATTTTCTTTGCAGTCATTGACCTTCAGTTGAAAACAATCACAGTTCGTCAAACATCCCTAAGCACCGTTTTATCTAACAGGCTGGAGGCAGAAAGTAGCCCTGAGAAACATTAAAATCCAGTAAGTCAAGATGCCGGCAACCTTACTGACCTCTGAAACAACGACCCAGGCCCCCCGTGAACACCGCGAATGCCAGGAGGGTAACTCAGGCTTTCACAGACAGACTTTTAGTGGGTTTTCTACCTGCTTATTCTTTGTAACCTCTGCTAGTTAACAGGAGGGGCCCTTTCATCTACTGACTTCATTTCTGCCATTTCCAAGTTTCACAGAACAACAATCAAGATTTAACAGCAAGATGACCAAAAAAAAGGACGAAGATTTATCTTTCACCAGGAAAGGAAGCATGAGACTGAGAATTTCGCAGTCGCCCCCAATTTGGGGGATTTTCCTGGAGCTTTATTTAGGCTGCTCCTGAGCTCTTCACAGACATATACAGCTACCCTAGAAGTATCAAACTGTAGACGTATCACATTTTATAGCTGTACATCCCCAGAGTGGGCAACTATAAAGCAGTTATAAATTATATATAGCAATTACACAGATATACAGTTATAAAGCAATTATAAATTGCTTAACAAATATACACAATTCACATTTGTGCTCCTGAAGCTAAAATAAGTGGGCAGAGTGGCAAAACATACACCTATCACAGTTAAAAGGATAAACTGGAATAAGCAGGAAGCCTGGGACATTATTAACAAGGCATGTAGCTCAGGACGACTAAACTTAACAAAATCCTTTAACTTCTCATGCGATGCTGATGACTTTGTGAGTGAAAAAAGCTTTCAAATTTTAAATTGGAATTGTTTTGGGTGTAGGTAGTATATTTGGTGAGGCTATCGCACTGCAATCGAATAAAATAAAGAAAGTCAAACGCACTACACTTGTACCACTGTACTGTGTACAGAAACTAGCTGTATGTAGGACTAAAAAGCCTCCTTGCATTCTGGGTTGAAGGAAAGGCGTAACTGGATATCTTCAACATTAACCGACAAACAAACCAGCATTAACTCCAGGATTTCTGATCCAACGGGATATCCAGAAATTAGGCATTTTCATAGCAAACTCAAACAAAAGCAGAACTTCTCCCAAAAACTTGCAACAGCTCATTCCACAAACAAAATGCTTCTCTAGAAAACAGAAGTAGAAAAAGCCCTACAATATTGAGAAATGTGGGTCTGCACTGTAAATTTTACAGCTGCTCACCGATTTTGTGTGATCTGGCCGTGGAGCAATAACAGGAGGAGGAGCTTCTTCATCATCATCGTCGTCGTCTGCCACAGCTGTTGATGGCTCTGAACCTTTGGCGTTGGTCTACATTTTTACCAAATGAAAAAAAAAAACCAACCAAATTGTCTCCCCTACAGTATTAAAATCTTGCTTCCCGCCACAAAGATAAAAGAATTCTTACTGATGTCAAAAGAAAAGGGCAGGTTGAGTGGTTTAAACGTCCTATCATGTTTTATTACAAGACTAAAATACTATTGCTCCAGTGAAATATGCTCTGCTGGTGCCTCAGTTTGTTTTTATTCAACAAAAAATTTTCGTTTTGTTTTATACTGCAAGACTCAGAATATAACAAATAAGAAGACCCAAACTTGTACGTGCCTAAGAAGATACAAAGAGTAGTGAACATACTCACCGTTGGCGTTCCTGAAGGGAAACCATCTTTTTCTACATAGGACAAATAGCAGAATACATAAAATCATCAGCAAAATAATAAAAAGTGAACTTTACAGAGTAAAGAACACCGACTGCTTCAGAGATCTTTTTCATCTCTCAAAAAGCAAAATTTCATGGTCACAAATGAGGAAAAGCCAGTATCGCGCTGTAAGTCCATGCAGAAGGGGGGTAGATGTTTCTAAAATCCCCCCCGAGGGGTAGCAAACCCACTCAGTTCCCACCCTGCTCTTCACCTTGCTCCAGTACCCACACGCGGTTTTCCAGCTTGAGCCCTGCTCATCACACTCGTGTGTTTTGTCTTACTGAGATCTGAAACTGGGATCAAATCAGTATTTCTGCTTCCTTAGCGGTATCTTAAATCAAGGATGAGAATATCACAAAGCCTTATTGCTAAGCTATTTTCAGAAATAATTTGGAAGAAAACTAGGTAAAACCGCATCTGTTTGCCAGTCATTTTCTCAGCCTCCCCTACATACCTCCTGACCCAAGAGCCACAACTTATTTTGCATCTTTTATGTCACCACACGGTGACATCAAGTTTACAGAGGGCTGTTTTGGCCACAGACAGGAGGAGCAAGGTCTCCAGCACAAAACCAATTAATCAGTCTCAGAGACCCAGCTTCACAAACACAGCCCATTAAAGTTAATTTTGGCTGCTATTTTGAATTATCCATCTCCATCTCTTCCCTTCTCCACTTAAAACAGGAAACAAACTGGACAACGCCAGTTTCCAGTAAGTTCTAAATCCATCTTCAAATATTTGTTCCTTATTGAAAAGCAGCTTGTTTTTCACCATTTGAATCTGATTTATTATTCTGAAAGAGAAGATGACCGTGTTCCAAACACCCAATTCCCCTTCAAAATGCCCTGTACACACTTGGATCTCACCTGGAGCAGAAAAACTTAGATACTTCTGTTTTGCCGTGTCTTTGGAGTCATAGAATTTCAGCACATCTAGTACCGCCTGGGGGTTTTTCTTCTGTTCTAGCTTCGTGATATTTGAGGTCTGCAGCAATCGAGCCCATTGCTCTGGCATTCCCTGAAAAAACAGGCAGCCTTCTAGTATTTTAAAGATTTTTAAAAAGCAAAACAATTTTTTTTCCTCTACAAAAAGCACGACACATGCAGCCTTAAACACATGAACAAGTAGGATGGGAAATGAATGAGGAGGATGAGAAATCCCTCCTGACAGCTCTGTATCTCAAGCACTCATGGGCTTCATCACCCTGTGCCTACATGACACCACCCCTTCCAGCTGTATTAAGCCAGATGTGAGGAATCATAGAATCACAGAACAGTTTGGGTTGGAAAAGACCTTAAAGACCATACAGTTCCAACCCCCCTGCCCTGGGCAGGGACACCTCCCACCAGCCCAGGCTGCTCCAAGCCCCGTCCAACCTGGCCTTGAACCCCTCCAGGGATGGGGCAGCCACAGCTTCTCTGGGCAACCTGGGCCAGTGTCCCACCCCCCTCACACCAAGGAATTGCTCCCTCCCATCTCATCTCAATCTTCCCCCATTCCCCCTCATCCCACGGCTCCCCTCCCTGATCCAGAGTCCCTCCCCAGCTCTCCTGGAGCCCCTTGAGGGCCTGGAAGGGGCTCCAAGGTCTCCCCGGAGCCTTCTCTTCTCCAGGCTGACCCCCCCCAACTCTCTCAGCCTGTCCCCACAGCAGAGGGGCTCCAGCCCCCCCAGCATCTCCGGGGCCTCCTCGGGCCCTGCTCCAACAGCTCCGTCTCCTTCTGCTGTGGGTGCCCCAGCGCTGGGGGCAGCACTGCAGGGGGGTCTCACCCAGCGGAGCAGAGGGGCAGAATCCCCCCCTCACCCCCTGCCCACACTGTGGGGATGCAGCCCAGGGTGCGGGGGCTTTCTGGGCTGCCAGTGCATGTTGCCGGATCTTGTTGATCTTCTCATCCACCAACACCTCCAAGTGCTCAAGAGAACCCGTGTTAGGCGCTAATTAAAGTAAATTGAAGAGGGCTCTCCCAGGTGACACCAAGCATTAGATCTGACATTTACACTGAGAAGCACTAACAGGTCAGAGCGTCATTACTCTGTGTGCTGTACAAATATACAGTGAAATTATTTCTGTGATAAAAATCAGCAGACTAACTCGCGCTTTATTCTAAAACACCACAACGGCTTCACTACAGCACTGATCCACAGCTGCTTTCCGAGCAACGTCAAGGCAGGCATACTTACCGTGAACTCCCCAGTAACAGCATCGAAGCCAACATGGATGGTATGCTCAAAATCTGATGGGGGGGAGATTTCTGGCCTTTCCTTTTCCTTCTTCTTGCTTCCTGAAAAAGACATTCAAAGAGCTGCTGAGCAAAGATTTAAAGTCCTATCGTCTCCATTTACTATAATCATTCCAAACATTACAACAGTTAGGATGGATGTAACCATTCTGTTTACTGGTGGGAAGTCTTTGCATATGCAGCACAATGATTTGATGTTTTCAGGTTGGTATAGACTTCATGTAAGAAACAACAACTCATTCCATTCAAATCATTCCAAGTATCGTAGCAAGCAAATGAGAGATTAAAAGCACCAGAGCGCACAGAGCTCTGTTGAGCATATGACATCTAAATATATGAAAGGTTTACAACGCAAAAAAGGACATTTTAATTTTGATTAAGAACAACCCCAAAGACAACTTCAGCTCAACCTCAAGTTCACCCTAAAGACAGTTAAAACTCGGTTGCCTCACTGCTTCAATTCAAGGTAATTAATGCAAAGTAGGACTTCCTGTGATGAAGATAAGAGTTTATAGCCTCAGAGCAATTACCTAATTTAAATTAAAAGGAGGAAAAAAAAAAAAAAAAAAAGGCAAGCATAATAAGTACCAGAAGCAGGAACAAATAATGAGAAGGACCATGTGCACCATCTAACCTAGATTGAATTAAATTTATATAATGTTTTACAATGCCTAGGGCTTGAGGTTTTGTTTTATTTTTTTCTTTTTATTTTTTTCCTGACAAAGAGAAAAATAAATAAAAATGAAAGACAATCTGTAATTAACTCTAAATATAAAATACAGCATTCTGTTCCCTTTACTCAGAAAAGGCTCGGAGTTCAGCTGGGAGGTTTCAGAAACCTGTTTTCTGGGTTTTGCAAAGCAGCCCCAGCCCTGCTGTCTCTCCCTGCCAGAGCAGAGGATTGCACTTGCTGTTTGCTCTCCAGGTGGAAAGGTGATGCTCAAGGCCTCGTCTCCTGGCCCTCTGCTGAAAGGCAGAGCCGTAGAGCGTGTCCAACCTGACAGCAAGAAAACTGCATGTGTAATCCCGGGAATGCCTGAGGGCTCACACAGCGTAGAGCTGAATCAACTGCATTTATTATAGCGAGAGCGAAGCCAGCAAGAATGCCATAGCACTCATAAACCACAAAGGAAAGCAGCACACCATTTTGCCATCTCACTTCATTACCATTTCACATCTGTATGTCCCAAAACAAAAACAAAAGATTTTTTTTCTGCTTTGTTTTTAAATTCACCTTAAAAATGTAAGTCCTGTAGTTTCAATACAGAAAAAGAGCAGCTAACTGAACACGGGGCAAGCATAGATTGTGCTGCTCAGGGCCAGAGAATCCGTCTGAAATCCCCTCACGCTGGCGGGAGAGGAAGGACGGGGAGCCGAGGACAATACTTACAAACGAAAAGCCATGTGGGCTGCCTCCAGCTGAACAATGCAGTGGAAAGACACGGCTATTATAAACAGGATATCTTTAATATGGCTGCACAGGTCAGAGCCAAAAAACAACGGACTGTCAAATGTTCTCATTAACATTGTTCAGTCACAGGACAGGAGAAACTTGCTTATGTGAAAATCTTTAAGGAAAGTACTGTTTCTTCCCAGTCTCTTGCAGTTGTTTGTGTGAAAGCAAGGGAGGAAGAAAAAAAGTTCTATTACTCAGGAAGGTTCGTGTGCGGGAGCACTTGACACGTAGGGAACAGGAGCTGGTGCTTAAACCCTCCTCCAGCATGTGCAGCTGCACAAATAAACCCAAAAATACACACATCTTATTAGCAGGGTGGGCAAGGAGGCTAAAAATCCCTCCGCTGCCCACAGGAGGAGCAGATCAGAGCAGCACTTCAAAGAAAGGCAAGCAGCGAGCTTCAGTCAAGAGGCGAGTCCCGTGAGCCTTGTCCTGGCAGGACGTTCTCCAGGCCCTGTGAACAAGGCCACCACGAGGCCATGCTGCTTTTCAGCCCTCCATCAGGTCTGCCCTGCACATCGGTATTTAAATGTGAATCCCTTTACTACAGGGCAACACCGTCTTCCAACAGCACGTGGATTTCAGGTGTGGTCCCTTGCCCCCACAGAGACAGCAGCATCCAGGCTCCCAGGAGGAGGAAAACACAGGTCCTTCAGAAGGGCTTAGTGAATTAGGGAATTGCTCTATCTGATTAAGAAAGTGCCTCAAAAACAATTAGACTCTTCTCTTCCCCAACTGAAGCCACAGGCACTCAGCAAAGGCGTCACACAAGGTTCTTCAGACACGTTCCTGCATCGCAAACCCGTCCTCAAGCACCCCGAGCTTCCCACCAGCCAACCTCCCGCACCAAGCAAGAAACACAGATGTTTCCAGCAGCCCGGTGACTCCCGATGACACACTCTGGGTTACCGAGCCAAAACCACACTGAAACGTGCCCCCAGCCAGCTGTCCGGAGCACATCACCTGCAGCATCCCGAGTCCCACAGCAATGCCCCCCAGCACCTCCTTTAATAAGTTCTGCTCAAAGACAAACATTTCTTGGTTTAGGTGACTATTTTAAAGCTTTCCAAAAGAACACGCAGGTTCTTTTGACTTCAGAAGTCTAGCCAAGGAAATTCATGGCAATTAAGTACTCTAGTAAAAAGATGACTATCACTTCATTTATCCTGAACAATGGAACTGGGGAGGGGGAAAAAACCCCTCTATGACTAGGTCATTAAATAATCCCTTCAAACTCTTACGATTATTTCAGCGCAGAACTAGCTCAGACTTGGGGCAGAAACTCTGCATTTGCTAAACCTCCCTGTCTGCAGCGCGTCCCCCAAAGCACACCACCACCCCAACGCCGTGTCCTAAACCAGAGGAACCCCCCCTGGAGGGGACCCGGTGGGTACAGAGCTGTGGCAACAGAGAAGGTGAAGCTGTCCATGAGCCAAACAACATCATCCAGTAACCAGCCTATTCACAGTAGCCTTGTACATCTCCTTCATTTTCTAAAAAGGAGAAATTACCATTTTTGTAGTAATTTGTTTAACTTTGGCACTGGCTGGAGAAATTTTTCCCCATGAAAAAACTTCCACACCAAGTTGACAGATTATTTTGCATGCAATCCCAATAGATTTTTAAAATCCAAGCAGGATGTTCATATTTCTATAAAGCTTCCCAGCAGCAGAATTTTTTTAAAAAATATATTTAAATGGGCATGTCTGGTAAGGGTGCCCTTCAGCCGTGCTAATGAATAAAACAACTAACATTTGACTATTGTCATTTATATTGACATTTATGTTCTGCTTACATTTGACAGCCAGTTTTTACAGTCTTGAGGGCAAAAAACGTTTCTTTGGATGTTTACGTTACCCTTGCTGCAGGTCAACCAATCAACAAGTTTTTTCCAAATTAAAAAAAAAAAGACAACTTTCAGATAGTTTCTTTAAGCTAGATAACTCATTTATCATTTTTCCTAACCACATTATCTTGCCATGCAGTAAAACCTTCTGCTTTTCTTCAGAAGGACATTACTTTAAATACCTTTTAGCATCTAGAAAACATAAACTGGCACCATTCTCTCTAAAATGTATTTTTCTCAGCAGAAATTATTTCTTCCATTTTTAGTTTGCACCACCAAGTATCAGGAGGTACTCAGACACGTGCTAAACGTGTATGCAGATTAATTCCAATAAATTTAGTACGCGTCAGTATTTAGAGTGGTCTGAATAAACTTAAGTAACGGGATGCCAAGGCAATTTCAGATGAGCCAACACAACTTTAGACAAGTCTTCAACCATCTCCCCAGCCATTTCAGCAAGAAACCCACAGTCAAAATGGAAAGAGGAAACATCCAAGGAGAAGTAAAGGCGCGATAAAATGTCACAAAGCTCTTCAGCTGCGCTGCACCTACTTGCATTCGTAATTTGTTTCACAACACAAGCAAGCCTTACACAGTATTACTAATTCAGAGCAAGAAAGATCTTCCTTCACGTGGGGTTTATGTTCTACTTCATTATGTCTCTGTGAAAAAAGAGCCACAAATGCTCTGATGAACAATGAACGCAACAGCATAATGACAAATGCCATCCCAGCTCCTAAATCGCTCTCCTAGTCTGAAGACAGACACATTTGGTCCTTCCACCAGATTTTCTTGCAGCACTCACCACGACAGCTTATGGACATTTCCTCCCATGTCCAACAATACAACAGTAAAACCTCGGTTTCTGCAGTATTGAAGGGCTAAGATAGAACCTGCTCCAAACACGTGGCACTACCAAGAGCTCCCAGATTCACCACCTTCACCAACCTCAGAGGCCTGGACTCTCTCTCTTGGGGTGCTGCCCCCAACCTGTAGTAGCTTCTCACGTTCTCCTTACTTCTTCAAGGCTCTTACCCATGCCAGGAAAAAAGACCACCACTTCTAGCGCTGTAATCCAGTCACGGACAGTTATTTCACAATAAGTGACCTTGTGAAATAACTATTCTGCTTCCAAAAGCTACACTGGCCAAATCTTTCCATCCTCCGAAAAGGAAAACACACCCACCATTCAGAGCAGAAACTGCGCCAGATCACGGAAAGCCAGATATTCCGAATGCAGGGAAGCCTCCGGCGTTTGTCCCCAGGGTGAGGCACAGCTGCAGAGGGACGCCTCACACAGCTGAGCAAGGGTGAAAACCAGCCTCGGGGAAAACATTTCCCCAAGTGAATAAATAACCAGAGGAGCAAAGTCTTTTGAAACAGACAAACCTGCGTCAGCATGGCCAAACCAGTCCTGCCCAGCACATCAGCCACGGGGCACAGGAAGCCAAGAGCAGAAAGAGAAGACATTAAGAGCAGCAGAGTCTTCCCCTTACGCATCTTCATAGTAATCATAAAAACGCAAGCTGGTAGAGATTAATAAAATGCATAGAAGTTTCAGGTCAGGCTTATAAATCCCTGTACAGTTTTACAATACCAGATGTTAGAATATTATTTCTATCCATGCACTATTTTGTTTTATGTGGATACAGACATCCTGGAGAACCAGGATCAGGGCTCCAGTGCCGTACATATGTTCATCATACAGAACAGAGGAGAGAAACAAAGCACAAATACAGCCTAATTTCATTACAGCATCTTTTTCTCAGAAATAATCCTTGTTTTCAGCAATCTAGGGTTTTCCCCCCCACTAGTAATTAATCCTAACCGTGCAGTTACACAGACAGAGGACTTAATTCTTCTCAATTCTCCTTCATGCACACTGCACCCTCCCCACTATTTCTTCACTATATTTTTTTCTCCTCAAGGTACCACACGAATGGTCATCAACACCAAGTAACTTCCAGAACAGCTGGATGCTCAGTTTAAACTAGAAATCCACATTTAGCGTAGCAGAATGGGAAGTAATATGATACCGAGGAATCACAAATATTTATTAGGGTTGTTTGGAAATGCATTACTTTTAAACTGGGCGGCAAGGATGAGAAGCAATAGGTGGCGGTTTTCTGCAGCGAGCTATTTAATTTTTCTTACTTGGCATTTCATCTTCAAACGTCCTGGTGCAAACAGAAGGATCTTGGCTCACTGAAAACACATATCCAACTTCCAACGCTTCCTCGCATCCCCTACACTTGGACAGGCTGGATTCAAATGCCTAAAGCACTACAAAAACTTACAAGAAGGATAAAGGAATACAAGGAGTAACCTTGGAAAATACAGGCATCTTACCTTTTTCAGTGCTAGAGAATATGGAGATGATTTTATTCCTAGGTTTTCTCTCTTCTGGTACAGAGGGCAGGGGTTTCAAGCTGTGGTTGGCAGACAATTGGTCTTTGCCCCCTGAACTGAAGATAGTACTGCTCATCCGGACGGGAGGAGCTGGTGGCTTGTCTTCCAGTTCTCCGTTGTCAGACATGGTTCTCAATAGCTAGTGAAAGCACTGAAACAGAAATATTTGCTTTAACTTCGGAAGAGAACACAGAATACATAAAGGTAGCATTTCTTTTGTTGACCAACAGGGGAAGGAGGTGTGAATTCAACTCTGAGGACCTCAGCAAGCACCACACTGACAGGCGCTGATGTCTCCACCAAAGGAATCAGATCCCTTCCTCACTCCCACTTCTGGGCCACTCATTCATTTGTGCCAGCAGCAGCCTTTGTGGGATGGACTGACAAACATTTCCAGCGATAAAACTAACCCGGTCAAAAAGAACAGTCAGTTGTAACGTAGACCAGTTCCCAGATCTGAGTCGCTATCTGTTCATACAAAGGTTGCGTACGTGAAAAGGATCGTACACATAAGGGCTTAAATACATCATCTTGTAGGGGTAGCTGTAGCCCAAAGAGCTTCGTGCTGTAGAACTGAACACCTTTAAAAGCCTTAGGTGCTTTCCTTCTTGTCATTTATCAGACAAGATCTTGGAGAGAAAAAAATAGCTTATGTTTAGAAATCATAAATCAGCACACTGTCCACATTAAGTGGGATTAAAAGTATCTCTACCCAAATCATGCAGCCTACGTTAAAGAGCATGGGACTAAGATCCACCGGATGCATTTCACTTCTGAATGAGGACTTGCTTTGCTTCGCCCCTTTGTGCCGCACTTTCTCCATTTGTAAGAAGAATATATGCTAGCACTACAATCCTCTTCCAGTCCTTAACAAAAACAGGAGCGAGATCATGAGCAAATAGCTGTTAAAGCCAAAACCACAGCACAATAAAGCATCTACACGACACATTCCACATTCAAGAAAATCTCCACTGGCCTTTCCTCCCTCCCCGTAACATCCTGGAGATTTTTCTTTGATCACCAAGAAGCAGGCAGCCTCTCTGCTACAGAGTAAATAGCACAAAGAAAGATTTATGGAAATGACCTCGTGATGACAGCTGAGTAACAAATATGCCCTTCATTCCTCCACACGCTCAAATGATGAGCTACCTCTTTGGAACAGGGGACAACACACCTCCTCTGCGTTGACCTCCTCCTCCTCTCACGACAGTTTGGGAAATGTCCAGCTGCCCATCGTAGTCCCAAGGCATGACTCAGTCCCAGCCACACCACTGGGGCAATCGTTACCAGTGCCATTCGAGAGAGTTGGGATAAGACAGCGCAATCCAATCTCAATTATCACACCTTATTTCCAAAGTATTAATATTGTGCTATACAATGTGGGCACAGCACACACATCTTGCAGAACATGGTCTTGGCAGAAGAACTAAAAACCTCTGGACTGCTGTTCCTATCATTGCACTGGGTGAATGCTGCCAGATACCAATGAAGAAAAGCAAAGCTGAACTCATGCACACTGGTTTATGGAGTGAAGAGAGATTAAAATGAGTTATCATAGAATGGTAGGGGTTGGCAGGGCCCTCTGGAGATCACACAGTCCCACCCCCTGCCAGAGCAGGGCCACCCAGAGCAGGGGGCACAGGAACGCCTCCAGGCGGGTTTGGGATGTCTCCAGAGATGGAGACTCCCCCACCTCCCTGGGCAGCCTGGGCCAGGGCTCTGCCACCCTCAAGGGAAAGAAGTTCCTCCTCATGTTTAGGTGGAACTTCCTGTGCTCAAGTTTGTGCCCGTCCTGTCCCTGGGCACCACTGAAAAGAGCCTGGCCCCATCCTCCTGACACCTACCCTTTAAACATTTATAAGCATTGATAAGGTCCTCCCTCAGCCGTCTCTTTTCCAGACTGAAGAGACCCAAATCCCTCAGCCTTTCTCCATCAGAGAGCTGTTCCAGTCCCCTCAGCATCTTTATAGCTCTTTTCTGTACCATAAAGGCCCACGAAAGCATGTATTTTCTGTACAAAATACCTTCAGAGGCACAAGCAGCACCACGCAAAGTTCTGGCAGTGCAAGTAAAACCTGGACATGTGCTGGTTGCCCCATCCTTAGAGAGCAATGGGGAACAGCGGTGAAACTGTGCAACACCCACCTACACAAACCTGCCTTCCAGCCCCGTGCTTGACAATGGATCGATAAATAGACCTGCAGCACTTGAACGTGCCTGCAGGGATGCAGTTGTGAATCGGATTGCAATTCCCATCCTCCAACAGTCTTCCAAATTCGCTTACTGATTGTTCTTTCAGATGTTGCAAGTTATCTGCAGGATCTTCTATGTTTTCCAGTACCTATACTGCAATATGGGGAAAAAATTAAGAACCCTGCAATCTAAGAGCAGGTCTGAGCAGCCTACCCACGGGGATTTTAATTCCAATTGCTTTCCTAACAATACATATTGTTTGCACAGAGTGCGTGCCACCAGTTTGAGGTGTACAAGTTTCTGGCCTGAACCACCAAATCAGATACAGCGTACTCAAGGGTCCTGTTGAAGATGGCAGTACAGGGGACCATAATCCATTTCCCTTACGCTAATCAAATCTCAGAAAAGAATAAGATACAGGGTCCTTAGCTATCCAAATGGGAAGAGACATTCAAAAGAAAGCACTCCTCTCGAAGAAACACAGTCAGACAGCTGGATAAATCATAGTAGGTAAAGAAGCATATCAGTAACTTTAACATCAAAATGCTACACTATGTGAAGAAAGCAACGTCATGAGTAGCCTTTTTTGTATTTTTCTAAAATAAACCCTGTTATTTCCTCCATCTGTGCAGTTCTTTGAGCTGCCTGATATTAGCAAGAGCAGGACATAAGCGTAAACAACAATTGACCTGCAGCTGAAACTGGACAAGAACAGACTCGGCCCTCCAAGCCCATACTAATTCCCTGCACACTCCCTTGAAGAGCCCAGACGCCGAATTCGTAACGCAGTAACGTGACATTCAGGTTGCAAATTAAAAAGAAAAGGAAAAAAAACACCCACCAACATTTTTGTACTTTTGTTTCCATATTTTTAAATACATTTCTCTATATAGTAAAAATTCTCCGTTTTCAGTGACACAAGCAGCACAAGTTGGCCGATCGCATATTCCAGCTTCTTGATCTGAAGTGAATTATTCCTTAGTGCCTGGCGTGCTCCAGAGAAGAAACTGCTAAGCAGTAAGTTGGAAGTGAGTATATGGAAATCCAAAACTCGTCCATTCCACAAGAAAATAAGGCGCTTTAGGAAGCTGGCATAACAGCATCTGTGCAGAACCCTCAGAGCCGCAGTTCTGGTCAGCGTTTCATGTCCAAAGTGTTCAGAAACGTCCT
The DNA here is from genome assembly GCA_013400135.1 of Rhinoptilus africanus. NCBI lineage: Eukaryota > Metazoa > Chordata > Aves > Charadriiformes > Glareolidae > Rhinoptilus > Rhinoptilus africanus. The sequence continues at coordinate 21,641 of VXBO01003081.1, read as the reverse complement.
TCACCTTGAACAAAGCAGAGCCCAGGAGCTGGAGAGGGGAAAGAGGAGCTTCCAGTCTGCTCTGCCAGCCCCGCAAGAGCTCGGGCATCAGCTTCCCACCCAAGGGACTGGCTCCCTCATTTGCAGTAAAACAAAATCCTTCAAGCTCGTTAAGTCTGCGGTTTAGTAAAACCTCAGCTTTTAGGAAAAAACTTAAAGAGATGTGATTTATTTAATAACACACAGTAGTATAATTTCTGGCGGCTGTTTCGAAGACCGTTGTTAAAATAAACTGCTAGATCCCAAACTAGTTTGCACAAAGGACCATTTCAATGCACAGCAGCTTTGAATTAATAGTTTATAAAGAAATTGCTACAGCTCCACTCACAACAGATGGCTTCAGGAAACTGAAGTCTGATCCGTCAGTCATCATCGGAAGTTAAAAGTCAATCGTTTCGTTCAGGTTCAAATCCAAACAGCTAGTCTCTTTCTGACAGCCGAGTGCAGAAGAAAAGAGCAGTTCCCCTCTCCTTTCTCCTTACCCTGTCTTCATTATGTAGGGAAAGTTTCCACAGCGTCAGGAAGTCCTTTGGAAATTGCTGCAGAGGTTTGGCATTATGGACAATGACTGGAGGAGGGATTAAAAAAAAAAAAAAAAGGGAAAGAAAAAAAGTGCAAATACACCCTCAAGCTCCTTTTCCTCCTCTTCTGAGGAGCCTGTTCACCTCTCAGCAGCTCAGCACGATCACTCTTGCACCACCACCCACGTGGCTGCCTTGCTGAATCACAGCTTGCCCGGAGAACGGCAAGGACCATTTCTCCAGTGCCTGCCAGGGATCTATACACTGGCAAAGGGGATGTCAGGTTCATATGGCTCTGACACAATCAGACAACGCAACTAATGGTGGGGGTGGTTTTTTTAGCTTGGTCGAAAGGCATTTACCAAAATGGTTAACCTAAGTTCGAGCGAGCTCATAAAAGTATGCTAAATCTGAAAGCAAGATGACAGAAGGAACAAAGGTAATACATGGAAGAGGTCGTCACTACGGCAAAGGGATTCACTTTCATCTTTGCCAGTGAAGATAATACCAGTAACAATAAAGTATTCAAGCACATCGACAACTCCCTCGCAATCACTAGTCACACTATATTTAATTACAAGTACTAGAAAGCAATGGAATGAGTCACAGAGACAAGCTGTGAAGCTGCAAACAGTCCTTAACTACAGACTTCAGACAGATTCACTCCCACCACAGGACGGACAGTGCTGTAATCCACGACACTGACACCAAAAAAAGGACACAAAAAGAGCGAAAAGCTTTTTTCCCCCAACAGTTCTGCTGCTTACTCCACAAAACGTACTCACAGGTACCAGCGCTGGTGACCACAAGGCTCCGAGTCTCAGACCTTATCTCCAGTATACAACACTACTCCCAACAGCTGTCCCATCCTTTTGACAAAGGTTTCTTGCCCCGCAGCAAAAATGTCAGTACTCTTTTCATCCTCAGCAGCCTTGGACACCATCCTAACGTGAACTGCAGCAGCCGAAGAGCAAACACGCTCTCTCCTCTGCTGCGGAGGCAGCAGCAAGCGGCCAGCCAGTATCTGCGCCGTCCTAAATCACTCTCCACCAGCAGTGGGAGACCTGAACCAGGTTCCTCAGAAGTGCAACTCAACTCTTGCCACCTATGCCCAGCGAGGCCGAGGCCCAGACAAGCACAGGGAAGCTCCCTGTGTAGCTTAACCCACCCTCTTCCTCCCAGCCCCTGAAGAGACCTGCAGTGACCGATTTGCATGTGCGTTCAGAGTTTCATTTTTACAACGACGTTCCAGGAGTCAGTTCTGCTGATCGCTAGCTTTCTTCCTTTTGGGGAAGAAAAGGGCCCAAGAACCCATGGCATACCCAGGTCACAGAAGAGAGAGAGCAGTTCCTGTCACTGCCACTGATGGGAAAACACCCAGAAACATAACCCTGACAGCAAGTAAAAGCTGGAAAGCAAAGTGAGAATTGGGCAACGGTTTCAGAAAGCTGATGAACCCACACTGCTGCAGCACATCAGTTTGAATGCTCTGGCTTTGACTTGTTTTTTTGTTGGTGGGGATGTTTTCCCCCCTTAATTCCCTCTTGTGCAAGCATAAAGCGGGGCTGCTTCCTGAAGAACTTCCGAAGTACAACTCTTGTGCAGGTCCTGGCTCCCTCGGCCTCCCTCGTGACGGGCATGAAGGCAGAGAGGAACCCCCATCCCAGTGCTGGTGCAGCGGCAGGCTCCACCTCGGAGGCCCCTCTCCCCTACCTGGCTGCTATCTACCTTCTCTGACTTCTGAAAAAGGACATTTTTCCTCTCCAACTTGTTTGCAGAACAACTAAAAGGAATGAAAATGAAATAGAAGACAGTCATTTTCTTATCTACTATAGCGTACGGTCACGTTTTTCCCACAGCCCTTGGACTGGAGCAGATTGAGTTTTAAATATGCATAATTATGCGTGCACACACATCACTCTTACAGTGTGGTACTGTAAGGCCCCAAGCAGGGGTAGGAAGATAATGCCACGCGTCAAACATACCAGCTGGTGTAGAAAGTTCTCGTATCATAATGAGTTGAATTCGTCTTGCTTAAGCTGTTCAAATTAACGTACTTGAGGAGTCTGGGCTGCATCTGTATTTCACCACCTGGGATTCGACGCAGAAGTAAATTGGGAAAAAAACCAGCCAAACCACGTGAAGCTCAGAGCTGTTCGATAACACGTACGTAAATTCCTACTCCTGGCACACAATACCCTGGCTTTGCACTGCCACTTAAGGAACAGATCTCCGAGGAGCCAGAAGTAAATCAGCGAAATAAATCAAATCCTCCCTACGTGCACAGCCTGACAGGAGGCTCACCAAGCTGCAAACTGAACTCAGTTCTCTTTATTGCAGGTAGCAATTACTCAACTCATTCACTACCAACAATGTAACGCAGGAGGAGCCACACAGACATAAAATTTAAGTCTGTTTTGCAGGGCTGAACAAAAAGCAGAAGTAAAGGATTTCAGGCTAACAGGGCATTAAGAAACATAACCACTTTGCTTTTGAAATCATAATCCTTGATGTGGCCCTGCAGCTGCAGGACCTTGTTGGGACACCACCTGAACTGCTGCAAAGAGAGCTGCAGAACATTTGGGCCACGGCAGGCACAGCGCTTGAAAGCAACGCGGCAAAATCGTTCACTGTCCAGCAGGAGGAACGGAAGAATAAAAAATTACAGACTAAAAGTGAAAAAAGCCCTGGTGGTGAGTGTGTTCCCCTGTCCCTGCTCTAGCAGAGGGCACGAGGGCTGAGAAAAATGTTATCCTTACAGCGATCCGCACGGCGGCGGCTGTCATTTGCTGCCTTCCTGTACAGCCTTATAGGGTGCTGCTGGCAACATTTGTCACGCACTCAGAGCGGCAGCATCCGGGACAGCCAGGTCCAGAGTAGAGGAAAAGAGCAAAATAGATGTCTGCCAAACAAACCTCCAAGGCACAAGATGTAAAGCGAAAAGATGCGCAGAGTAATTAAAAACAACACAGTGAAAGAGCCAGTGTGTGATGCTGCAAGAAGAGACAAGTGTAACAAGACAGATTAAAGAAAGTCACATCCCACTTTTGGTTTACATTATAAAAATCCCTGTTGAAAATCTCCAGAGACTCATCCCTGGAACACTGACCCCAAGCCTCCAGTGGTTTTGGTAGCTAGCTCGTCCTCAGCCTCCCCACACTGCCACCTTTTAATACCTGAAAAAACATCTTCCTTGATGCATCATTATTCTGGAAAAGAGGGCAAACAGATAGACACACTGTGCAGTTTTCAAGTGGAGATCAGAGGGATGCTCGTTTCATCAGATATTCCATTTTTTTTGGACCAAACAGATTTTGGAGTCCAAGAGCAGAATGAAAGGTCTGTATGGATATTTTTATTTTCTCCCTTTCTCCTCCCTCCCTGCCTTTTTTTTTTTTTTTAAAGGCTCCTGTTGAGCAATAGATTTCCTGTGATTAGCTCACTTAGTACTGATTATAGCTCACTTCCTCCCAGGGATTAGCTGAAAGCAGCATTCTGACAAGCACCATTCAGATGGTGCTACCTAGCCGCAGCTCGCTTCCTGCCCCATCTCGAACAGCTCTTTAGCTCGGCAGCTCAGCAATTGGAAATTATTGCAGCCCTGCAGAAAATTCCAAAGAACCAGCAAACCTCAGACCGTCTTCTCCCCGAAAAGCGAAAAAAATCTTTTTTGGCTGTTTTGCTTTCCAACTGGAAGCATTTGGATGGATGAGATTTATTTCGGCAGATGCAAAAAGGAGTTTTCTGGAACAGTATGAGACTACCTTCAGAGACTGAAAATACTTATCTTTTCATTTCAACTCAGAAATGCTGTGCGAAAAACCCAGCGGTGGCAGACAAAGAAGTACTTTCTCGCAGACTTGGCAATCACAGTCTCAGATCTTCTGCCTGCCAAAAGAGGACTTGTGCAAAAGCAAGAACAAGAGTAACCTTGATAACAGCCAGTAAGGGCCAGCAGGATAATCTGTTCCACCTTCGCTTATTAAAAACACGTGCAGATGCTCTAATGCAAGACACAGCTCTCAAAGCCTTCCCACCTCTAAAAGGCAGGCACCAATCTCCACGGGACTTCTTGAAACATCTCTTTCCAGATTTAAGGGGTCTCATAAAAGTATTTGCTCAATGCCGAATCACATACCTGTGAAAGCTAATGCTTAGTTTTATTTAGGAAGCTATAACTAACCCAGGATGCTCCAAACAAGCACAGATCTCCCTAACTTACAAGCACTAACGAGTAAGACACCCCTTTCAAATGATGCAGTTGAGAAAACAGCTAAAAAACATCTGAGCCTGTCGCACTTAAATTTTTCATTAAGCTTTAAGTACGCATTAAGCAAACTGACTGCTCAGCAAAGTCGAGCCGCTACTCGAGACGAGAAATTGCCAGCGGTTGTTTTTTTTCTTTTTTCTTTTTTTTTTCCCTCAAAATTAACAGCCACAAGCACCATTTTTCTCCTTCAACCAGCAAGGCTACAGCCACGAAGTTCATAAACAGGTCCTTTCTTGCTGTCTTCCCTTTACTGCTACATGTGACGGAGGCAACACACAATACTCCCATTCTACCAATAGCATCGGAGAACCTCAGTCTTTTGCAAAAATCAGACTGGATGACACATGTAAAATACCCAGCTAAATTCTTTCCATTTTGTCTTTTTCCTCAATTTCCTTACGATTTTTACTGAATCACACAAATAGAAGGGAAAACATAGTACAGAGAAAAATAAATGTCGTTTAATTGCCAAGTGCAGAAGACAGCTGGGGAAAAAAAGAAGAAGAAAAAAGCATGGTTGAACTGAAGAATTAAAAAAAGAAGAAAGGGAACTATTTTTTGTTCAGAATAAGGAATACGCTCTTTAAAACTGTAACAAGATGTGCTTTCCATGAACCAAGTTGCAGTAGACAAATATCCTATTCACGGGGTATTTGAAAGGGTTACTAAGGCTTCCTAAAGAAAAATATTCTTCTAACCCATTGCCAAAGTACATTACAACCTAAAGCAATTCAGCTATTTACTCCTTAAGGCCCTTAGCAGATGTGCAAAGTCTTGCACTGAAAAGGAGGAACCAGTCGGCAAAAGTGTCGTTTTAGAAATAAAACCAGATCCCAGTCTTCTAAGAAGCAACCAGTGGCAGGCGTCACCTTCTCATCCCTCAGGCAGCCCCACACAAACAAGCCTGTGGCTCCATCACCCCCACCCCTCGGCGCAGGCACATTAAAGTATGACTTTCAGATAATCATTGATACAGAGAAGTGAAGCAGATTACACTTCTAAGATTCTGGCAGCCTTCCAGACCGTCAGATCAGGTTCACAAAGTCTGTATATATAGCAAAAAAAAGACACAGCAATAGCAGAAACTTTGGTAAGGACAAATCTCCCATAGTTTCACTTTTTGAACTGGGGAGGGGGAAAAATTTCTTAATTATCAGCTGGTTTGTGACCAAAAAAGTATAACAACAGGGAAAGATCAGACGAGGCACAGACGAGAAAGAAGATGTGCAAGAGCCCTGGTAAAAGGCCAGCAGCGCATAGAAAATTTAAGCAAATGAATGGCACTTGACTTCGCCGTACACTACAGCCACCTGTGAGCCTTGTGACACATCTCTACCTCCTCCCTTTAAGCCATGCATAGCGATCAACTCCCACCTGAATCGTCATTTCTGCTTCATAAAATAAATTTGGCACTGCTGAACTGTGGTGGCATATTTCACCACGAGTGAACTAGAAACCTCTTCCGTGCTTTGTCGCCTCTGAAACAGCTCAAACACCACAGGTGGCAGTACCAGACGGGCCTCCAAAGTGACTTCCCAACTGCCCAGCTTCCCATTTCTCTTAAGTTTGGCAGGAAAACTCACTCGACAAGGCTACGACGTCATTATACCCAGACGATGACAGCAGCGCATAGAAACAGGCTGGACAGACAAGCTGACAGTCAATCATGCCCATTCCCACCTTGCTCCAAGAGGCAGTCCCTGCAGTTTCGCAGAGCGCGATGGAGGAGGAATTAAATCAAGAGGGATCATCCATTTCCACCCTCTGCCACAGGGCTAGGTTGTCACCGCCTACCAGCCAAATTCAGGCCACGCTTGGTTTTATACAGCCCACAGCCAGGGTTTTCCTTCAACGAACCATTGTGCAACGCTGCATAACGATAACACGTACTCAAAGGTGTTTGAAAAAGCCCATTCAATCCTCCACAAGGAAATTACTTACCCCTGCTCTACCTGCTTCAAAACCTTGAGCCAACGAAAGGCAGACAAGACAGCCTGCAGCACGCACAGCGCATGCAAATCCGTGCTTCAAGGTGTTTGTGCTTACTCACATTTCACTAACTAGAAGACCATTTTCAGCCTTTATTTTCATGAGCTGAGGTTTTCTAAAGATCAAAGGAGAATGGGGAAAAGGGCAAGTAGGGAAAGTTTACAAGGGAAAAAAAAAAAAGTAGTCTGCGTCTCATGTAGAGATTCTCTCTTAATTAAACCTGGCATTTACAGGCAGGGAGGGATCACACATTCCAGAGCAAAAGTTATTTGAATAAAGGGTAACCTGCAGGAGGTACCTGTACAGCTTGGTGCACTTCTCTATTACTAACAGCCTTCACAGCTGCTTAACCCAGACAATCACCACTCAACAGAGCAATGATATCACTCTAAAAACCAGTCCAGCTACTGGTGTTGGGTGGAGAGGTCACCAGTAGCTCTAATGGAAAGCAAAGACTTTTTTTTAACCTCTGGAAATTGGGCAACAGTAAGACAAGGCCGTGGTTTACCCATCCAGATTAGAGGGCCAGGGCTAACTGGAACTAGAAGAGGAAACACGCAAAAAACCCCAAAAAAACCCCAAAAAAACAAACAAAAGAATCCAAGGTGAAGGGATCTATCACTCCCTCATCACACTGGTAGAGCTGTCAAATGTCAGCTGTGGGAAAAATTATATAATAAGGGAAAAGAAGAGAGAAATAGCTCCCTGCAGAAAAGCTCTCTCTTTCATATACGCTCAGGACAGAGCTCTTTGTTTCTCTCTAGCGGCTGGCCAAGGCTTGCCCCAACCGCACTTATTGCTAGCCCACAGCGGGAACTTAAGATCAGCGCAGCAGCCCCGGGGGAGCCAAACCCTCGACTCTTCTTGCCGGACTGGAAAACAGCGCCAGCCTGGCACAAAACGCCACAGTGGGAAATTCTGCTTCTTCCGAGTCGGTTTTCCCAGCCACATGCACACCAGTGGACACCAGTACAGCCCTGCCAGCCAGGTGATCACAACCACTTGGCACGGTTCACCAGTTTGCCAAAACCCCTACAGGAACAGACCCAAGCTCAAAACGCTTATTTCTTCATTCCGACATCAAACATAAATTCACCCAGAAAGAGCAAAGCCTACAAGAAATCAAACGTAGGATCTGTAAATACAAAAAGCACGTGAACATGGAGATAAGTCTTTAAAAAAAAAAAAAAACCAACCAAAATACAACCAAATAAGAGGTGGCTTGGGTGGATATAACTCATTTTCTAGGCATATTCTAGCAGTACCATAAAGAACACTAGAGATCAATTCTCCTGGGAGAATTATATTCCACTTGTGCCATGACAGACAAGTACAATGACTTCTTTGAACACTCGAACTCCTACGTGAGAAGAGTCTCCTGCAGCATCCCACTTCTGCACCAGGCCACTTCACTTGCTGCTCCCTGGGAAAGCTCTTCTTGGCCAACATGCACAAACTGTACAAGCCTTAAGCCCTCTTAGAAGCACACACAGAGCTTCTAGACTTCGCTGACACCAGAAAAACCTACAAATCAGTGCAGTCGTGTCCAAGGCTGCCGACAGCGCTGCTGCCACTGATGGTTTTGCCAAGGTCTCGTCCCAACCCAGGGTTTTGCCCACATCAGCAAAACTGATGATGCCCTCACTGCAGCAAGGCTGCTTTTGGTAACAGGAAAAGCACAAAGCCGTGCTTATTGCGGCAGTTACCTGGGGGAAAACTGGGAACAGGGGATAACAGCAAACTAGTTTCCCTGCAAACAGTGAGCAATAGCCAGCTGCAGATCTTGATGGGGACGCAGAGCATCCTATGAGTTTGGAAGCGAGACTGTCAATTTATTAAAATATATATATATGTCTATATCAATGAGAAGGAGCGGACTCAGGAAGGGTCACCCCAGTACTTCTCTACCAACACCAGCTCAGGACCATAGGATGGTATCAAGTCTGAGTAAAATACTCCCCAGAGCTCCACAATGAAACCTCAACTCTTCTGCCCGGAGCTAGCTTCCAAGATTGTCACATTCTCAGAGAGCTTCATTACACTGTTGAAGTTTAAAGTTTTACAAATTTTATACAAAGAGACAAATGATTAGCAGTTAGCCTGTTTTCTCCTGCCATATGTAGATCTATTAGCAGAGAGAAAGATGTCTAGATAGAGCACACAACCAAATTCTGCAGTCTTTGCACACCACAGCCCACCCTTCCCCAGCAATAAACAGTACAAGAAGCACAAACTGTAGCTGTCACAACTCAAAGCGACATGAATTTCTAAGATCTCTATGCACATAAAAATTTTGGATGTGAAGAGCCGCGTTCATCCACAGAAAAACAGCAGAGTGTAAGACTGAGAACAACACGGGGAAAAGCGAGCGAGGCAACCCGGCTCTCTGTCATTCACCTGCCTTTGCGCTCCAGAACTTTTCCTGGGACACTACTCAGTTCACCTCGCAGGGTCTTAGAGGTTTTCTACTTGAAAATCACTTGCACGCATACAAGCAGCATATTCATGTATGGTTTAATGCAGCAAATCCCTGAAATCTGAGGAAATGTTCTTCTGTGTCTTTCAGGGAGCCAAAGAACTGGATGCCAGAATGAGGTTTTTTAAAACTAATTTCCTATTTCTTTCTAAGTCATTCCTAGTAAAACTACTTCTCTCGCTCTTCTTACTCATAAAAAGGTATTTATCTAAAACGCTGAAGAAACAAATCCAAACCAACTAGAACTGGGTGTGCAAGCTGCAAATCAAAATATATTTTTAAAAATCAGACCAAAAAAAGCTTACAATTGTATCATAATTCAAAACCAGCACATCTTTATTCCTCATATGCTGACGTGGAACCTAATTTTTGCCAAGTCTACAAAATAACTATAGATGCCAATAAGCAGAAAAAAAAAAATAAAGATAAAACCCCCAACCTCTTCTATGTATTATTACTGCTATGTATGATTCTTACAGTTCACAAATCAAATTTATGATAAAAGTAACATAAACATGGGTGCATATAAATAAATGTGTAGTGGTTCAAACACCAATTGTCAGTTGTCAAACAAATTTATCAAAATTTCAAAGCGATGTAATATATCCTATGATTTTATGTCAGCAGAGAAGTTAGTATTTTATCCCTGCTTTAGTGACGGAGAACTAGACACAAATTATCTCTAGACGTATACCACTGTTTATGTAGGATGCTGCAGCACCAGGACCACAAAAATAGATTTTACAGCTCAAGAATAAAATACTTTTTAAAAAATAAAAATACAAAAGGAAGAACAGAGTTCCCAACTGAATAGACAAAGGGACTGTGAAAACTACACCACCATAGGATAACCAGGACTCTGTGAAGCAGAAGAGCTTCCAAAGGAAGCTGTCAAGTTAAAATAATATTTAAACAGTTGACAAAACATTAATATTAACCTTAGAAAGCTGCAGAAGACTTAAAAAACCTACTTATATCATTGTACAAATTACGACAGGAGTTTACAGAAGCACACATAAGACAGCAAACATCTTGTGAAAGGTTCCTATTGCTTGTGACAGGTTGTCTTTGGGCATCTATCAGGTTGCTTCACGATTTATACAAGACATTAAGCAACTGTAAATGTGATCCTATTGAGCTTATTATTCAAAGTGCTCCCTTAGGGTGGTTTGTACCATCAGCATTTCAGCTACCACAGCTGAGCTGTAAGGCCTGGCCTGTCTAGGCAAGGATGCTGCAGCACTTGGAGAAGTTGAAAATTAAGTAGCACTTGCAGAGGTTTAAAATTAAGTAGCTTTTCCAGCTCCACATATTTTAACCATGTACCAGTTCAATAAAGAATGAGTGAAATTCTCACAGGCAGAATCATAAGTTTTCAGTGAAATATTACAGAGCAAGAGTAAAGCTTTAGAAAATGCATTTTTAGGAGGCTTGGGCATTTACAAATGAAAAGCACACAGTTCTCAAACCTCACTCCACCTTATTATCTCGCCTCCAACATCAGTTGTGCAATTATAAAGCAGCTGAAGATGTCAGTGAGGATGAGACTGAACTCGCATAAAACAGGCTGCAAAGACTAACGTCTACCACCTACAAAATACAAAAACTCCTCCATGAAACGGAGGCTTCCATCCATGAGGTCCTCACATACACACATAGCACACCAATAAAGAATTTAAGATACTGACTCTAATAAAAATAAGAGATAAGACAGCTACCAACTCCAATAGAAATAATAAATAAGCCCCTTGTCTGAGGGGCTCCAAATCCACTGCAAGGGACACATGATAATAATTATGTGCAAAAACAGAAGACAGACATCGCTTACACTGTGCCATCGACACAAGAACTGAAGACTTGCATTACAGCATTACCTTAATCTTCAGCACCAGCTGAGCCCTAAATCACAGGAAGATGAAGGATAAATGAGGGAAGCACCACTCTTGGGATCGTCTACTCCTTCATCTGGAGGTGCTGCAAAACCAGGGCACTGCAGGCAGCAGCTGAAGCAAGTCCTGGGCCACATCCCGGCCCCAGAAAGCCATTTAAGAGAGTCCTCACACTGAATCTGATATCCGTCAAGAACAGACTGTAGTCAGTACCTTGGGCGAAATATCGACGGCCTGACCCCGCACAACAATTTTACGCCTACCACATCTTCCTCTCTTTAATTTACGATACTATTAGCTGCTACTAATGAGTGTGAACATGCAAACGAGGGCACAAAACATTTTTGTTGCAATAAATCAGCATGAAAGACTTACAAATTATGAATGATTATGAAAATAAAATGTATTTCTTTAATACAAAAAAAATAATTCTCCTCTCATAAATTTTATTTTAACTACGGAAAAAAGTTAACCCTGATATAATACCTTTAGAAGTGGTCAACCTTCCAAGAGCTTGTCATCTAAGGGAAAATTTTCTCAGATCCTTTCAATTCTGTTAAGAAAACAGGAAGCGAATTTCAGTAAGCCATTTCAAAAGAGTAAAACAGAGATAAAGATCTCTACTAAACTTGGCAACAAAAAGAGAGACCACAAAATACCAGTTTGAGCAGCCACTTGCCACTAAGTCTATCGCTACGCTGCTCACTGGAAAATGGACTATCATCCATGATTGAGCAGCTATGTATGAGCACATAGGCATTATGTGTGAAGCTAAAAAGAAGGCACCCGTACCTCGCTTATGAAATTTAAAACATAAACAAAAGAAAGGGACAGTTAAGATCCCAGGCGTTGAGGATTACCGGTAAGCTATTTGACAACATGACAAACCCGTTAAGAGAAGAGAAAGCTGTTTCAGCAACGTAGGAAGCACGATCACTCTTGTTAATCAGAGTGCCACAGAACAAAAGTTACACCTATTTTCAATCTTGACCAAGATCCTTGAAACAAAGAGATTTTAAGATGCAGTTTTAAATTTAGAAAGCTGGCATCTCGCTTAAGCCCACGGGCTTAATATACAACCAGCACCAGCTGCTTAGCCAAATAAGACCTGGTAGTCAAGTACTGCCAAAGACTAACTTCCAGAGATTTTCAATACCAGGACAAAGAGGATCCCCAACAAATCATGCTCAAAGTGTTACAAGATGAAAGTCAGTGCCAGCCACATCTCTGACAAGTATCTCTTAGCAGCAATGAGGGAATGGGGAAAAAAAAAAATTAATTTAAATCTTGTTAGTGTTAATAGAAATTTTGTTTTGCTGAAGTAACAAAATCATCACTACCATGAATTAAATCAAATTAAAAATCCCTTCATCTTAGTATTTTCACCTGTCCTTCATTCTCTTAGTTTATTCTCCAACCTTTCTTTCAAATTTATTTTTTTAAGACACTAAAACTTTAGATGCTCCAAGCTCTAGTAACATTCCAGATGTCACTAGATGCTCCAAGTTCTAGTAACACTCTGTGGATGTGCTATTATATAGATTTACCACGTTTCTTAACTCCTTCCATGAGTAATACTCGATCCGGTTTTACCATGCATGAGTACATTTGCCTGTGCCGCAAAAAGACTGTAAGACTTTCCAGCACACACAGGAGCAGAGAGAATGAAAATTATGTGTCTCAGAAAATATTTTACAATGGAATAATTATTAATAAATAAGAAAATAATAGAATGGTTCAGGTTGGGAGGGACCTTAAAGATCACCTAGTTCCAACCCCGCTCCCACCAACTCAGGCTGCTCCAAGCCCTGTCCAACCTGGCCTCCAGGGATGGGGCAGCCACAGCTTCCCTGGGCAACCTGGGCCAGTGTCCCACCACCCTCACACCAAGGAATTGCTCCCTCCCATCTCATCTCAATCTTCCCCCATTCCCCCTCGTCCCACGGCTCCCCTCCCTGATCCAGAGTCCCTCCCCAGCTCTCCTGGAGCCCCTTGAGGGGCTGGAAGGGGCTCCAAGGTCTCCCCGGAGCCTTCTCTTCTCCAGGCTGACCCCCCCCAGCTCTCCCAGCCTGTCCCCACAGCAGAGGGGCTCCAGCCCTCAATTAAGTAAATAAATAAATATTTTTTTAAAAAATAAAAGACATCACAACTGCACACTAAAGCATACAGCCCTGCTTGTGAAGAAAGCATCCAAACCAGCTGTACCAAACTATTCTGGATTTTCATTTTTCATTTGCAACAGCTACCTGGAAAAATAATCTTACACCTAAAAATCTCAACACCAATCCTCTCGTAGAAAGAAAATAAAATAAAAAAAAAACCCAAAACCAAACACCAAAGCAGTACCATATCACACATATAAAATCCCTGCAAATAAGTCCAGAAGGGCTGGAAAGAAAAAGTAGCATTCACAAAAGCAATGAGTCACCAGCGCTGCCAACACATACTTTGGTTACTGCGAAATACTCCTCATCCCACTGCTCTGCCATACACTTCGCAACGTGCCAGAAGCAAAAATCAGGAGGAGGTACTTGCATGAATTTCTTGACTGCAGCAGTCAAGGCTCTCTTTACCACAAAAAATTACTTCGTAAACTTGGACATCAGTATCAAAGAGCCTTGGCATGTTAGCACCAGATTAAAATTAACTGTTCTTGTTGCTAAATATCTTTGAGAATCCTGGACTTGCCTTGCATTCTTGAGTGGAAAAAGCAAGGAGACAAGCAGAAAAGATTTTACAGAGTATCTCACACGGGGTGATAACGTCTCAACTCTGAAAAATCAAACACATAACTCATNGGAGCCTTCTCTTCTCCAGGCTGAACCCCCCCAGCTCTCCCAGCCTGTCCCCACAGCAGAGGGGCTCCAGTCCTCAATTAAATAAATAAATAAATATTTTTTTAAAAAATAAAAGACATCACAACTGCACACTAAAGCATACAGCCCTGCTTGTGAAGAAAGCATCCAAACCAGCTGTACCAAACTATTCTGGATTTTCATTTTTCATTTGCAACAGCTACCTGGAAAAATAATCTTACACCTAAAAATCTCAACACCAATCCTCTCGTAGAAATAAAATAAAATAAAAAAAAAACCCAAAACCAAACACCAAAGCAGTACCATATCACACATATAAAATCCCTGCAAATAAGTCCAGAAGGGCTGGAAAGAAAAAGTAGCATTCACAAAAGCAATGAGTCACCAGCGCTGCCAACACATACTTTGGTTACTGCGAAATACTCCTCATCCCACTGCTCTGCCGTACACTTCGCAACGTGCCAGAAGCAAAAATCAGGAGGAGGTACTTGCATGAATTTCTTGACTGCAGCAGTCAAGGCTCTCTTTACCACAAAAAATTACTTCGTAAACTTGGACATCAGTATCAAAGAGCCTTGGCATGTTAGCACCAGATTAAAATTAACTGTTCTTGTTGCTAAATATCTTTGAGAATCCTGGACTTCCCTTGCATTCTTGAGTGGAAAAAGCAAGGAGACAAGCAGAAAAGATTTTACAGAGTATCTCACACGGGGTGATAACGTCTCAACTCTGAAAAATCAAACACATAACTCATTTTCGTAACGTTGAAAAAAAGGTCTCTTTCAAAGTAATAAATCATTTAACAACATTAGAAATCTATTTTTTATGCCACAGAAAAGTTGGTATTTTTTGACGGAATCTACAAATAAACACCCATTTGTTCATTTCATGTTTGCTCTGAAATAACATTCCTAAAAGTTCAGAAACACACGTGAAAGAGGCAGGAAGAGCCGAAAGCCAGACACACAACTTGCCAGCTCATACGAACAGGGCCCTCAGTGTCAGATCAGCAAGCAACGTTTACATGCCAAGTTTAACATCAGTGATTCCTTTTCCATCAATTTCCCTGCAGCAGATGACCGCAGACTCGGGGGTGCCACAGCGCTAGCTTGGAGCGAGTAGAAACAAGTGGGGTCAGGGGAGAAAGCAAGACCCTCTCCTTTCCCCCTCCAACCCAAACTCTCGTATTTACCTAGGTGTAAAATCAAGCAGCACCCTTACAGTTGGGTATTTCTGGTCTGCGTTAGTCACAGCAGGTGAATTTAACGGCCTGGCAAAAACCTCAGGCACCCAGCGTATTTAACACTAGGATAAAACATCAAGTATTGCATGAACCGCAACCAACCTGTTGGCCCAAAGCAAGCAAACGTGGTTACAGCCACCTGAGATCATTTAGGAAGTCAGACAGGTTCAGAAGAAGACTCAACTAACATCCAAATGCTTTGAAGCTGCCCAAGCTGATCACTAACCCCATCACGATGTTCTGTATTCCCAAAAAACTCAAGTCACATCCCTAACCCTAGAAACAAGGGAAGCATCTCCCGGCACACTCACAGCACACCAACACAGCGGCAGGAAAACTGATGTAGTGCGTGTATTTAGAGCAAAGTTTCAGTGTGAATTGGCCAAAAAGAGCTCACAGACAGGCAGCTGGGACTCCCTATGGATGACTGTTCTCACCCTTCCGTCCTTTCTCCTCCTGGGGGCATTTTAGGCAGCCTCCAGGCTGTCAGACCGATGTGACCTGCCTGTAGCAGGAGAGGGAGATCATTTCCATGATTTCCTAAATTCCAAAGAGGCCCTTTTCAGCAGCGCCTGGAGTTGGGCCAGAAATCAGTTTTCCTCCATTCTGATATCCTGAATCCTGGCAAAAAAAGGTCAAAAAATGTTTGATTCCTTGTCCTACAAATTCCTGACTGGTCAAACAGTTTAAAACAGAAGAAAGCATTGACTCTTACGTTTCTTGTTTACCTTTTAAGCAATGCTTTGGAATTTTAAAACTTGCTGACTTTAATACATTAACCAAACTTACTAAACTTTTTTTTTTTTTTTTAACACCCTAAAGCAGATAACACACAAGCAGAAGCGTACTTTCAATCCAGCCCCTTCCAATGAGCTCTTTCCACAACAAACTGCCCAGACAGCTTCTCTCTGACCTCCGGGTAAGTGAAGCCCAAATCCCCAGAGGACCCCTTTAAAAGAGGGTGGCCTTTGGCGGTAGGCAGGCTTCGGTGAAAGATACTGTCATTCCTCCAGGTTCTCATCTTATCTGAGACTTCTTCAGGAAAGGGCTTAAACTTTCAAAGGTAATTTTAAAAAGCATTTTCTAGAAACAGCCTTTTCTCTCTCTTGTCCAAGAGATAACCTCTGTTATTTAAAGCAGTTCTACAATGATTGTCAATGAAGAACAAATACAACTTAGAGAAGTATTACATTTGTTTCCAAAGTAAACCCTGCCTTACTGGATAAAATTCTAATTTCACTCAATAAACAAACTATGGGAAAGCCTACGTATGCTGACAGTTACTAACTCCTGTGGGTACACGCTGAGTCAAACATCCAGCACCTAAACAGGAAGCAGAAAACTTCAGAAAAAAAAAAAAAGATGTTGAATTGGAAAGGCTTTTTAGTGTATTTCCATCCCTTAATACACCTGCCAGCTGCTCTCATGCTGGTTCACGTTGCGCTAAATCCCTTTCTTAAGATGGTACCCCACTTTTAAATCACACCCACCTCTGCCCTAACACATTGGTTCCTTTCTACAGCTCTTTTTCTTTGAAATGAAAGCACAGAATTAGAAAGAATTAAACCTCTCTTATCAAAATCACTCCTTTAAAGATAGGAGACAATTTTTGCTCATTGGCAGAGAGAACAGCTCTGACCAAAGATTCAAATCCAGTGCGGTTGTTGGCAACGGGTAACCACGTATCTTCCAGCACAACATCCAGTATTTCAGTAACAAACTCCTGCTGCTCAAACATCCAGCTTTGGGCAAACTTGTCATCGCCAGAGTTGCGCCAACACCAGGGCTTAGATCTTTTCAGAAACGACAACCTATCTATCATACAAACTACCTACTGCTTCCCAGGAACATTAAAAATATTGTAAAATGTATGAACAAAGGTTAGGTACATCAATTTGAGAACTTCAAAATCCACTTGGTTTTGCTTGGAGAAAAAAAGAAGGCTCGTCTTTTTTTCATAGGATAATTTGGGTTAGAAGGGACCTTACAAGGTCACCCAGTCTAACCTCAATTTCTGAAGCGTTTCAACATAGCATAACCTCCGCCTTTCAAAAGCATAAGGAATCCCTTTTGTGAATAGGGTGTGTCTAATTACCCAAAATTCATCTAAACAGTAAAAATGAAACTCCTGTCAATTTTAAGGCACCTTCCTAACATGTACATCTCTGCCTGCTTGCCAGGTGAGCCATTTTCAAAGCCTGATTAAGCCCCGTACCCAGCTGGGAAAATACAAAGAAGCTGAGAAAATATGAAGAATGATCAACTTAAAAAGAACTGGCAAGTCAGATACAGAATTGGGTCCAAAACCAATGTTTCCAGCTCTCAGTGACGGACACTGTCCACTACATCAGTCAAAATACAAGCACTAAAACATGTCTTTTCCAATTAAAAGTAAGGCACAACTTCAGGTAAAATCATGCTCTGAGATCTCACAAACCTTGATAGGTGAAGTAAGGCGTGAATATAAACGGCGAGCTCTCTCTACACCTCACAGTGCAGGCCCTAGTTAGGTAGGTCACTAGTAGATCTCCAGTTCGCACTTGAAAACATCCTCTACCTCTTTACTATCTGCATTTAAAAGCAAATAAGCGCTTTCTAAAATAAAATAAAAAAAAGCTTATAACACAGCATCCTCAAGACACCCTAATTCCAAACAGCAAAGCACCGTAATAATCCTTAGGCCTTCAGGGAACGCTGCAGTGTTTCCTTGCTAAAAGGAAACCACCTTCAAAACGGGTCCTGCCTTCAAAACTGGTGCCTTGCCCAGGGGTTTCTTGCCCTTTGCCAGCACCCTGGACCCCTTTCCTCTTCCCCCCGGCTCCTGCCTACCGTCCCCCTGCACAAGCCCGACTGCCCTCCCACCACGTCAGAGCCCAGAGCTTCCCCTCGTGCTGGCACGCACCCGTCCATGGCCTCACTACGCCAGAAGGCTGGAGAAAACACTAATTTTTGTCTAACAAAGTCCTGCAAGTACTGAAAGCTCACAGGAGATGCAGCCTCCTCTGTGGTGCTCCCCTGGTCAAATCGACCTTGCCAAGATGCAGAGTCAATAACGCAGCGCTTGGCTGGTGCTGTAGGAGAACTGTATTGTTCCTACGAGTCAACCTGGTAGCTCAGGCTGGCACACAAGCGCTCGGAGCAATTAGTTATCTTTAGCAGCGCTGCACTTGACGGGGCAAGTGGCAACCTCAGCGTTTGCAATGTTACTTTCAGTTGCTCTTACTACCACAGCAGGTAGAGAAACCTCTCCAAGAGGATGTTGTGCAATTACAAAGCTCTCTCCAAGTTTTGGGCCAGGCAGTCAGATACGATTTAGATTTAGGAAGGAGCTGTCTCCTTGGAAAACTAAAAATTGAGCTTGCTGTAGCCTTTCTGAATCTCTCTCCTAGTCCAAGACGGTGCCTCTGCTTTGACAGGAGCAGAGCAGAACTGAGGGCAGCAACTACGTTTTTAGAAAACGAAGGGAAAGCAGGGAAAGGACCACAACCGCCTTCTTGTGGCAACTTGGTTGCTTTTCCCCAACTGCCAGCAGAAATACAATTCATGAGGATGCATGCTAATGAAACACCTGGCTGCTGCAGACCTCTCCTTGCCCCTGCTCTCCCCATCGCCACGCCTCCACTACCTTCTCCTCCTGGATGCTTTGGTAAGCCAGTTCACTTGCAAAGCTTTCTCCCTGCCTCCCAGTTCCTGACCCCAGGACTTGCATCGCTGCTGGTGTTATCACTGGGCCCGGCCATCTAGAACGGCGTCTCTGTAACTAGGGGTTGTTTTCAGAACAAACAGCTTTTTCTTTGTTGTGGGTGACACACAGACTCCTCAATAAATGTGTGCGTTGTAAGAAACAAGAATATACTGGCACAAAATTCACAGGGAAGCTCCCAGTGCCTCAGAAACCTCCTAATGCAAAAAACAGAAGATAGAAGGGAAAAAAAAAAAAAAAGAAAAACACCACCAAGACTGATGCAAGAACTCTGAAGTAGAAGTACCTCTTATTAGTACAACAAGTAGACCTAGATTCGGATCCCTAAGGCTTTCCATACCATCACAAGAACAAAATCTGCAGCATCAATACCCTTAACGCTTCTCCTAAAGTTACTTAGAAACCGAAGACGCTTGAATAATTTTCTCTTTGAAACATAACCAAAAGGCTGACTCCAAAAACACAAGAGTTTTTAAAAGGATAGATTGTAAAATAAGCACCAGATTAGACCTGCCATACATGGCCAAAGCATTCACCCATCCACGCCAGCATCCCTCCCCAGAGAGGGAACATGAGCAGGTGCCTCCGGAAAGAAACTCCCCCAGTTGGACAAACGTCCAAGGTGTAACTACCGTGGTACGAATTTCATCCCAGTAAATCAGCCTCTGACAAGCTGCTGCACAGCATCTTGGAAAGCACACGCCTCAGACACACCGAAACACGTTGCACTGTGCTAAAAAGTGCAAGATGTAGGCATTATTCCCCATTTCATAGCCTAACTTCTCTTTTTTTTTTTTTTTTTTTTTTTTTTAAACCTTTTCCATAATGTAGGTACACGAATTATGTNCCCTTTTTGTTGCCTACTTTTTTTTTTTTTTTTTTTTTTTTTTTTTTTTAACACCTATGTCTGCACAAAGCAGAGTCAAACACCACAGACAACTTAGAGAGCACAGATGATCTCGGTAACTCTTTCTCAAGTATTTCTATTCTGGCCTTAAGAACTGAAATATCCAACCAGTGAACTTCAGAGTAAGGCTTTTCCTTCCTCTAACACATTGCTCAGTGAATTCTTTTTTAAAGTGCTCCTATTATCTCAAAGATTCTACTCAAAAACTCGTAACATGAAAGCGTTTCATTTTTACATTTGTATGTTGCTCCTATTTCAGTCCGTAATAAAGAAACAACTAACTCATCAGTTCTCTGGTAATATAAAACCGGCACAACTCATTTTGTTACACACAGGTATTTCTTAACCTGCCTCCCCAGTATCTCTGCGAGTTAAATGACCTCCGTCTCCTAGATAGAGAATCACAAAGTAGCTAGTCCCCAGATTTTTAGGGAGGTACCAACCACTCCAGGGCTCACACTGTGAGGACACTCCACACTGCAAAGCGGATCCTAGACTTTCACAAGAACAGGCCCACTTTTTCAAGCATGAAAAACACCCCTGAAAACAACAAAACCTGAGAAAGACAGAAATAAGATTAATAAAAAAACCCCACAACACACCATGTTTGGATTGCACCTAACATTGCTACGATTGCAAGACCTCCAAATTGATGGTTATTAAAATACTGCGATATCTGGACTGTCTTCACCCGCGGTAAGGCAGCATGTGAACCGGTTTATTGTGGCTGCTGGGAAAGTGCAACGCTGTTCCTTGAGAGCCCGCTGATGAACTCTCTGCTCCCAAACCTTTGGGCAGTCACTCACACCTAGCAGGCTAAAACCAACTTTATTATCCCTACTCCTCGAACAGCTTACTGTGCAACTAAACCATCCTGCGGGGCTTCAACAGAATAAAGACAAAACGCAGTAACAAAAATAAAGCAGAAAATAGAATCATAGAATGGGTGAGGTTGGAAGGGACTTTTAACATCAAGTCCAACCATTAACCTGCCCTGACAAAAAACCATTTCTAAACCATGTCCCTCAGTACCATTTACCCCAAGTAAAACAGAGGGAAGACAAAAACCAAGCAGGTGAAGGGCATGAAGAGGAACAATTTGTAAGTGGCGTGGAAAGACATGGGCTAATGGCCACTCAGGTGTGACAGCGGCTGCCAAGGCACCGCTGCATTTAAGAACCCGCCGCACCACCTGCATGGGACGGGGAGGGCTCCGCGCTCCCTGGCTGTATTTAAACAGCCTTTTTCCGCGTGAGGATTTATAACCAGATTGATACCCCCAGCGATGTTTCCCCTCCCCGAGATTAATGAGGGTTTTAACCAATTTCCTAAGGATTAAGAGACGCATACACAGACACACCACCCCCAGGGTGGGGACGGGCCCAGGCGGGGCACACGGCGGCCCAGCTCCGGTCGCCACCGCCGCCCTGCCGAGGCCGGCCCGGGCGAGTGGCCCTCGGCCCGCCCGGCTGCCTGAGGCGGCGGGGCCGCGCTGCCGGAAGCTCCCTCAGGCGGCGGGGGCAGGGAACGGGAGNNGGGAGGGGGGGAACCGCCGCAGGCCCGGCGGCCTCCACGAAAGGGAGACGGCGCAGGTGGGAGCGGACTCACCGGGCCGTCTCCGGGGACGGAGGGGGTTCAGCGGGCGCGGCCTCTGCGATGGCGGCGGCGGGACCCACCGAGAAGGCGGCGGCAGGAGCCGGAGGGGGAAGCGGAACCGCCGCGCCGGGCGCCGCCCACACGACTACAACTCCCGGCGGGCACCGCGCCCGCGCAGGAAGTGACGTAGCG
>VXBO01003080.1:535759-614452 GCA_013400135.1 Rhinoptilus africanus | reverse complement strand
GAACGGGGAAGTCCTGACTTACCTGTCATTACTTTCTACGCCATCTTGGATCCACTTGTCAACGTCCCCACAAAGCATTGTGGGAAAGCCCTCCCCCGCCCTCCTCCCGGCCCGGCGCCCGCCGGCGGAAGGCGGAGGGGACGGGGACCGGGACCGGCACCGGGATCGGGAGCGGGAGCGGGATCGGGATCGGGATCCTGTGAAGGGGGGCGACGGCNTGTGAAGGGAGGCGACGGCAGGCGAGGGGCAGCCACGGCTCGCCGCTCTCCCCCGCTCTCCCCTCACGTGAGCGCGCACAGCCGCGCTGCTTGCGCTGGAAACCGGCAACCTCGGCGTTGTTTTCTTTTTCCTTCTTTTCGGGGTTTTTTTTTTTCCCCCTCTTTTTTCTCCCCCTCCCCTTTCCCGGGAAGGGTGTCGGCGCCTCTCCAGCCCCCGGAGCGCTGCCCGCCGCGGGGGTGCCGCGCTGCGCGCCCGCGGAGCCGCCGCCGAACCGCGGGGTGAGCTGCGCACAGGCGGAGCGGAGGTGCCGGCCGGTAAGCTGCGAGACGAAGTGCTGAAAATACTGGGGTTTATCCTCGCGGTTATTCCACTCGTGTTGTTTGGTTTTGTGGGGGTTTTGGCTTTGGGGTTGGGTTGGGTTGGGTTGGTTTTAATATTAAAAAAAAAAAAGTTACTTCCCTTCAAGAAACTCGCAGGAACATGGGTGTGTGCACCACGGGCAGGCGATGGAGGAGCTCGCACCGCACATGGATGTTCCAACAACCCCCTCTGCTCTTGCCCAAGGACCGTTGGTAACGCGCGTCTGGCTGCCCGTGAATCCCCGAAACTGCTTTGCCTAACAGTTTTATTTTCAGGGAGTAATCTTCCCTCTTAGCTGTGTTTTCAAAATGTTTGGCAATCGATTCTTAACACTGGCGCCGTTTTGCAAACTGGCTTTTTGAAGGCGATGCGGATGGGTTCCCCTCGCGCTGCATCGGCCATCGCGCTTTGGGCAAAGTGGACAAGAAATTGGGGCAAAGCAGCTTAATTCAGCATCTTAATCAAGTTTACCAACAAGGCAGGATTCTGGTGTTTTTAACAACTTTTGCTTCTACTTTAATTAAAACAATTATAAGATCCAGATCATTTTAGTATTGGATTTTCCTAAATACATTTATATTTAAATTTACATTTAACGCCTCCTAACTCTTTGAAGAGTAACCACCAGCCGAGCCTCTGATGCATTGCCACTGCAAGAAGATACTTGTGCCCAAAGAGTATTTTCAATATTCATCAGTGGTGCGTTTATAAAGAGAGAGCGCCTTGCAAAAATGTAAATGCAGAAGGAAATAAATTTAAAGAAAACCTTTGCATGTGCAGCCTCAGACTGAAATCAGTCCACTTTTCAATTCAACTTTAGAAATAGGGTTGGGAGCGTAGTTGACTGTTTCAGCGCCCTACCAGAGGCCATGCTGGAGGAGAGGAAGGTTGGTCCCAGCCCCAGCCCAGGAGACACCATTTCAGGAGGACAAAACCACTCGCCATAGGCCACCTCTGCTGGTCCCCAGCCACCTGCCGAGGACACGATCCCCAGCGAGCCTAAAGGACACGCTGTGACACTCGGGTGTTTCCCGTGGGCACCCTGCAAGGTGAATCAGATAAAGGTGAAACCATGTTTAGGATCTGACTAACTTTGTGTCTTATTCAGTCCAGGTTGTTGAAGTGGAATTAGTACTTTTGGAGCTTAGTTGTGTTTAGATCTCGGTGAGCTTTTGTATTACTGATAAATTTTTCTGTTACAAAATGCAAGGAAGGTTTTCTTTAAAATAAATTATAATTTTAAAAAAATAGCAGAAAATAGATTGAGTTTTATATGTGTATGTATATACCTAAAAATATGCATTTATCCTCTGGAGTTCAGTTCAGGGTGAGACAAATTTACTGGGTTTATTTTTCACATAAGCTGTCATTAACTTTTGAGACCATTTGTCCGGACAGTATTTCGTTAGGAAAAAAATTGTGTGGCTACTGGCTGAGCTATAGGGGGAAGGACTGGGTCAAGGACAGCCACAATTTTTCCTGCTTTTTGCTATGTGTCTCTGTTGTTGTAAAGTTCTTAGACTAAAAGTACTGAAAGGCGACGACTGCTGTAAAAATACGGCAACTTGGTGCTGGAGGAACAGCCCAGAAAGGAGACGGGAAAGCCTATGGCAGCAGGGGAATCCCCACGCTCAGAAAAAGTGCTGTATATAACACACAATATGGGGACTGTGCCCTTACACCCACTGGTTTTTATGATCTTGTTACTTAAATTAAACCTCTTAGCCCCCATACGAAGTAGGTTTTAGTGTATTTTGTTGACGAGTTAATTGTACTGCAGAAAGCCCAAGTGGACATGCCAGAGGGCACCAAGGGAGCCAGCAGCTCTGGGCTGGGGTTGGCTGCCAAGCGCTGTTTTGTTCAAGTCCTGCCACTGAGCCTGCGATACTGGAATAACTGCATTGTTTCCATGTGGTGCCCCCTCCAAGCTCTTTCATAGTCTGTTTTACCAGATAGAAAGATGAGGACTGTTGGTACAAAACAAATTTGGGCTCCAAGCACTCATTATCCGTGGAAATTCTGCTCAAAGTGCAACTCGTGTAGCAACTGGTCTAAGGGATGAGATCTCAAATCCAAAGGGTCTTCATATAATTGAACTTTAGTTTTAGAGCCACTTCTGTTACAACAGCACAGAAGGCAGAGCAACCACTTACACCCTACATGGGAAGAAAGAGACTTGTGGCTTTTATTGACATGTTTCAGTACAGCATTAGAGGATAATTTAAGGAAATAAGCTTATAATATTAGCTGCTACTGTGGGAGGGACTCCATGAGATATGTTTCTCTCTCTCCTTGATGTGTATTACCCCACTGGAAGCTGCAATTTTGGTTTCCAACCTCTGCAATCAAACACATCACTCAACTCTCCAGGCTGAGTTGACAAGCCAGGCCTTCACTCAGCGTGGGCTGGCCCCAGAAACAGATGTGTTATGTGCTGACTACTGGCTTGCATTTCCAGAATTGTCCAGACTTCTTAAGTTCCCGGAATCCCCACGTGCTATGCTCATTAATGGGGTTTCATGAGGAGAGCTCACAGTGCTGGGCTTCTGCTGAGGAATGTGGGGATTTGCACTGGTTGCAGCACACTCTTCTGCCCAAGGAGACCAGGAGCAGCCGGTCACTTAGAGGCTGGGAGCAGAAGAAAAGCAACAGTCTATGTTGCAAATGCAAGAAATGCCAAAGGCACAATGAGGAGGCATGAGATAGGAACAAAAACAATGAATTTCTGCTCAGCATCGTGAGACGTGACAGGACTCAAATCCTCAAAAGCCTAACAGTGATATTTCTAGGGACTCGTTATAATGGAAACATTAAAACAAAACAAAAAAACCCCCTCCAACGAATGCAGCAATACCAAATTAAATCCCACTTTTACATATTTTTTTCTTTTAAGATTTCAGAACCTTTCAGATCTGAAAATGGCTATTTCCTGCTGGAAGTTTAGAAAGCCCAACCTCCCCGGGATCAGAACTGCGAGGAAGCCCTATACAGAAGGCACTGACACATCCAGTCTCCCTACCCTTAAGTCAGGATTCTGTAAATCATGACTGTTCACAGGGCTTCTCCCTGTTCTGTGAGGCTAAGAGCCATGCCCAGGTCCCCAGAGGATCTAGGTTCCTTGCCAAAAAGCAGGAGTTTGAAAACCTGGGGCTACTCCGGGCTGCTAGGCTCCCTGCCATGGCACTGAGATCTGAGCAGAGCTCCGAAAGGTGTGGCACAGATTCTGGAAGAGTTGGGAACTCAGAAACCCTGACTTGCTTCGGGGCTAATAGAGAGGTGGTAGCCAAAAAGCTCTAGAGTCCTGGCTCGCCCATGAGCTGCACACTTGGAATCACAGCCATAGCTTGGTTTCTCCCATTTTCAAAACAAAACTATTATCATTATTTGAAACTGACGCCGCTGCTTTTTCTCCTTTCTCCTCAGACTTTTACTTTCACAGGAAATTCAGAAAATCAATTTCGATTATCTGCAATAAAGTTCACTCCTGTTTCTGGGAAGTGGAAGTTTCTTGAATTCCAATACAGAAAGCCTGATTTTCAATCAGCTCCGCTCACGATGTCTAACTTCAGAATACAGGAAAAACCACTGCAATTAACACATAAAAGTAATAAGCACATAATAGAATACATTTGGCATCAAATTGCCTCCCTGACCCTGCAGCCTAACATCCCAGCAGGCATCTCGAGCAGTTTTCATCTCTGAGAAAGAAAAGAGGAGGCCTTTCTCCATAGAGTTCCAGACTGATGGCAGTAAGAGAAGCAATGTTTTTATTGTCTTAGCACGCTGGACCTTTATAAATTTTTGAACTCCCTCAGAAGGCGCAATCATGGGAAAGTAACAGAAGTTAAGTGGTTTACCCTCTGCCACAAACAAGTCAGTGGTAGACCTGAGGTTAGATAGCAACAGTAATTGTTAGTCTTACTGAACAATAAAGCAAACTGTTTCTAGGCATCCATTAATGCCTGATTATTAGGCTGAAGAGTAGCAAGTTTTGATTTTCCACAGCCTGAAAATTCCCCTGGAATTACTCCAGAGTCCTCTAATGAACAGATGATCTCAACTTTAATCTTACTTCATAATTATCCGAGGATAACATTTCTTCATCGTGGACTCTTTAAACATACACAATTTCTAGAGCAAATAATATTCAAACTAATTCATTTTTCCTTTGATCCACAAAATGAGAGTGTTGAGAAGCAAACGGCAATAAGGGATGTTGAGGGTACACTGAGAAGATGGGAATTACAAAGTTCAGATTAATGCAATGGTTTGATCCCACATTGCCAAGATCAAAGATCTTCAATTTCGGTGCATTTTTTTTAAAGCAGCTGGCATGCCTTCATGTTGACCTTTAAATTGCTCATGGAGGAGTTACATCTGACATAAATCCGTATTCTTGAGATGAAATAGCACCAAAAGTTTTCAGCTTGTCTTTTTTCCTAGCGAACCTTTTCCAGAGCGACTCCAGATACACTCCTTTCTTTTTCAGTAATAGCAGTCTGCCAACAAAATAACACAAAACAAAAAACCCCCAAACTCCAGGCTAAATGAACAGATTCTTTTCCACTCACTTGGGCTTACCATAAAGGCTAATAATTCTGCAACTTTTTTTCAGACCTCCTCTTTTAACGTTGTGATGCATGGGGAGGGAAGCCCTGAGGGATTCTTCCTTGTGGCACCGGGCTGTAGGTACACACAGATCTACCTCCCGCCCAGGACAGAGTTCAGGAGGGGGTTTGCTTTGGGCAGTATGTTGTCAAACCAAGAGGAAGGTGTTGTAAGGAAACGCAGTGGGGACAAAAATCTATTTTGGACCAAAAGGCAAAAAGCTTGATCACTGTGAATCTTTGGTACAAAAACAGACAATGAAAGCGAACCTTCATAATCCTTCTGAATTGAGTTTTAAAAAGATACCTGGGCTGTTGAAAGGCAAGAGTGCTTCTGTGTTCTTTCCAATGCTGACAGCAAAAGGCAGTTGGAAGGGGAGGGAAACCACCTCCTCTCTCCAACAAACTCGGAGGGAGCTATGCCAGAGAGGGAGCAGGATCTGCAAGAACCCCAGAAAGCAGGGCCAGGGAATCACCGAACCGTTCTACTGTAGGATGAGAAGGAAAAGAGGGTTCACTGGGCAAACAGGTCCAGTATCTCTCACCTGGTGTAAGTCACAGAGTCCATAAGCTTGGGTGCTTGGGGTTGTAGATTCCGGACTAGACTTGCAAAAGGGAAGAAAAACCTTTATGATTCTAAGAACAGGGAGAGGTAAGTTCCCACTTCACCTGGTGACCCACTGTTCCCTTTCTGATACCTCTTGCCTCAGTTTCCAGAAGATTTAATTTTGCTGCTAACAAGGTCAAACGAGAAGTTACTTGGCTCGTTATCCTAGCAGCAGCCAGTTTTGCGTATGCAAAGAGCAGCACATCCCATTCTCAGACACGGCTGTGACAAGATCTTACAGAACTCATAAAATTGTAGTTATAATACAATGTAAGAAGTTAGATGGCAAGCATTCTACGCATTCTAAACAGTCTGCTCCTCTTTTTCCCTTCACTTACTGTTAGCTCAGCTGCTTTTTTGTTGCTTAAATACAGTGAGCTGGATTGGTATGGCTTGATAAAGTTAAAAGCCTCCGAAATGACATTCCCAAGTTTCCCTTAAGCTATGTCTGAAGTCTACATTTCAAATGCAAATCACTGCTTAGAAGCTTCCATCTTTTCCCGGCCCTTCACAGACTTCCCTCACTCAAAATCAGTGTCTGAAGTTCCCTGACTTACTGCGTATTCATATGGTAATTACCTGTGCTAAGAGTGTTAAGTTTGAATGAAGTTCAGTGTGCTTTTAAAGAGAAAATACGCCATTTGCAATTACAATCTCCACCTAATTCTGAACAGAATAGTTAGTTATGGCTAGCATTAAAAATTAGTAAAAAACAGAGCAAATTCAACAAAAGTCCCATTGACTCTTACTATACTATTCGTGCTACTATTTTTAATTCCTTAAAAAAACAGACCAGGGAGACATGGGGACAGCTTCCCTCCATTACAAGTAGGCTAAAGAAAATAATAGGACCTTATCTTGTCTGAATATAACACGCTTAATTATGAGAAGCAGCAGCTTTGAAGTACTGTCTTAGTTAATTGCATAACTGCTATTGTAGCCATTACAAACAAACTGGAATTTACAAAACAGTGAAAATTAGTGAGTTGCACCAAGCAGACAAGATGCAGGTACATTTCTCAGTCATCTCGGAATTAATTAGTAAAGCCTATCTGTACTCCCAAACTGCAAGAAACAGCAGTTATTAAGTATGAATATCCAGAACTTTGTTCACTCTCTTGACATAACATTATAATATTATTAAAAGTTACCTCAGTGCATGCTACTGTAAAACCCTAGGATTTTATTATTTACAGTATATCATCTCAATCACAGCCTCAAATGTAATCCTGTAATGAAACAGCCACAGAATGATGTGTTAGACAGATAAAAGTACACATGGAAAAGAAGAAATCACAAGACTACTATTATACAGGCAATACAGTTTTATTATGTTCTTTCACCAATTGTAGCAAAAACATTTAACAACTGAATGAATAATCAAGGGAACATAATTGTCAACAGGAATTTCAGAATTATGTTCTAAATTTTAGACCAGGAAGGCCTGACAGGGAGAAAACAAACCATATACACACTGTAATTATAGTCTCTATTATGAAGATTTAATGCCTTCTTTAAAAGCACTGAGATTATTGAGGCACCTTACTGCAGGTTATGTATCATCTCCTCTTTGGCAATAAGATGTGTGGTTTTGTTAACTAGGGCCATTAGTGAGTTGAGCTTGTGAGACCAGTCATTGAGTATGTTGTTTGGGTCCTTAGGCCTCTGGAAATTGATAATTCCTGCCAGCCTGTCTACTTTAGCAAAGATGGTCTTATTAACTACCAGGTTAGACAGGAACTCCTCCGATTCCTGCAAAGACAAACAGCACTAAGTCAAGAAAACAGCATTTTTATCTACAAAACATCAGAATTCCTCCCAAACAGCATTAAAGCACAGGGAACAACATTTTCTTTATACTTAACAGAAATACAGCTGTCGTAATATTGTACTTAAAAAAATACATAATACTTTAATATTACATGTGTTGGCACTGCAAGGTACTAGCATGATCTATTAAATTTTTTTTTTTCATTTGACCTATATCTGTTCCCATTAATCATGTTTAATATACTACACCAACAGACTTATATTTTGGAGTACTTGGCTACACAGATAAAAGAACGAGCCATCTGGCATAGGAAAACCCACGTGAATTACTGACCACTGTCAAAAAAGGTTTATCCCGAGTTTGTGGAGAAAAGCAGACTTAATTAAAAGACAGCAGGGTAAACCTTTTCATTTGCAGTTAAAATACCAATATGCCATAATGCATGAATATCTTTGGAAAGCTCTTGAAAACACAAAGGGGGATGACAGGAAGACTACTCCACCCCAGGTTCCCAAAGGCAACCATCTATAAACAGGGGCATTTAAAGGTGAGAAACCCTGTATTTAATCACCCATTGACAAGAGCTTTTTCCCCGCTGAAACACAGGACAAGCAGCTCCAGCATTTCAGTAAGACCTTGAATATAAATGAATTTTGAAGAGCAGCTTTTGCCACCGGCACGTGCATCAAGTCAGGTTTTTTAACTAAATACACTCAGATCTCTGTATTGACTAGTAAAATGTTAAATATTTGGATAATACTATTAGTCCCAACAGAATTTTATGCTACTTCTCATAAAAGAACCCAATGAACCAAGTTCACTTAATGCTCCCTGTCTGTCTATAGCACACTCCTGGGAAGAGCTGGTAACACGGACAGGGGAATTAATACTAAAGATGAAGGTAGGGGAGCTGCAAGGATAATATAAAGACAGATATACAGAGATAGAATAACAAAAGGTATATCCAGGAACATTCATATACACACAGAAGTATAAACCCTAAGAATTTTGTACCAAGCAGTGTATTTCTACAATGCTATGTCTTTCTGCATGGTCTGCAGAACAATGCAATGATGATCTATCAGGCGACTTAGAGCTTTCTAAGCTAAAAAGAGAACTCAAATTTATACCAAAAGAGAACTTTACTCTGCTGAATACTTAAATTTTTGCCACAAACACATGCACACATACACTTCCATGCCATTTCTGAAAGGATACGCAAAGGAACACTTACATCAACAGACAGATCCAGGAGCTGTGCCATTCTCTTCATTGTAATTCTGGTATAATATTTAGCCATTATTCTAATATTCTGGAATAAAAGTGTTCAGAGTAGAGGGTTATGTGCAAAATATAATTGAAGCAGGCTGCAAAAATATAAAAGTCAATGTTAAAAGCAGATTAGGAGCTATAGTGCTCTAATGGCAGTCCAGCATAAGGGACGTGAGGGAGTTGTGAACAGTTCTTTTGCTTGTAAAAGGTATAAAAGTCTCTCCATGACAAATCATTAAGTAATTAAATCAACTAATTACAAATTTAATACAAAGCAAGACTTTCAAGTTTCTGTTCTATTGAAATGTGAATGCTAAATCTCACTATTTGCGTGCAATATGCTCTTTTTTTCTGGCAACTGTGCCAAATACCTATCTAGAATAAAGATATATTTTCAACATTTTATTTGCTCATATCACACCATGGAATAGGCAAGTTGGCTGCTGCATTTCTACACACATTTTTTTGTTTCTCTTGGTAACTAAAATATGGCAAGCGAAAAGCATTTTTAGTTGAGGCATTGAATGCACAGCTAATGCTTAAAGACAGCCATACTTACATGTTCCACAACTCTGTTCTTTAAATCTTTCCATCTCTTTTCACCCTCCTCTGTACAACCAAAAACATCTGTCGCAGGACTGTCAAGGGATCCTTCTCTCAGTTCTTTCCCGTATTCTTCAACTAGGGCAGTCCATCGCATCAATTCCATGGTGGTAAACAGTTTTAGAAGGTCTCTAAATGGTTTAGTAAAGTTGATTTACAATCCTGTATTAATAAGGCTCATTTCATACTTAAATAGATCAAAGAAATCATTTTAAATGTTTTAATTTTATTACCATTAATATTCATTGTTCTTCATGAATATACTCTGTAATACATCACACAATCAGGGAGCAGCTCAAGTCAGACTGTGTTTCTAATAAAGATCTTTCTCTTATAAGGAGACATTTATTTTAATGTAGAACTTGCACAATCATTAAAATGTTGCCGTATTTTTCATACAGCATTTAATTCCGAGATGCTTACACCAGACTCAGCGTCAACAGATTTCACTTGCAGAGCTAGTTTCAAGGACACTTTTTCTTTTACCTAAGAATTGTTTATTAGAAGGAATACTTACTTATACTTCGGAATTTCTTCTAGCTTTTTGTCACTACTAATTCTGTGCACCAAATCAGACTGCTCATTGTCATAAGGTGAAAGAATAACATAAAGAACAACGCTCTTCAGTGCCTGTGTAAGAGGGTAGAGTGTGAGGTTTTTTCCATGATTAAACAGAGGAAATTAAAACACTGCTCCTGGAGTTTAGAGTTTAACATCTAAAAGGCTTAAGCCCAGCATATTAAGAAGTTACGGTGAAACTGATGTCACCTTGCAGAAACGAATCCCCGTTCGCAGTGATACATTGAAATTGACTCAGGTTAACTAAAATTGTAGT
Source organism: Rhinoptilus africanus (assembly GCA_013400135.1). NCBI lineage: Eukaryota > Metazoa > Chordata > Aves > Charadriiformes > Glareolidae > Rhinoptilus > Rhinoptilus africanus. Next base: position 604,178 of record VXBO01003080.1, on the reverse strand, counting down.
ATTTAAAATAAATACATGAAAAAAATAATCTTATCAAATGTGTAACATCTGTACTGCATACACAACAGTATCATTTAGACCACACTTGCACAGCTGTTTCTAATCTCCGCACTTCTATAAAACAGACAAGACATTCTCAAGATTTCAAAGACAATAAAATGATGATGTACGTTATAAATATTCATTTGAAATCAACTGTATTGCATCTGTTTTCAACTAGCCAATTTGTTAATACAGTCATTAAAAAAACCTAAGAAGAACGGACTGATGAGCTAATTTAACCTGCTGTAAATTGATCTGGTAATGAAACGGGTATTTGCCACATGAAAATGCAGACATTTGGGGTGTAATGTTTTTTACCTGCTGCCACTTTTCACTTTCAGCCTGGATACATGGAGTATCATAAATGGCTCTGTAGTGCTTACAGATGGAGAGGTAGGAGCCTTCATGTTGATCCAGCTGGATCATTAAGTTGTAGTATTTCAACTTTAGTTTCTGAAAGAGTATCAAACAGTAAAATTAACACAGTTCCATGAACCACGTACGTGAAATCCAACTGGATACCACAAAACAGAGGGATTCAAATACACTTTGACCTGGAGAGGCATTTCAAGCTAAAATGAGATGGGGAGAGGAAGAATCCTCCAATGACTTACTTCTGTGTTTTCTTCTTGAAAAAATTTTGTATTAATTTTTTTGCTGATAATTTGAGTCCGAATATAGTCTTTTACAGCTAGACAGAGTCTCATCTGCTCCAAGATAAATTCTACACGTTCTTTCTTTTCCATTGAACCATAGGTTTCCACCTAAAATGAAAATGTAACTATTTAACACTGTGAAAGTCAAATCAAGTGAAGTCTTAACTGTGCAAGAAGAGTGGGAGGTTGTCAGGGTGGGGAAAACAAAAAAAAAACCAAACCAAAAGAACAGAAAAAACAGCTATTCCGGCGCAAATGAAAATGGAGAAAAGGTTATTCAATTGTAGCCCCAACTTACACCGGAAGAATCCACTAATGCTAAACTCAGTGCACTGCCTAGAGAGTTGAAATCTGTTTTCCACATGGGAAATACTTTGTGTAACCTAACCCTGATACTAACAAAACCAGTTAAAACTGAATTACACTTTCACTAATAAGAGTTTGTCTCATTCAGGCATTCCTGCAGAGGTACCTGATTAAGTTCTAAACAATAACCTAAGAGCACTCAGGATTAACTTTTATGCCTGAGGCAGTTTTGAGTTCCATGGAGTGTTACCTGCAGTTCTTGCAGAATAGAGGCAGCTTCTTTCACTTCACCATTCTGTTCTTTTATTGTTGCAAGTGTCTTTGTCAGGCGAGCACGTTCAATTTCCACATATATCTGAAATCGGAAGTAGTACTTTAAACACCGGAATTTTCTAAAGAGTGCAAACTCTAAGACCACAACCCCACTAAGACTTATATTTGATGTTTTCATTCAACCAATTAATTCCTTGTGTATGCCTGTACTATGCTGATACTACCCACAACATACACAGATAAAATATGATGGATAATTGACACACTGGAAGTATTTGGACCGAATTAATATAAAAAATAATGTCTATATTTGTCTACCATTCTTTAAGCAAAGACAAAAGGAATGAAGCATTAGATATTTTGTCTGCTAAAATATATTGAAACAGATAGGAAGCTAAGATTTCAATGGTTCGGGTGTACTAAGTCCTATCGTTGGCATTATTTCACTCACTCCTAACCATCCATAAATCAGCAACACTTGATTAGTAACAATTTAGACTGACTTCGAACAGGCAAAAGGCGCAACAGTAATACTAATTTGCCTTAATCCAGAATTGGTTATTCTCTTTAAGTAAAAGGAATATTATGTAAGTAATTAATGCTTTGATATCACCTTCTGGTTACCGTAACTGTACATAATGCCTTGCTAAGCCCAGGAGAAATTAAACTAAACTGCCCATTTCTCTGACAACTTCAAATACATAACATTTTAAAAAATGAAAAATAAATGGCATTTTAGAACTCTGAAATGTATTATTAATATCCATGTCATGCAAATATGACCAGTGTTTCAGCAAATCATATAAATACGAAATCTGGAAAGTATTTGCAGTTTTTTGGAAAGGAATACACTACTTGACTTCTCAGGTTAATTTAAAAATATACTTTTGCTTTTTTTTTTGCACAAGCTTAAAAAATAATGTTAAGCTATGCTTTTAAAGAAGGTGAACATTTTTATTCTACCTTTTAGACATTCAGTCTTAAAACAAAATCTTACTTTTCCTTCTGTAACCATACGCAACGTGTCAATTAAGCGCAGTTTGACTGGCAAGTCTGTGATGTCTTCAACGTAAGTGCAGCACTGCTGGACCATTTTAGCAACTGCCTAGTACAATAACAGAAAAGAAAAACATACTTGTGGTTTTAGATTTCTCAAACACATTCAAACTATAACACTCGAGATAAGTACTAAATAGTTTAATATCAAACTAAAGAGATTCATCTCAACAAAAAGCATGGAAGATACATCTAATCACTTTGATTCATAAAAATGTGTAAAATGATGCCAGCAACGGATGCTACAAGTCAAGAAATGCTGTCCTCTCATTTCTTGCTTCTCAGTTTTTCCATCGATACTCAATTCATCCCATGTGGTTCTCTCTTGAAAGGTAGAACCGCTCTTCTGCCAAATCCACACATGGATGGACAAAGCTTATCTGTTTGTCCTAAGACCTGCATGGCTAAAAGGAAGGTATATTTTCTCTGGAGTGTGTGCACTAGCCTTCTGCTTTACGACACCTGTAGATTTTTCAGGAAGGGAGGAAGAGGGTAATTATTTCTGACCGATGCTTTTCCATCTCTGCATATTCCCAAGTAGGCACTAACACGCTAGCACCCTTCAGTGTCAAACACAGGCAGTGGAATATGTTCTGGTAGCAATGCTGACAAAACTTACTATTATTATTAAATAACCTACTTCTAAAAAAATAGAATGAAACTTCTAGAAACTTCTTCCTCAAGAAGAAAATTTAGCTGAAATGATACGAGTCTTCAGCCACAGTTTGTGCAAGTAAGAGAACTAAACTGTATTCCCCTCTTATACAAACTCCTAATGTTTCTGCACATTAAGAAGTAGGTAACCTTTTTCTTCCTAAAGCAATGATGCCAATTACCTGTTACTAACTTCTAATTAAGTAAAACTAAACATATAGCGCAGTAAACTTTGTACCTTCTTAAATGCAAGTGCCTTCAGCTATCCTGACAGCCAATTTCTCAGACAGAACTGAATCCCAGAGTACGACAGTTTCAAAAGCAAGCAGGTAAAGCATACCCCTTACTTGATCAAAATAAATTGCAATAACTCTGCTTAATGTACACTTCATGTGAACATGGAAAATTAAGGATATGTCTACAATACAGACTGCAGAGGAGTGTAAAGATGAACCACTATCTAAAAGCGCTTGAATGCACCGAAAGAATATAAGTCAGAGCTGTGTTGCCAAGAACGGCAAGCTGGACCACACAGAGATCAGGCACAAGGGGAAGAAGGACTAATTCCAGACATCAGTTTCATTATTGGTTTTCATCATGTCTACCAAAAAATGTCAACAGATGCTAATTCTAGCAGGTGCTACAAAGTCAGGAAAGTCCCTACACACAAGGTGGAATCAGATACATAATACAGCTCTAAATATAATTTTATTTTTTTTGTTTCAAAGGATTAAATTCACCTGTTTTAACTGACTTCTTCTCTTTGATAGAAGAATAATATTTTCATTAAGAGCATCCCAGTCTTTAGCTTCGTAACACATTTTCACTATAGCAACTAAGATACGGGATGTGGAGACCATATCAGATGCCTGTAACAAAGAAACAGCATATTAATTATGGGATAAACAACCTGCAGACCTCTATCGCTTGCATTTCTATTGTACGAAGGGAAAAAAGTACTGATTATATCTAGCGTCATTGATTTTCTTTTTAAAAAAAAGAACAACAAATGAGAAAGACTGATACTCCAATTCCCTTCATGACGTTAAGGCAGTGGAACAAGGGGATGTGTAGGACAACCCAGAATAAATGTTGCACACCATAAACTACTTACCGTTCGTGTTTGTTTTTCCAAGGAGAGAAGGTTTTCAATTACTTCTTGCAATCTTCCTTCCTAATGTGACAAGCAAATAATTACCACCATGAGTGAAGAAACAACTTAGTTTAAATTGATTGTATCTCTAATTCTCATTTAAGGAAGAAAACCACATACTAGCCTGTATGCTCATTTTTAAGTATTTTATTCCTTAAAAAAAGAAACAGACATAGCACTAACTTTAAATATATGGTTCTACACATAGATTAAACTGGAAAGGTAATAGTTCCATTTTTGCCTAATACATGCTATAAGTTGACTGTCTCAAGCGAGAAACCTAGCAAGTTTCAGACAGGTTTGGCAGCTCACATTCACTGAGACAGATGGAAGACTGATCTCTTTCCTACACAAAACAAAGCTTTAAGTGAGAACAGAAATGCGATTGGATGCCTTGGCCAAAAAATTGTTTTACTATAACTTCCATCCACATTCATCGTATCTTAATTACAGCATATTATAGAAAGCATAAACTACATGCTTTACAGTCTAAACATGGAATTATAATAGTCACGCTTTTTCAACTTTTACAACTATATCTGCCTTTGTTTGGAGGAGTTAAAGATACCACAATGTACTTTTAGTGATAAATTGTAATTCCTAGCAAATATCTTGTAAAAAATGTTAATATGGGAGAATCTGTAACAGTCCATGGCAACTGTGAGGCTGCCAGAAAAGGTTAGAAAATTAGGAACAAAAAGTAAAAAATTAGTTTCTAAAACATACCTACCCTACTGAAATCTTTTAAACTATGAACAATGTTTTTTCCAGGACATGCTCTTACTGACACAAAATTTACATGTTATGCAGCAATGAAACACGGTCATGGCGTCCATACCTACGCAGAGCTGTGCCTGTAGGATAAATCACCTGTGCCTCCTTTCCATACAATACAGTCTTACGATAGCGTAAGATGCAATTTTCTTAAGGCTACTGCCTTCAGAATCCTACAATATGCAATATTGTACAACATGTCTATCACAAGGAGACGCATGGATCAAGCAGAGTATTTGCAGCATGTAAAGAATCATGTCATCCTACCGGGACAGAACATAACAGCACACCCAATCTGTCTGAGGTCTGAAATGCATAAATCTCTGCTACAGAACAAGTCCATAAAATAAACTTTATGATACACAATATGCAAGATTACTTCTACAATCCAAATAAACTAGACATTTTGTGGTGGCCTGTGGCTGGGCGCACATTGACATTTGCACAGCAGATGCCAGACACCCTATCGGCCTGACACGGCTCTGGCCCTCCATTCCAGTCTTCAGGAGATGGTGCACAAGTGAGTCCGAAGGATGTGAAGCGCTGTTTGTCCAACCTGACACGGGACCGATGACACGAAGGCAGCTGTGGCGCACAGCGGTCCTAGGATGAACAGCCACCTACGCGTCTGCCCAGCCGCGCTGCCCGCGGGAAGTGGCAGCAGGGAAAAGCCACGTCCCTTCTGGTGGACTCGGGCTTCCCTGTCCCGTTACCCGCGGGGCTGCGCCCTGACACCTCCCCTCGCCTCCCTCACGCCCTGCCGCCGGCCCCGCCACACGCTGCCCGCGGAGCGGCAGAGCAGCCCCTTCTTCCCCCCTTCCCCAACGCGGCATGGGAGGGCCCGAGCCCCGGCCCCCTCAGCACCCCATCGGGTGACAGGAGGCGGCTGCACTCCGCGCCGCGCGTCCCCCCGCCACCACGCCGCCTCTCCGAGCGCGGCCTAGCGCGCCCCACGCCATGACTCAGCCCGTCCGCACCGCCGGGCTCTCCCCTTCCCCTCACCTGCGCCAGCCGCTCGCACTCGGGCAGCCGCTGGTCCACCGTCGCGCTGTAATCCACCTCCATTTTCACGATGCGGCCGTCGGCCCGCTCCGCGCCGCCCTCCGCCATCTCCCCGGCTCCGCTCCGCGTCCCCCCGCGAACACACACCGGAAGCAGCCAGTCCCTGCGCGCAGGCGCGGCCGGGGCAGCCCCGCGGAAGGCCCCCGCGCTGCGCCACACAGGCGCTGACGGAGCCACCTCCCGCCGCCTCAGGACCCGGGGCTGAGGGGAGGCGCCATATCGGAGGGAGGGGCCTCTCCCCCGGCTCTCGCCTGCCCCGCCGAGCCGCGGCCTGGCTCGTTCGGAGCCGTGCCCCGGGGTGAGGGGACCCCCGGGAAGGGGCAGCTGGTGCCATATGTGGGGTGGTGACTTCCCCATGGAGGCCAGTCATAGCCCTCGGCTTACCCTGCGGCCTCCTGCCTCAGCAGGGACATAGGTTTTCGGCAGAGTCACCACAGCCACAGTATTGCCCCTAGCTTGTGTGTCTAGAGCTTGAGACCTTGATATGGCCACAGGGTGAGGGGTGATGAGTCAGGAGGATCGTGGGTTTATGCCATTTCCTCATATTTTGAGAGAACTGTGCCATGTTATCGTGTCAGGCCGCACTGCAATATGGTCTCAGTGGAGGACTCGACTTGTGATTTCAATGTATCTCGTGTCCCAGCTAAAACTCACTTAACCCTGTGTTGCTGGAGAGGTGGGGAAAAGGTAGGAGACACAATGGTTCTTAAGAGCACCAGGATCCTGACTATAGACAGCGTTGCACCATGAATGTGTGTGATAAGTTGTGACGTGTTGGTGCAACGCTTGTAGCTGTAGATTGCTGTTGTCTCCCATTCCAACACAGAAGTTTCACTCACTGGTGAAATTCAGAGAAACTGACTGATATTTGCAAGGAAACAACTCAGAAGGAAATACAGATCAATGAATGCCTTATATCTTTGGATGTTATTTAAGACTCCCTGAAAAAATAAGTTACAATGAAATTACATTTTGTGTTATATTACTTTATGACCATACTGCATACTTAGCACTTTAAGGTGGCAAAAGGGTATTTGACCTAACTGTTTTAAATGTTTTGTTTATAGAATTAAGACTGAGTTACTACATCTGCTACACTGGTGTAAATTCAGATTAATTCAATTAAGTGAATTCAGAGCTAAAATACAGTATTTTGGAATTTTGTCTGATAGCACAGCACAGACCATGGACTTCAAGTCACTTTCTGTTTAAATTCAAACTTAATTTTAAAAGTCCAATAACAGAATTATCCTTAATTATCCATTATCCCTAATCATTTTTAGTTATTAATTGATCTAAGTACTAAAAATACATAGATGTATCACAGAGAAGGCATCCTAACTCTGGCAATTTACAAATTTTACAGAGCTTTGAATACTCATTTTGAATTCTAAAATCTCATTATTTTTGCTCATTGTAACATTAGTATAATTTTACACTCCATGGATGGCTTTCAGGGAAGTTAAAACTCAGACACTAATCTAATTGAATATATTCCCATACACTGTAATTTCGGTTAGGACCGTGAGTGAAAGAGGAAAATTAATGCACATTGCAACTGTTACCTTCCTTTACCTAACAGGTATGCTGAGACAAGAAGGCAACTTTTGCCTTCAGTGTAGACTTACTGAACAGCTCAAACAACCCCCTAAATTTTTATTCAAAAGACCTTAGTAAAATACCTGGAGAAATAGCTTTACTTTTACTGTCTCTTATGAAGTGACATTTTGCAGACACAAGTCCAACTGGTCTTAATGTTCAGCATGATTTAACATACGGCTTTTTTTCCCCCAGGTCAAAAGTGAAAGAGAAGTGAAAAATACCTTATTTTTACAAGTGATGATTGAGAGCATGTTGCAAAGGTAAGAGTTTCCAACAATCCACAGGAAACAAAGAACCAAAACTGAGGCACGCTTGGTAGAAACCTCCTGGCTAGCTGGAGCTTGACATTTTCTCCCTCAGCGCGCTCTCTAGAGGCGTTTGGTGATCTGATTTGTAGAAAGTCCTGGGACAGAAGACCTAGTAGGGAGCTGTAGCTGGTATTGCTATGATCATTGGTTTTTTCCTCCATGTGTATGTGCAGACAGCACAAGACTGAGCTGTGCCTCTGGCAATAAGTATGGGGTGATTAAAGAATGTTTTGCTGTAGGTATGGAAGTAATTTTCGGTTCCATTTTAAGTAGCTTCTGAATTTGTCACACTGCTTTCTTTCCATCGATCTGCATGCTTTGTTATTTTAAACAGAGCTATGAGGTTTGGTTTATGTTGACAGCATGTAACAGGTGATAAAATAGTTTCTCTCCTGTTTTTATTTAAATCAAGGTCTGCCTAAAATTGGGTAGCATCAAGGCCCTATGCAAAGTTCATTTTTTTTACACTGGTTTTCAGCAGAAATCCAGAGATACTGTTCCTAATGAGCAAAACCACTGGCAAATCACTTAAAGCTGAAGATGGTTTAGGTCTGAATTTGGATTACCTTTGTATTGGCTTGCTTTCGCCATTTTGCATAGAAGTTTCAGGAACATATACTTCCAACACTATGAATTATAGCTCCAGTTTGGATATTTACAAATGGCTGTTGTCAGATTTGAGACAGAAGTCTCGTTAACCACATTGTTCATACCTCAGCTGAAACCCCAGAATATTAACAGGGCTCACAGGCTTTCTTTTTCTTTGTGTAGGTGTTTCCACTTCACTAGAAAGGGAGGGTGTGTGAAATATTGTGCCATTATTGCAATGGAACAGAAAAGTTATGCTGTTAGCTCCAGGAGATGGCACTGTGTCATCTCTGGGCTAAAAATTATATACATAGCTTTGAAATGTACATTCAGAACCAAGGAAAACATGAGGGGTTTTGCACTTTCTTGTTATGAAACACACCTTTCATTGTTGGCCTAAATTCATCTTTAACTGTCCCTAATCTACTGTTTCATCACTTCTATTTTTGCAAATAACTTATATTTAAATGCTGATTTATATTTTACCATTATCTGTACAGTGCCTTCTATTTTCATACTACTGTCGAAGTGCTTCTCTGCGATACGTGCTTTAGAGCCATTTGGAAGCCAGGAAAACCAGCAAGATGCATATTGTGTGATTTACCTGAGGTGGTGTAACAGCTGGGGTTTCTCAGCCGGTTTCAGAATTGGGCTCCTGTGCATTTCAACTTGTCACTTAATAATGCGTAAGCTGCTTTGAAAAACTCAAAACCCCAGCATATTTAAAACCAATTTAACTAAAAAATTGCCTGGGGAAAAACAAAAAAGGCCTCCTAAAACGGTGGTGGCTTTGTTGTTCGACTAGCAAGGAGGCGCTTTTCCACTGAACTTTACGCGTGGCTTTTGAAAGTAGCCGATACGAAAAAAAAAAAAAAAAAANNNNAAAAAAAAAAAAGAAGAGTTTTATTTGTGTAGGAAAATGCGCCGGCTGATAACGGAGGGCTGACCAGAAGGGAAATGGGTGAGGCCTTCACATCCTGTGCTCCCTCTCCCCGCTGCGCCCCGGCCGCCCCGCGCTCTCCTGGCTCCCGCACCGAGCGAGGGCCGAGGCCACCCGCGGACGCCCCCCCGGCGCCCTCCCCTCTCGCAGCGCCGCGCAAGGTGCCTCGTCGCACCCCGGGCGAGATAAACTTCCCCAAATCTCTTTAAACCCGCCCGAGCNGTGGAGAGGTGGGAGCCGTGTTTGGCAGCCGGGGAAGGAAACGTTATAAAAAGGCTTTGTCTGGGAAATCAGCATCTCCTCTTGCGCGCTGCCGGAGGTGGGGAAAGCCACATTTTCGGCTCGTTTCTTCTTTTCGCCGCCCCAGGCATGTCTTGACATAGCTGCGAGAGACTGCCGTTTCCGTACACTTCCGACGGATGTCTTTGGCCGCGGCGATAGCGTTTGGGGTTTGAGACTTGGTAGCGTATATCGGTGCGAGCGTGTGTGAAATTCCCGTGATCGCAGGCTGAAGGAGGAAGAACTGGAAGAAAGGAGCAGTTGTGTTGGTTTTTCTTCTTGCTGGGTCAGCCTTCCTGGATGGTCGCATTACTCTCTTGTGGACACATTGTCAAGCGCGTACAGGGAAAGAGAGTTGATTATTTTTTCCCGTGATTGGTTTTCGTCGTGATCGTCCTGCAGAAATAACCACTTTTCTCCCAGTTTGCTGGTCCGCACCGAGGCAGCAGGAATATGCTCATGAAGGAGTACCGGATCTGTATGCCTTTGACAGTTGAAGAGGTAAGCTCCGCCACCGCTCATGCTTAGGCTCTTACTTACCAAGGGTTTTCTTTTTCAAGGCGAGTTGAGGTTGTATTTGTTTTACTGAATATTTTCTCTTTGTGTGATGAACTTCGTCGGAGATGATTGGTTAGAGAGGAATGTTTTTATTGGAAAATAAGGGAATCCTGCAGGAATGAAGGTAACTTAAGTGTATCAAAAGCATTGTGTTGTGTAAATACGGGTTATAAAGGTTTTCCAACCAGACTTTTAAGAAGAATCTTATTGCATGTTTGCAAGGGAATGCTTTGTGCTGAAATCCTCTATCTGATAAAGCATTTGACCAAAACCCAGATTCTAAATATATCTTCACCTGTGCTTAAAATACCCTTGCAGATGAACATGGCCTGAAACTCTAGGGCAGGTAGGGTAGATAGGTGATAATATATTAGTAAAAACTTTTTTGTCATTTAAAGAAATGACATGAGGTCAAACTGCTCTTTGATGGTGTTCTCAACTCTGTCTTTATTTATCTGCAGATTTATCTGCAAACATCCTGCCTGTTTATTGGTTTAGGTAGGCGAGAAATACCTACATGGAACACACGTGCTACGTAGTGACTTGTGCATAGAAATAGGTGCCGTAAGTATCTGGAGGCCTGATGGCATATGTGAAGGAGATGGTGCTCTCTGGTTTATAGGGTCTTGCACGGATACAAAAAAATGTAGACGTTGTTTTATTTAGCATTTATGCTATAGAAGTGGGCATCCAGAGAGGGAACAAACCCGCTCCGCGCATCTTGCGCCGAACCCGCTCCGCGCATCTTGCGCCGCAAAGTTTCTCTTCCCCTGCGGGCGAGGCCGGGACCGCCAGGGGGCGCCCTGCCCGCGCCCCGCTCGCCCCTCCGCGGGTCTGCGCGGGGGTCCCAGAGGTCCCACCGCCTCCTCCGCGGCCGTGGGACGCCGCGGGCTGGCTGCAGCCGGCGGTCCTGGGGGAACAGCGCTCAAAGGCAGAGTATCCCCCTTTTCTGCCCCTCGCCCCCGAGGTCATCACAAAACACATTTACTTTGCAAATTATTTTTACGCATTTTTTGCTTAATTACATCCAGGTGAGTGTTTTGCTGCACAATTTTATTTAACTTTTTGCAATCTGTGTAGAGGAGTCCTCAGGAGTATGATAGAGTTGTCATTTCAATGGTCCTTTTGTCTGTATCTTCAGATTTGGCAAATTAACAGTATTCCAAAACTGAGAATTTAAACTGCCAAATATTTACTTCAGGCTGCTCAGGAAATTCCTTCTCCTGGGAGCAGGACCTAAAAATACCACGTATGTGCAGGTTTAATTCTAGCATTTTTCCAAGCAAACTATATAGTATGCTGTGATATTGTATGACATTATTCTTTTAATACATAATTTTATTTGTTTATTGTATTATCCTAATGCAGACAACATTTTATCCAAGCCAGTTCCTGATGTCCTCAGACTATCACACTTAGGTAATAACAGTTCATTATGTCATCAGAAGGGACCCAATCTAATTTATTTTGAAAAATTGTTAAACAAGATTTCTAGATAAAGTTTAAAAATCTCCCAAAACACAAATGGCTGATGCATAGTAAGGCAGAAGACAATGTTGGAAGTCTGTTGTTCTCTAGAATGTTAACAGAATTAGTAAAGATATTCGTGCATCTTGCAGTTTCTCTTATGTTGAATCATCCATTATTTAATTCAAGAGCTGCATCTGAGATGTCTTAATGGGGGACCTAGAACATGTGTGATATTTAGTATGAATTTCGTTATTAATTATAAAATGAACTAGGACAAAATTGTGAATTTAGCAGATACCTTATTTTTGTTATACTATTTACACACTAAAAATGTTCTGGGCTGTACTTCTCATTGTGGTTCATCTTTGTGATGTTTTCTACAGTCTATGAAGGTGTTGTGATCTTATTTTTCCTTTAGCTGCACATTAACTACCAACAATGCATGATATATTTGGCATCTGTGTAGAATAAGGTGATGCATTTTGTGGCCATTAGGAGGACATCACGGGGCAATGCTTGCCCTTCAAAAACCAAGATACTTTTGGTTCTAAGCGGCCCAAACTGCCTTCTGCAAGATGCTAAATCTTGCAGTTTAGTGAACTCAGTGCAGTTCAGTGAGTTTTGATGAAAATGCAATTTCCAAAGGGTGCGCAATTTGTGACAGGGCTAGGATGTTGGGCCCTGCAATGGCACTTGGGTACCCAACTGGCATTGGCATAACTGGGAGTTAAGCACCCTAAAGTATTGTTGAGGTTGTAGGTTTCAACGGGTATGTGAAAAATGGAGTTCATCTTACTCGGCTGCATGGCTTCCTTTTTTGTGCTGTTTTTCTCACTTAGGCTTTACAACTCTGTTTTTTCCGCTTTTCAAAAGTTCTGGCTTTCGGCCTGTGCACTTTATACATACATTCAAAAGCATTTCCTTGAGCAGTTTTCTTTTTAGCACTGACTTGCCAGTTATCCATACGTAGAAGTCTCACAGCATGAATGAGAAAGAATTCCAGCTTTAGTCTGTGGTGTTGTGTTGTCAACAAAACCATGTCATTCCTGTGAAAATAATCAGGCACAGGAGGCAAAAAGGAGTCTTAACTATGTCAGCCGAGCACCTGCACCTGATCTTCTGTAGTCAGATTTTGTGTGTAATGTGAAAAAATGTGCATTAAAATGTTGCGTAATGTCCACTTGAGTATAGAAATTAGTACTACACTGTCTGACTATTAGGACCTTAATTTATCTCTAGAGAAGAGTTAAATTGAAACTGATGGATGTCACCGTAACAGCAACACTGTCTCCAGGTTTGAGGAGTTTCTGATGTTGTCGTGGATAGGAGATTCTGCATAGCTGGTCTCCATCAGCTACTGCAGTTCCTGTTCTTGAGGCGTTCTTTCATCAATTCCCTTATTAGATAAGATTCCCAAATATTTATGGGAGTTTTGTTTGTATACCTGTCAGCTTGGAGGCCAAGTACTTTCTTGCTAATAAAATATTTCCTAAGAAATGTTGATGGCTACAGACTTAACTGTTCTTGGTGTATTTTGAGCTAGGATACGGGAGTCAGAGGTAAAGCTTTGTGCCTTTTCCATATGCACCAGAAAAGACAGGTTGTTCCAGGAGTGCTTGTGAGGATGCTGTGGCACCACACTACAGTTCTCATTCAAGGCTGAGGCTGGCTCATTAAACTGAATTCTTAATGACAGTTATTTAGGACTATTACATATATATTGTTGCAAGCTGCCTGATCAGCTATAAAATAATTTGAGAAAGGAAGTATCATGTTAACTTCTAAGCAAAATAGTAACAATTACAGTAAGAACTTTGCAAATTAGGTCAGAATACAGCTGTTGGTTGACGAAGCCAATATGACTGCCAATTAGAAGTCATTCTTTACCTCATTTCTGGTACTTCTGGGAGGCGTGCACGCCAATTCAGTCCTTTTGTTAACGCTGAGACCTTATAAATTAGAAAAAGCCATTTCTTTTCATTAATACATAAAGCAAGTAAAATGTGTTGCAGTAATTACTTAGGATATGTTACCAGTCTTCATCCCAGCTGCAATTAATAAACGAGCTTGCCTCTTAGTTATTTTCCCCCTTGCATTTTCATGTGTTAGCTCATTCTTATGAATAGTTTGTCACCTCATCCGAGAGAATATTATAATAGGCTGCGTTGTGTTTTTTTAAATATCATCAGTTTAAAAAACCACATTCTTAAGCAAGTGAAAAGGACACCAAGCAATTGAAAAGAGCAGAGATGCTGAGAAATTCTCAGACTTGGATCTCATTGCAAATCATAATTCCACAAATCTTCATAGGAAGGATTACATGGTTTTGTGCTTTTGAGATGCCTTTATCTGAAAATGTAAAACCAATCTGATAGGTAGAGTGTTTTCCTTGGAAACAAGGATGACCATTACTGTACGTGTATGGCTAGTACCAAAAGTCCTAATAGGTTTTTCTTTGCTTTGTCCTTGATTTCAACTAAGATTTATCTCTGCTGAAGTTGGTGGAATTGCTCCCATTCTGTGCTTTAAATAAAAGCTAAGTTGGGTCTGTGGGGAGCCCTTCGCGCATGAGGTGTGTAGGAACAGCTGTATTGTCATGAATACAAACAAGTGGAGACCTGCAAAACGTCCATAAATGCAGATCATGGTTTTTCAACAAAAAAATCTTTTCAACATTAACAAATTCTGCTTGTAGAAGTCTTGTGTTTGCTCCTCTATAAAAAAATATCCAGTGTTTAGCTCATTTCAAACATTATGAATTCTCCTAGTGTGGATTATTTACGTAAAATTATTTCAACAACATATGTGTAAACAGTATTTGTATTCTCTGAATCTTGTGTACATTTCTTCCTTAAAAGATTTCATAGTCTGCTGTTTTGTGTACAAAGAGTACTTGTTATAACATGTTTTATTCAGGCAGATTTAAAGCTCAATGAAAGCATTTGAGAAAGTGTTTTTATGCCCTGAGAGTTAGCAGGTGTTATGATATTTAGACATAACCATATGCATGTAGAACAGAAAAGCTTTTAGTTAGGGTATAAAGTGTAAAATACTTTTTCTCTAAACTGTAGTTATCTGCTGCAGGACAAACTGCATGTACTCACCCGGCAGTTAATACAGATGGATTAAATAATCATCGATTATGTATGCTTTTTTAATTTCCCAGCTATAACCACAGAACGTATTTTCAGGAATATGTAAATATATGGAACGTTTGAAAAATCAGCATGTAAGCAAGAGGACTATAAGCAAACATAAGATGAAGTCAGCTTTTCGTATTTAATTCAATTGAATTACTTGTAAATAAAACAATAGTTGGACCATGTCATAACCATGACCTCCACAGAAAAAAGTGTATCTGGCAGTTTTGAGCTGAAGTTGACCAGCAAAAATGAAAGCTTAACGTGCAATTCTCATTTAAACTATCAACAGCTGTAACACATTTATAGTCTTATGCTGATCCCTTCACAAGATACTAAAGTGCTGTGAGAAGTAAAGGACTTTTTACTCTAGTTAATCATTCCTTCTGGATATGCCTCCCAAGAACATCACCAGCCTTACCTTCTTTTTGCAATTAATACTGGGGATGCACTGATAAGTTTGTCTGAGGAGTATTCGGAGTTAATTATTGACTTCGGAAAGCTCTTTACATCATTATGAACATCTTTTTACCCTTCAAAAGAAATCATTATGTGAGACTCTTGTTAGCAAACAGATCTGATCTGGTCTTTGTGGGAGGCCATGCCTACTCGCATCACAAGGCCTTTGCTCCATACAGTATGACCTTAAATTGGCCTTATAGCTTATGGACTGGGAAGAATCATTGTAATAATATAACAGACAAAATAGATGAGAGAAAGCAGTGGAAGTTAGCTTTACTACCAAACAAGAACAGCTATTTAATTTTCTTTTGATGCACAATCTAGTTGTAAGAATTAACAGATGAAAGCGAGAGCTGTGTCTTACCATGGGAAGAAAATAAATACTTTGCTTTAGCTTGACCTTCCTGTAATAGTTGTAGTCACCTAGAGAGCTATAAAGCAAAGCAATGCAGGGCAGATGTCAAATCTTTGCAAGTAGAAGGCCGAAAATAGCAAATTTTCTCCTTTACTCCTGTTTGCAAATTTCAGTACCACTCTGTGAAAGAAACAAGACAACCTTTGTTCTTAAAGTTTCAGTGTAAATTATTAAAAAAAATCTTTCAGTGGAAAGGATTAGGTATTACCCAAGGAACTCCAGACTCTGACATACGTCTCTCTCCATCTCTCTTGCCCTGTCTCTCCTTGTCAACACTTGTTTTCTCTAAGGAGTATAGATAGCAAATAATACCACATAGTTGATTTGAAGGCTTTGTTGAAAAATGTAGAGCCCAGTTTCCCATTAAAAAAATGCAGCTTGTCAGTGGTCTAGGACATTTTCTAGCTGAAGCACTCTACAGAGCTTTGATGCTATCAAGAACTCCACAAAGTGTGTTTGTCTTTGAAGCGTATTGTAGATTCGGAAACAAAAGAACAGGGAGAGAAAGACACAGAATGTCAATACTGGCTTTTAAAACTTAGTGCTTTCTGGGTTTTTATTTTTGGGATGAACTTCAGCTTCCTGAGACCATTAATTTCTTTTAAGAGTTGATGCGAATGCTGAATGATCAACACTTACGAAGTTGTGGCCACTTTTGTTTATGTACCTACTAATGAATGTAGATGCCTATATTAGCACCCTGAAGTTTGATAGCGCTGATATTTCAAATCCATTTCCTCTTAGTCCAGTCTGTTTCATTTCCTCATCTGTCCAATTTTAAGTTTAGAAATAATACAAGTAAACCAATTTTCACGGGCTTTTTGCCTGACTGCACATGCCCTTAAAGTATATAAAGCCCTTTAGATTATGGGAAGAGAAAGATTTCTGTAATAACTAGGGAAGATTAAAAATTATATTTTCCTTCATGAGTATTCAATTTAGTCTGGTAGGCATTTGTATTGTTAAAATCTGTTAGACATCATGTTCTTTTGTACAAAAGACTGCCTAGTCAGGTAATGGAAAACCCAGAGTATATTACAATGATTCATTCACGTTATTCTTTGTGACTAGTGAGCTGACAAATCTGTTCCCCAGGCTGTCCTTATGGAACTGAGGCAGTTGTGGATGCTGAAAACATGCAGGCTTTCCATCTTGAATGTCTAACCTAACACTCAAGCAACCATTAAAGACTATAAGGATGGAGACAGATAATACACATATGGTAACCATTGAAATATACTCAATAATTGCAGGTGAGGGATAGTTCTTTATATCTGTCTCATGGAAAACTTATTTGTTATTTAAAATATATTTTTTTTCCAAATACTTATCATGTTCCTTATATTTTATCCTTATCTTCTTTGGTTTGTAGAGCATCTATCATGACCAGCAGTATATTTTGTAAGACTTGATACCAAAATGAAGCAAACAGTGATGTCTCAAGCAAATTTGCTATGACAGCCCTCCAGTACAGCCTGAAGAACTTTGTGTAGGCATATTGTGCATGTATTTAAGTGAAATTACCAATGTCTGCATGCGTCTAGAAAGCAAGGAGAAAGGTGCTCCCCAGGATTATTGACTAGGTTTAAAAAGGAGTGACGAAAAGGTAATTTAGGTTTCAAATTGGGTTAACAGATAGGTTTACAGTCTGTAGGTGGGGGAAACTAGACTTGAACTTAACCTGTGTTTACATATAATGCTTTTAGTCTAGCCTTAGTCTTGTTTATCTCCCCCTCAGTTCATGGTTTCTTCCCAATTTTGGTTAAAAGTGATCAGCCAATTTAGAATCCTTGGATGTGTATTAAAATACTATTTTTATTTTTATAAAGTATAATGCAGGGTGTTAAATTGTAGGAATGACATTTTAATGGCTTTTCTTGGAACAAAAATCCGTATCTTCCATCTTTTTCCTGTTTGTGGTCAGAAAATGCTGAAGTAGTTTTGGATTCTATTAGTTTTGTACTATAACGGTTCTACAGCTGGTTTTACAGTGCACAATCCTGGCTTTTGCATCTACTTAACTTGCACGCATACTTAATTTAAAGCACAAGTAGTCACATGTCCTGAGTCACATGCATAAATGTTCGTAGACTGGGTTTAGTAAAAGACTTGTTCATATGCTCTCTAGAAAAATCATGGTCTCTGTTTAGGAGTTTTTACATGGCTGTTCTAAGATTAGTCTGGCCTAAGTGATTTAGGAATACTTAGGCTCTGTGGGAATTGTTTTCCATGAGCATACTGAGTATGTCTTATTTTCCATTTCATCACACTAAATGTCATATTAGGTTTAATGTGTTGCCCGATTAATGACTATGTTTAAATTTTTTTCAGTAAAAATATTATTACAGTGCATGACAAAATAATTATGTGATAATGACACTCCAGTATAACATATACTGTTGCTGAATTGCTTGATTAACAATCAGTCACTGATGGCAGTCAGAAACACAGTTAATTGTTTAATGTATTTTCAGCGTTTTGCTCTCATTTTATATAAAAGTAATTAAAAAAAAAATAACCTTTTGTGCTACCATCACAATGTTACTTTAAACTTTACCGAAACACTTGAAGTTCACTGTGAACGAAAAAATTGTATTTAGATGAAAGATAAAGATAATGATAATTCCATTCATAACCATGAAGTTCTTACACATGCCAGGCTTGTGTTTCTCCTGGTCAGACATAGACGGGGTTTTTTTAAGTAATCTCACTTGCTAGGCCATTGAATATACTGGTCCTAGCACGGATAATCTTATCTTCTGAAAGATACTTGACAAATTCATCCTATTTACCTGATTTTGTCAAGTTTTCTTTGAAAGTGCAAGTTATCTGACCTTTAAGTAATATTTTCATTTAATAAATTACTTGTACAGTGAATTCAAGTAAGCCAAATGAAACATACGAAATGTGCACAGGATTACAGTCTTAAGTAACCTGCCTGCTTCTTTTATCACATAGACTTGATATAAAATTTATTTAAATCTTACTTCAGTGGATCAGCTTTTGTTTTGCTTCGCTCTGCGTGAAAGTAAAATCATTCAATGGAATTCAGACCATAGTAATACCAAGGAGTTTTGTCACTGATGTCAGAGGACAAGATTTCACCAAATATGTATGACAAAACACAGCATGTTTTTAGAATATAAATGCTGTGAATTTAAATTCCATTTTAGTTGCATGGTGCAAATCTGAAATAATTCCATTGACCTCAGTTGATCCATTCCAGATTTCCACCAGTCCAATCAAAAGCAGACTTTAACCATTGGCTATAAGCTAACAGACAATGTGAATTTCTCAAATCTCTTATTCTTAACAAGAGAGAAGCCAAGCTGATGTCTCTGAATCTTTAGCATTCTTGCGTAACCTAAAAGACAGTTTCACACGGTTAAATTAAGGCCCCAGATTAGTGTCAAACCTGTGATAATGTCCTTGAGCCTACGCAGAATTAAATGATTGCTGTCCTCACACCGCAAAATTTGGCAGTAACCTTTTCGCTCTCCATTTTCAGTCCTAACTTTGTAGAAACTCTAATTCTCTTTTCTTTCTCCCCTTTTTGAGTCCTTGGTCATTCTCCCAAATAAGGAAGCCCAGCCAACCACAGCAGGCGTCTGGCCAGCTGGCAAAAAGCTGCTGCTCGAAACAACAGCCTGCTGCTCTTGTGCTGCCTCAATCTTGCAGAGAATAAGGAACTATAGAGCAGACTAAAACAATTGATAATTCAGCTCCCCTCTGAGTACGAAGCTCAGGCTTGAATCTCAGTATTCCCTCAGTTACCATGGATCTTTGCACCCGAGCTGAGGCTAAAAAGAGCACTGAGTTCAGAAAGCTTTCAAATGTTTTAGAGGGTTGCTGACTTTATTTGCATACCCAAACTCTTTGCCTGTTTGTTACTCAGTTAAGCCCAAGGGGGTTTTTTATTTACTTTGCCTTTTTTCTCCCCTCCCTCCCCCTGCGCCAGGATTATTCAGTATAAAAACGTGTTTCCATATATTAAGAGAACTCTGATATATATTTGGAATAGATCCACACCCCACACATTAACTTCAGTGGAAGCAGAATAAAGCCTGCTGGGTGCGGGGGGATGTGTGTGTGTGTTTATTTGTTTTCCATTAGTTTGCTATAGCTTACTTTCTCCACTATCTCTGCTTTTTTTTCATGTCTGAACACGAACTCAGAGTCAAGTGATGCCGAACTTCTAAATCTATTCTGAGTGGGTTTGAGATGAGGCAAACGACATTTTAGTGGAAATGTTATGTCATACTAACAAATGCCTATGGATTAGTTAGTTTATTTCCAGGACCTCATGGGCTATACATTGCTATTTATAATTTAACTTTCTCAAGCAGCCACGACTGTGTTTATGTTACCATGGTGTTACTTGCCATACTTGAGGGCGGATAGTAAATGCTATAATTGAAAATAGATACTCCCACTGAAATAAGTGTAACAGGTGGTTATGTTTTTATTTAATCATGTTGCAAGCATAATACAAGTTAAATGTGGATACCTCTAACCCTGCCTTTTCACCAAGGCATTTTCAGACATGCCAGTTTGTCTTTAGTGGCCAGAACTGGAGTAAACAACATGAGTGATTTGTCTCATGACAGTCCAAGAAATGTCAGTGGCAATCAGAGAGTATCCTCCACTTCAGACTTGAGAAAGCAAATGTTCTTATGTGGGAGGAAAGGAGATGCCCTGATGGAGGGGGTAAGGGCTATGTCCCACCCTTCTTCTGGGGACCATAGCCTGGATAAAGCATTTGAGGAACAGTGATTGCTGTTTCCTTGTGATTTCCTCATATTAGCCCTCTCACCTCATCTCATTAATTTCCTTCAGTTGTCCACCATAAGGAATTACACATCAGTTTTGAGGTCTGCCCTATCTTAATACTATGTGGCTTAGTTTGTCACTAGCTTACACTTTCTTTAGCTTACCTTTCTGGTGTTGGCAACACGTATTCTACTGGCAAAATTGTTAAAACCATCCCCCTCTCACAACCATAAGAACAGCTTTTGATTAAATTTGGTTAACTCCCATAAAATCAGTTAAACGTTTTATATATAATACATAAATCTTAATATATGTATACATATTTTTATATGAATACATATATTTTTTTCCATTCTTCAGAGTAAAACAACAGAAACATATGGATATTGTTGCAAATTCTCCTAAATAGTTGAGCAGGGGAAAAAAGGATTCTCTCAGAAATATCCTAAAGTATGAAAATTATACAATTCAAAATAGAAATATTATTTCACACTCTCTACTTACTGCAAAAAGTCGTATGCCCAAGAGTGTTAAGTAACCAAGTCTGAACACTTCAGTCAGCATAGTATGGTTATTACCTGAAGCATTTGTAAAAATACATTTTAATAGAACCACATAAAAGATATCTAATTGGTGCGATTGTATGAACAGTAAAGTGCAGAGCAGAGATTCTTGCATGAGTTCTGCCCAGCAGTCTTCTGTTGAGGATTTTTGTACCTTTTTAGAAGTAACTGTCAGAATTCCAACTTTGCTCTTATAAGTTTGGTATCAACCAAAGGCTAATTGGGTCCTCAAATTTTTCATATATCTGTAGGATATAAAATATATAAAAAGAATTTTCATCAGCAGGAGGTGATGTGTGCATACATAGGTTTTCTTCTGAACTCAGTTCAAGGTTGTTCCTCAGTTTTCCTTCTGCATTTTGCCCAATGAATAAAGCAAAGCCCCAAAAAATTGTGGTTCAGAAAGTGGTTTGATTTGTCATATTTTGGTTTTAAGCGGGTTTACATTGGCTTGAAATGTTAGTGTTATTTAAACCAGTATCGCTTCCTGCGTACACAAGACAGAGAGTCAGAGTTTAAGTCTCAAAGCTTCACTAGGAGGTCCTTAAGGCCTCTTAAGAGCTGCTAGCAATTGCATTCCTTTCCACAGGTTGTTATACTTCACATCTTTGTAAGCCTTTTCCACATGTAACAATTTTGGAAGTTAGACTTGCAAATTAACTGAGCTACTTTAGCTTTCTAGGCTTACCTTAGAGGTAGCAGTTGATTGACTTTATTGTTACAGAAAAGCTGAGGACATTCCCTAGGGCCACTAACAAACTTCCATGTAACAGTAAGCATGCAGTAAAGCATTAGTCTTTGAAGTATTCATGCATATTTAATGGTAAGGAAAGAAAAAGAAAACTCAGCATTGTAGCCAACCCAAACCTTTGGCAAGAACAGTGAGTTACAGAAAAAACCACTGAGTTTGCAAGAGGTTTTCGATCAAATGAAATAACAAATGCAGTACCCAAGGCGATTAATACAGGTTAGAATATTTTGCCTGTTAAGGATTGTGTCACAGAACTATGTGACCAAATGGAAGTTCACTATCAAGCTTGGGTTTTTAACCGTCTTACAGAGTTATCCCTGTTCACCTGGTCCTTAGCCTGGTCTTTTGTAGGTGTAGGACCTCTGCTTTCTTTTGGTGCTGGTACAGAGTCTGAAAGTCAGCCAATCCTTGCTTAAACCAGTAGTGCCCTGGAGCTGCCTAAATCTCATCTAAATTAGACTGTTCACCTGGGAAGTAACTAACTAGCATTTCTGACCGGTGTAGCCCATGTGGGTACAGCAGTAAGAGTGTTGAGTCAGAATGCTTTTTTAGCAAAGTCTTCATCAGTTACAGACCAGAATTTTGTCTTGATGTTTATGAAAGTTTTGTCATTGCACTCTACCAGGCTTCATTTTTTTGAGTTTATATTTGGTTATTCTGTGCTTTTCTTACCTGTTCTGTCAGCTAAAAGAAAATAAGTGAAAAGGGAACAAGGAAGGCATTTCAGAAGGCATTTCTCAGAGAAAGGAATTTAATGAATAATAAGATTGTGTAGCCATAGACAGAATTCCCTTGCTCCATCAGATGACATTTAAAAGCATTTTCTATTTTGTTGCAACTGGAAATACAAGAAAGCTATGGAGGAAAAGAAATAGACTTGTTGATTAATGAAAGCTTTGCCGTTCTTTAAATGTTCTGTCCTGTAATCACTGACACAAAAATAATTACAGAGCTGTTGGGGTACATTTTTACCTTTCTTATTTTGCGAACCCTTATTTTTCTTTTGCAATTCTGACATCTTCCAGTCAAGAGTTTCAAAGAAAAAGGACTTTCGCTCCATCTGCATAACAGTTCATCACCCCACTGATTTTCATGTGCAAATTATTTGCGTGTGTCAGATTTAAACATACACAGCTCTGGAGGCACAGTAAACTTCGCAAGTTGACATGTCTTTACACGATTAGCCTCAGTAAGTCAGCTGAAGATTTGGTCCCTTGTGTCCTTTCCGTAGCAAATTAGTGCACTGTAACTGCTTATAATATTCTAGAAAACATGGAAAGGAAAGTGATATTATCAAAGTTTAAAATTCTGGAGCATCAGTAGACTTTTTTTACCATTTCCCATACATGCATATTGATACTAGTTTAAAACTATTTTTCTTAGGCTTCAAATATCAAACATTTCTCCATATTTTGCATTTATACTGCTGAGATGAAAGGTTCAAAGCTGATGAAGTAAAGAGTTACTAGGTTTGTTCCTCTGAAATCTTTAGCAATTTTTTATAAACTCCAAAATTATATGAATCCTGTGAATCATTTCTTGAAGATAACCAGTGTTTCACTTTATCTGTCTAACGCAGTTACTGCAGAGGTTCACATTAGGGAGTTGCTGTCAAGAAAATGCAAAGACTTGTGGGTGACAAATTCATTCTAACATGAGCATGGCGTCCTTTTCAGGCACACCCTGAACAACTTCGTAACTTCATCATTACCTTAAGGTAGGATGGCACTGTGGTGTGTATTGCGTTTTCATAAGAATGAGAACTAACTAGCCCAAGACTGGAGGCTCATGTACTGTATACCTCAGGAACAATGAACTGGCAGTATGGGATGTCTTGTTTCATCTCAGTTGGCCTTTTGAGATATTTCTCTGTAATTTCACACTGTGAAGTCTTATGTCCCTAGTAGTACATTTATATCATAGAATGGTTCGGGTTAGAAGGGACCTTAAAGATCATCTCCTTCCAACTCCCCTGCCCTGGGCAGGGACACTACACTACACCAGGTTTCTCAAAGCCCCGTCCATCCTGGTTTGAACACCTCCAGGGATGGGGCAGAAAAACTTCTATATGTTTTGGAAGTAGAAGTAATAACAGTGGTTGCATGATATGGACTAACTAGTGGTAAACCGGGGGCTGGTTTGGTTCCTCTGTCTGTAGAAGACCACGGTGAAACCTAAGTTTCTATCCCTGGATTCTTCCATCTGTCAGGTGCAGAGGTGACCCTGTGGTGAATTTAGGCTAAAGAATTTTAAGCTTGTGTTCCAGGTGTTGGTTGCCACTAGGGTCAAGGAGATAAAGTTACTCAGCTTTTAATCTAATCAAGAGTTGCTCTCTAAGCGTTGCAGGCTGCAAGAGATCACTGTAACTCTGTATCCTCTCTGCTCTTGTTCTCCCCTTTTTTCTCTTTGTACTCTTGATAATATTCCTTCCACTCCCTCTTTTAAATCCTTTTTGTAGGAGGTTAATTACAAAAGTGTAGCTTGCCATCCTTGTTGGGTTCAAGTTATTGCTTGTTCTTTTTATATATTGTTCACTGGGGATTTTTTTTTAATAAGTTGTGCATGAGTGTGCTACCATCGTTAATAAGTGTGTTGAACACTTTAAGACCTTGCACAAATTCCTCTGGGACTTCACTGGTGTCCTCTCTCCAGTCATAAAAATTATTTGTCTATTTATTTTACTTTTTATTGTATGTTTTAAATAATTATTTATCCATGTAAGGACCTTTCTTCTTATCTCATGGCAAATTGGCTTCTTTTAGAACATCTGGAAAGTGACCTTGGCAAAATGGCCTTTTGATATTGAATTGGCCCATATCAGCTGGGTCTGCTTTGTCTGCATACCTGTTCATCCCTTCAGACACAGATTAAGACACAACCCCTCACTGAAGCTGTTTTAACTTTTCCGTTTATATTTGTGCATCCGAGCTGTGCTATTCACACGCTTGGTTTTTTCTTTTTTTTTTTTTCAAGTAATAGGAGTCACCCTCATACACTGTTTCTCAGGTTTCTGTTCAGTACATTGAGTTGATGATAGTAAATGAAAACCATATGAAAAGCAAACTAATAGAACTCCTGTCCTACTTGGTGGAAATATGGAATTTTAATGCCAACACAATATATTGAATTAATTGTTAGTGCAGAGAGACAGAATTCTGATTACGGAACTAGCTGGTTTTTTGGTTTTTTTTTTTATCATGGTTACCTGGTTTACTACACTTAAACACCAGACTTTGGTAGAGAACTTTTGATGACTTTTTTTTAATGATTATTCATTGAAATCATTGACTATTTGTGGACTGCTTCTTAAAGAGAATCAGAGAGTTAACAATAATTATAACAATTAGGATTTCAGAGGATTTGGTTTATTAATATTTCTGGCAAGCAATATTTGTTAGTGGTGTACAACAGTATTTCCAAATTATATTAGAAGTTGTTTTGCCAAGTGCTGGTTGGCAGTATGTCATGTTCCTTAGTTTCCATTTGGAGCTGAGTAGTCTTTTGTCCGTTTTATCTCTGAAAGGAATTAACATTTGCTTTATTTTAGATACGAGCTCTTGTAGAATGCATATCATTTAAACTAATAGGGTACTGTGTTGTGAGGCATGATTCTTTTGTTTATCTAGGCTTTGTCATTTCCAGTAGCAAACATTGTTCTGCTGTCGTTTCATCACCGCAGTCCCAGTTCATGCCCAGTGCACACAGAATTGGCAGTCTTGAAAACAAAGATAAATTTCCATGTCCACGTTTAACTTTGATTTGTTCTTACAGTTTCGCTATAACCTCCTCCCACTGACTGTAAATCAGTAAGTGAAAAGCACACCATGTACACTATCTGCAGCCAAGCATTTGATATGGTTGTAATTAATTGACAGCATTCCTATAGTGTGCTGATAAGCAAGACTAGTGCCCTTCTCGTGTCCACTTCTACTCACAGTGAAGTCAGTGGGAGTTTCCCTTCTTTTGCATTAAGAATGCAAAAATATGATCCTGAGAGAGAATTCATTGAATGAGGAGCTGTGTATGAGACACGAGTTCTGTACTGAACTGCACTGTGTGGAGCTCCATTAGCTATAAGTAAAGTGGAAGAAAATCTAGTAATCTATCTATCAGGAGGAAAGGTGTGTGAATTCTGAATTAAAGATTTGCCTCTATTGTGGTGTATTCGGATTTTAATAATACACTAAATCAGTTTGCAATATAATCAATAGACCATGTTAAAAATTATAATTAAGACAGGTAGTTTTGTAGTAAGAAGATACTAACTTGAAAATAAATTTTCTATGTAAGATCGAACATTAAAAAGGAAGTACTAGTTCTGTGGACTACCAGCTACTGTCCTGTCAAAGTCTTGTGGCCTTGGAAAACCATATACACCACTGCAAAACTCTGACATATTTCCATCTTTCCCACTTACATAGGAGGTGTATTGATTGGATATAATGGTCAGAAGGAAGCAGGATCAGGAAAAATAAAAGCGTGTGATCAAATGCTGATGGCAACACACTAGCTGACCAGCATTTGAACAAGCATAAGGTTTGCATTAGGAAGGTATACTTTTAGGTTATACATACTTATATGGAATGTAAAGATTTCCCTGTTATTTGTGTAACATAATGCCAGGAAAAAATCACACCTGGTTTCATGATTCAAGCAAGTGATCTTTGCCTTAGTCTCCCACAAATCAAGTAATTTTTGCATATGACATTCACATAAATGTGTTCTTTAACTCTGTTCTATCAGAGGAACAAATTATGTTAGAAAATTCAAACTGTTTCCTAGGGACTCTTAATAAAATTGTGGGATAGATTATTTGATAAATGGTATATAATACGGACAAATTTGGCACAAGATTAAGCATAGTTTTGTCCAGTCAGTAGATTTCTAGGAGAGATGAGCTTGGCTTGGTGAGCGCTAATGCATTTTTCTTTTCTGGCACTTCTTACTTTACTGCCTCAACTTCTTTAGCAAGTGAGTCAATAGTGGGAAAAAAAAAAAAAAAAAAAAATTATTCATATGGACCTCTATTCTGGAACTTAGGCAATTTCATTGTCTTCTGTTGATGTAAAATCTAAAAACCTGTCCTCTTCAGGGAAAAAAAACCTGTTTTACTCATAAGAAAATTAATGCAGGAATTCTGTTGGTCTGTTATGCTCCACATTCAAATAGGAATGCCATCAGTAGATGTTGGGACCTTTTTGTTTTACTGATCGCTCTCTCCTGCAACGGCTGTAGTCCTGAGACTGATGGCCCATGGAAGCCTTCACTGTCAGTAATGGGAAAAATATGTCAATACAATAACCTTCTGAATCATCTTTTATAAGGCATTACTGTAGTCTGAGACACAATTACAAGCCACCAAAACAAGCAGATCACGTTTGTGTGAGTGACACAGTGAGGGTGTCCCTGTGTTTAAATAGGGCATTACTCAAAATAGTACTATTCCAGCTTTCCATGGGAAAGTACTTTCTGTTCAGTGAGATGTTTTCTTTCTCTACCTAGTCATCAAAAACACCATCAATCCCATTTCCAGTGAGGCAAGCTCCTGTGGAATGCGACGTTTGTTATTTTCCTTACCTGATAAGAGCTGTATACCTAGATTTGTACAGAATGTAACACATCTTTTCTTTTTTTTTATTTTTTTTAATTTTTTATGCTTGAAAAAGGGCTTGTTCAGGAGAACTAGCCCCAGAAAATTTATTTTCTCTGGCTAGATGCAGGAAATGTAAATTCACTCTTTCTGTTGTTTTTGAGCACCTTAATGCAGGGAAGGAAATAGGAGTGAGTCTGTTGGAGTAATGAAATAGAGTGTATGGTTGGAAATAATTCAGAGGTTATGTCCCACTCGTATTTCTGCGTCTGTGAAAAAAAACCCACTAGTGCACAACTCTCAGATGAAATTTCAGAATTTATGTATTACAGAAATAGAATATAGACTATACTGTGCATATTATAATCATGCTACCAATTTATTGAATGTTTTGGGGGGGATTAATGATATAAAATTAAAATCTCCATAGGCCATGAACATATTCAGCCAGCTACCCTCCTGGATCTTTAGGCTTGATCTTTTCTCTGTGTGCACGGAATTTGTATAGGCATCAAGAATTTCATACTAATATACAGAACTGACTGTCAAACAAGATCTAGTGAACAGGAGTAATAAAATTTTTCCCCTCTCAGTATTCAAAAGTGTAATTGCATCTTAAATATATCATTGCATATTTGGCTGTAAAAAAAGAAACTTTGAAATGTTATAGAACTAATGTGTCATTTCTTTTGTTAATTCACATGGCTTTAGTTTGTCCTGTAAAATAAAATGTTCTCATTCGTACTTTTTTTTTTTTTTGCAGTTTTTATTAGCTTAACACTTAGGATGATCCACCAATTCAGTTTGACATGTGAAAGGGGATATATTGATCGCAAGTATTAGTACCAGTGTATGTCTCCTTCTGAACATCAAATTAACAGTTTGAGTCATGGAGGTTAAAAGGAATTTTAAGTGCTGCTTTAATGAGGACAGACACTGACATCTTTTGATACCTTGTATCGAATTTAAGTAGTATGCCTATCTGATATACTATTATAGTGGTGCCCGCTAGTGCTTCCATAATTATGGGCNCATCTGCATGCTGCCACTCTGCGTTCATACACACTTCATTTGCAACCCATCTGCAAGGATTTCAGTAGCCTATAACCTTTTTCACAGCAATGAAGTTATAATTTCAGGTTTTATTAACATAGATTGGTTACAAAATCATTATTTAAGGGTTCAAGGACAAGCACTTAGAATTAGGAGGTGCTAAAATTAACGTTGCCCATATAGTTTTAGTTTGCCTGGTTTTTGAATGTATTTTCCGTAAAATGGGTTCCTGGTAATGCTGGATGCTGCTCAAGTGAGGGCCACTGTTTCATTATATAATTTTTTGTCTTCTTTTCCAGTAACTTACTACCCATATCTGAAGTTGGAACTAGTGCCTATCATGGTCTTAAGAGACGCTTATCATCAAACGTCTGAATGTTTTATTAATTTATTTATTTTCATTACAGTTTTCTGAAACGAACAACTTTTCTCATTTTACAGATGGCAAACATCTGTAGCGTGACATGATAGTTGAAAATACTCACTTAGGTTGAATACTTAACACTTGGAACCTGATTTCTCAGAGTGGAATTATATAGCCCATTTAAAAAACAGTTCCCATTGACTTTACCTATCTGGTAAATATTTAGCGTTTCTTTGAATCAGACCTCTTGTGTCAAGTGAGTACCTGGCTGATGAGGAACAAGGAGAGAGCAACTGCTTGTGACGAACTTCAGTTTAAGCGATTTGCCTTGTGTTACCTAGATTTCTTTATTTCAGTAATTTCTCATCCTTATGCATCACAACGGGGTACTGTTGTGCTGGTGATGCCCAGAGGATACATGCTGATGTGGATTCTTCAATTCATTTGACCTTGAGCTGGCACAGTTTTCCTTTCCCAGTACGTTTTCAGCTCTTAAGCAAATGGAGCAGAAGCCTTATGAGAAATCATCTACGTTAGTATGCAACTACCTCGAACAGGGAGAAAAAGTGGTACATGGTTATTTAATTGTGCCATAGTATTTATGTACACACGTGCATTAATATCCAATGAGCTATCTGTCACTTTTCCATAACTCTGGAGTACCTGGCTTTACAAGCTTGGTAAGATTTCCTTGAGCATAGCTTTTGTTTGTCATTATTTTGGGGGCATTTAAAATGTCCTGAGAAACAAAAGCTTGACTATGTGAGCCACTGTCTGTATCATCATCAGTGTTGGAACCTTGAGATGTACTGCAAAGGCTTCTGCACTTGAGGTAATGGCGGGTAATGAATAAAATAATCATTCAAACTGTACATGATGACATGATAGAAGAGAACAAGCAATAGAAAAAAAAACCAAAACGTGGGATAACATACAAGGAGAATATATATCCTATATATAGTAGGATCTGTGAGAGGCTTGAGAGTGTGCAGTAAGCACATAATATTTTGATAATTCATCTGGAAAGCTTTAAAAAGCTTCTGTTGAGAATATGGAACTGTAATTGCAAAGACTTATATTTAAAGGTTTAGCCAAGGGACTAAATATGAATAGATTTTCACACGAACAGCGTAAGATAGGTATTTATGCAAAGACTATGTCTTTTGAATTTCAAGTCCCTTTTCTAGCCCATTGTAGGCATGAGAGCCTTCCAAAGGAAAAAAATGACAACATTTATTTCTAACACAATGATTCTTTTTTATTTAATAATTACTATTATTCTTACCAGCAACTGAAACATTCCAAAGCCATTTTGAGCGCAGCTTTCTAAGCCTAAAGTAGACACAGTAAAACATCCATGCAACTAAAATTTAGCAGATTTGTTACCAACGAGAGAACAATCTTCTAATGGAAGTTGTCAGCAAGCTTAGTGATAGGTAATCTGTTACTTTCTCTGGTTATACTTTAAATAGGTATAAGTGCTTAATTTTCATATTACTATTACTGGTGGCATAAATTTTAAATACTATTCTGTTAACAGAAAAATACTACACTTATTTACGCAATACACTGCCTATGTCAATGTTAAAATAAATAGTTGATGGTAACATAAACTTTTGTTTTACTTAACTGGCAATGACCTGCTACAGTATCAACATTGTTGCTAGCAATATAAACAGAGCAGCTAGTAAATACACAACACATTCACCAAACCGGCTCCATTGGAGTTATTGTCAGAGCAGTATTTTATGAAGTGATGTTGCCAGCTGCTTAGGATATTTTAGGCCAGATTTATGAAGACAGTGGCCGTCTTCAAGTCAAAGACAGATCAGTAGGAGCTGAGAATGGTTATATGGCTTCAGTTATAAGCCCCTTCATCTTTCATTCCAAAAAATAATAATAAAACAGAAGTCAAAGTTAGCAAAATTTAAGAAGGAGCTAAGACTATAGGTACACTTCTGAGTGCAATATTGCAGCCGATTATCTACACCTGGATTATCTGCAAATGTTAGCCTTGGTGTTGGAAACAATCTAGCCATGGCAGCCCAGAGCAGTCGAACCAAACAAATTAGCCTAATCTGAGCTTGCACTGCAGTAAATATCTGTATTATTTTTTATTTTCATGTTGTTTCATAGGTGAATTATTTGCTAACCCATAAATCTCAGCTTTTTTCAGCATCTTCTGCATACAACCTTCTAAAAACACACCTAATCTTTCATTTCAAGAAAATTTAAAGTTGTTGCACGTCTCTGAGCTTCTGGCTTCATAGGTGTTCATACAGATCTTGAAGCTGGTGGTGTTCTCTGAGAGGCTGTCTAAGATTAATTTCTTCTGGTTTTTAGTGTATTTCTGAAAGGATAAAATATAACATTTTTGTTCATGGTTTTTTATTCTTGCAGGGGCAATTGCCATTTTAGAAATTTCCATGAGGTTGTTGTGCCATTTAGAAAATTATTTTGAAGCCAAAATCTGGTGGTAATCTGAGAATTCATTTAGTGTCACTTTTTCTTTATGATGTCACTGAAACGAGAAAAGTCAGTCAGATGGCTTTAGTGAAACATTTGATCTACGGATGAGTGGAAAGGCAAGCATGTCTCTGCAAGTTTCCCTTTGGGATTGCTTGCATTCCTACACTTGAGAAAGTGCATATTGTGCTCTCTGTTGTTGCCCTGAATGCCTGTCCTCATGAAGATGAAATAGTAATGCAGCGGTGACATCTTCCAGTTCATCACGTGGCAAAAGTTCTATACTGTGGAAAGCTGGTTCACATCATACTGACTTCACAAACACCGTAGCTGCAAAGATAAAAGCATCCATTTTGTAAAGGTTGGTAGTTTTGTGATATAAATCTCACCAGTCGACAGAAAGGGAAAGAAAATAACCTAAAAATGGAATGGCAAAGAATAGTATAGTCTTTCATCCCTGCATGATTACCTTTAATAGTAAATGGAAAACCAACGCTAGTTTTGTCTTCTTGATGTAATGAAATACTGAATTATACTTTCATTTCCAGAGGTCAAAAAAAAATAATTAGGAAACTTGTTCCTTCATAGGTGTTTATTCATATGAATGAATCTTTAGACATTCTGGCTCACTGTGACAGGGAAGTCATTTGTCGAATAGTTGGGGTTGTCAGGGCTTTGTGGTTGAGCAAAGGACTAGAATAACAGTGTCAGTGGCAAACCTCAAATTCAGACCTTCTGGCTATAGAAGAGTAGGTTGCGCCTCTTTCTGTAGCATACGTTATGGCTTATAGGAAAAACATACGGTCTGTTGAAGAAATCAGCCTTCACAAATTAAGGCAGCATACAGAAAGAGTGGTTCTCCGGTTTGTGTGAGCTGTGGCACAGAAAATGAAGTGACCTTCAGGGAGCCAGCTGCAGTTAGTGGATTCTGAACTCAGTCCTGCGGTCAGTGCAGCTCAGGAAGTTTCCTAAATCTTGTTTAGGAGGCCACTGAGAAGCCATCAGATCTATAATGCTGTGTAGTCATCCATTTTTCTCTCTGCCGTATTTTCTGCACAAAAAAAAAGGTCAAGGAAGGTGGAAAACTGATATGAGAGCTGGATCTGATAGACTGGTACCAATGGGAGGGAACTGTGTGACACACATTTGCTATATGTGGAATTCTCTGGTGTCGGTTAAGGCAGTATAGCCGCCTAATATAGGAAAAAATAGCAAAGACAAATCCAAGGCTGAAACTCTGACTTCATTTGTTCTCTTCTTCATGTTATAATTCAGGTGCTATAACGCAAATCTTCTATTTGTTCTCAGTAACTCAGAAAACAACTAGGCGATGGGAACCCTCTGAGCTGTGAAAGAAGAGCTCTGACCCTTCACTAAACTAAATTGAATTAAGCACACTGTGCCCTTTTGGAAGGTTTGGTTGTTGTTTCTAAGCTTTTGTATTCTATGTTGATGGTCATTATGTGTGTGTATGTTAGAAATTATTGAAAGAATAAGAAAATAAAGCAATAATCAGTCCAGCTTACGAGACTCTGTAGTTTTAATATCACTAAGTGCCATGGGAAAATTACATGAAAACACTGGTTTGTCATCCAGCAGCCTTGAATGCGGGCTTGCATCCTTCCTTTCCCTAAATGAACATTGTTTGGCAACACCAAGTCTTCTGTGTTCAGGCTTCACTTTAAGCATCTTAAATATTTTTAAATAATATTTACTGATTATGCAATTTAAGTTTGAATAAATAAATTGCAATCAAAAAATTTGGTTTTATTTTTTAATTTTTTTCCTTGTTCTTGCATTAAATATTATTTTTATGACCACTGCACTATCAGTTCTCTTATATTGTAGTACCCGGGGTCGTACTTCTTTATAAAGTAGCTTCATTTGTGTACCTTAGCTGTTTATATGAGGTGAGTTGTTTGGACATCCAGATTATATCAGGTACCTTTTGACCTATTCAGAATCACGATAAGAGAATGGGCACGTGACAGGTTTAGCATACTAGTCAACTAGAGCATACACTTCCAGTACGTAAACCAGTAACTGCTTGTACGCATGCATGTATCCCACTAGAAATGCCAGATTTCTTCCCACATATTGCCCTACTTGTCAGCATTTGTGCTCACAGCAAGACGACCATTTGGCTCCAACAGAAGTAACACTGCAAGCTTCCCACAGAGCCAAACTGATAGCTGGCGCTCGGTGGCAGTTGTGACCAGTTAAGACAGCAAATGTCTTATTACCATCCTTTCAATCAAACAGTAGAATTTTAGGCATTAATTTATTTGCTTTTAACTAATTGTACACAGCCTGAGTAGAATAAAAGATTCAAGAAATACTGTTTAGCCTGGTTGTCTGCAGTGGCAGGGACTGGCTTTGATAATCCAAGACTGGGAAGCAGGTATATTGGATCCTGATAACCAAGGAAGATGCAGCTGAAGAATATGCGAACCCTGCTGTGACCCTGTCAACCTTTAATTTGTCTGTTTGAGGTGCTGGATGGCAGTTCAGCCACGGCAGCAAGGAATTCCGAGTGCACTGCCTGCCCCAATGGTTATTTAATTCTCGGGAGTGTTGTGCAGTCCATACCAAGCACAAGGCAAAACAAAAACAAAACAAAAAGATAAACAGAGAATTTAGATTTCAAAGTTGGATAACTAACTATTAACATTCCTTACGTGTATTCATTCTGTGCAGTGAATGTGAGAGGGAAGAACGCAATGTTATAAAGAGTAACGAGGGGCTGTAAAGCGACAATGTGCATCCTGCAGTAACAGTTCGCCGTGAGCTCCCATTGAACCTGTTCTCTGAACTGCCTGCCTAAAATATTCCTAGACAAGCTCCAGACCCCAAGTCCTGCTTAAAATACCATGTTCCAGGGTTTTCTCTATTTTGGGAATACCTAGTAGGTAGTGTGACTTCCCCTCCGTCCCTTCCCACCCCAAAATCTTTCACATGTGGAAGAGATTTACACTAAAACAAATCTGAGAACCAATGCATTGGGGCGCTTATGTTTGTTAGATAGGAAATTCTTCAGTATGCATTTGCCAAGCCTTTGAGCTGTCGAATAAAGCACTGAGCATTCACTGTTACCTGGTTAATAAAACAGATAGTTCATAAAGCTTTTAGAATACAAAATTCTTTCATTAAATTGTTACACTCTCACATGCTGGTAGAAATAGTAGAAACCATCTAAACAGTATAAAAGCAGTATTTGAACTTAAAAGTAGTACTGTTATGAATATTTGACTGAACCACATGCGTTTAAAAGTATGTTAGACTGAAATTTGATTACTGACTGACCTGTGAGACCAGTTTGGGCACGGATATTTTTAGTGAGATTCATTCATGTTTTAATCTTTTCTTCCACCCTTTTCTCTAATTATACCTTTTTGTGTTCCCTGAGGAATACTTCACATCCACATAGCATATGTGAAAGAATTCTATAAACTTTTCTGGATTCTTTATTTTTATGAAAAGCAGTAAGTAAAAAGTTAGGGTGGTGGTTTGACGAGATGGTCTGAAAGGTCCCTTCCAACCTAGGCAATTCTGTGATTCTAAGTTTATCAAACAAGCAGGTGACGAAGTAGAGAAAAGTCAAGCTGTGTCGGCATGCAACAAGTCTGTGTTCTTGCTGTCTGCTCTTTCTGAATGCTGTAAAAAATAAAACATGTAGGAGACAAAGAGCTTTCATTGGGTTGCCATTGCTACAGCAACCACTTCCGCTCTCGGAGTTTGAACCAATGACTTATTGAGAGTTTGTTGTTTGGGGAGTAGAAGGCGGTGGGGTAGCAGGAAAGGAAGCAACGCTATCTTTTAAACTGTATTTTTAGACCATCGTGAGGGTGGTTTTGTTTAGCTTTTGTGTGTGTGTGGTTTTGTTTGTTTTTTAAATTATTGAGGTCTACAGTAGAATACTCCGGATTAATTCTCTGACTTTTGCACAAAACTAACTTTTTCCAATGTGAATGCATCTGAAGCCTTTGAGCTGTGTGTTTTCCATGTTAAGCATGTGTCTTTGATGGCAGATGCCAGCTCTCAGCACTCGCATAAACTGTATTCGTATGAGTATCTCAGAGCACCATCCTGCTGTGGGCTGAAGGACCAGAGGANATAAGTGCTTAATTTTCATATTACTATTACTGGTGGCATAAATTTTAAATACTATTCTGTTAACAGAAAAATACTACACTTATTTACGCAATACACTGCCTATGTCAATGTTAAAATAAATAGTTGATGGTAACATAAACTTTTGTTTTACTTAACTGGCAATGACCTGCTACAGTATCAACATTGTTGCTAGCAATATAAACAGAGCAGCTAGTAAATACACAACACATTCACCAAACCGGCTCCATTGGAGTTATTGTCAGAGCAGTATTTTATGAAGTGATGTTGCCAGCTGCTTAGGATATTTTAGGCCAGATTTATGAAGACAGTGGCCGTCTTCAAGTCAAAGACAGATCAGTAGGAGCTGAGAATGGTTATATGGCTTCAGTTATAAGCCCCTTCATCTTTCATTCCAAAAAATAATAATAAAACAGAAGTCAAAGTTAGCAAAATTTAAGAAGGAGCTAAGACTATAGGTACACTTCTGAGTGCAATATTGCAGCCGATTATCTACACCTGGATTATCTGCAAATGTTAGCCTTGGTGTTGGAAACAATCTAGCCATGGCAGCCCAGAGCAGTCGAACCAAACAAATTAGCCTAATCTGAGCTTGCACTGCAGTAAATATCTGTATTATTTTTTATTTTCATGTTGTTTCATAGGTGAATTATTTGCTAACCCATAAATCTCAGCTTTTTTCAGCATCTTCTGCATACAACCTTCTAAAAACACACCTAATCTTTCATTTCAAGAAAATTTAAAGTTGTTGCACGTCTCTGAGCTTCTGGCTTCATAGGTGTTCATACAGATCTTGAAGCTGGTGGTGTTCTCTGAGAGGCTGTCTAAGATTAATTTCTTCTGGTTTTTAGTGTATTTCTGAAAGGATAAAATATAACATTTTTGTTCATGGTTTTTTATTCTTGCAGGGGCAATTGCCATTTTAGAAATTTCCATGAGGTTGTTGTGCCATTTAGAAAATTATTTTGAAGCCAAAATCTGGTGGTAATCTGAGAATTCATTTAGTGTCACTTTTTCTTTATGATGTCACTGAAACGAGAAAAGTCAGTCAGATGGCTTTAGTGAAACATTTGATCTACGGATGAGTGGAAAGGCAAGCATGTCTCTGCAAGTTTCCCTTTGGGATTGCTTGCATTCCTACACTTGAGAAAGTGCATATTGTGCTCTCTGTTGTTGCCCTGAATGCCTGTCCTCATGAAGATGAAATAGTAATGCAGCGGTGACATCTTCCAGTTCATCACGTGGCAAAAGTTCTATACTGTGGAAAGCTGGTTCACATCATACTGACTTCACAAACACCGTAGCTGCAAAGATAAAAGCATCCATTTTGTAAAGGTTGGTAGTTTTGTGATATAAATCTCACCAGTCGACAGAAAGGGAAAGAAAATAACCTAAAAATGGAATGGCAAAGAATAGTATAGTCTTTCATCCCTGCATGATTACCTTTAATAGTAAATGGAAAACCAATGCTAGTTTTGTCTTCTTGATGTAATGAAATACTGAATTATACTTTCATTTCCAGAGGTCAAAAAAAAATAATTAGGAAACTTGTTCCTTCATAGGTGTTTATTCATATGAATGAATCTTTAGACATTCTGGCTCACTGTGACAGGGAAGTCATTTGTCGAATAGTTGGGGTTGTCAGGGCTTTGTGGTTGAGCAAAGGACTAGAATAACAGTGTCAGTGGCAAACCTCAAATTCAGACCTTCTGGCTATAGAAGAGTAGGTTGCGCCTCTTTCTGTAGCATACGTTATGGCTTATAGGAAAAACATACGGTCTGTTGAAGAAATCAGGCTTCACAAATTAAGGCAGCGTACAGAAAGAGTGGTTCTCCGGTTTGTGTGAGCTGTGGCACAGAAAATGAAGTGACCTTCAGGGAGCCAGCTGCAGTTAGTGGATTCTGAACTCAGTCCTGCGGTCAGTGCAGCTCAGGAAGTTTCCTAAATCTTGTTTAGGAGGCCACTGAGAAGCCATCAGATCTATAATGCTGTGTAGTCATCCATTTTTCTCTCTGCCGTATTTTCTGCACAAAAAAAAAGGTCAAGGAAGGTGGAAAACTGATATGAGAGCTGGATCTGATAGACTGGTACCAATGGGAGGGAACTGTGTGACACACATTTGCTATATGTGGAATTCTCTGGTGTCGGTTAAGGCAGTATAGCCGCCTAATATAGGAAAAAATAGCAAAGACAAATCCAAGGCTGAAACTCTGACTTCATTTGTTCTCTTCTTCATGTTATAATTCAGGTGCTATAACGCAAATCTTCTATTTGTTCTCAGTAACTCAGAAAACAACTAGGCGATGGGAACCCTCTGAGCTGTGAAAGAAGAGCTCTGACCCTTCACTAAACTAAATTGAATTAAGCACACTGTGCCCTTTTGGAAGGTTTGGTTGTTGTTTCTAAGCTTTTGTATTCTATGTTGATGGTCATTATGTGTGTGTATGTTAGAAATTATTGAAAGAATAAGAAAATAAAGCAATAATCAGTCCAGCTTACGAGACTCTGTAGTTTTAATATCACTAAGTGCCATGGGAAAATTACATGAAAACACTGGTTTGTCATCCAGCAGCCTTGAATGCGGGCTTGCATCCTTCCTTTCCCTAAATGAACATTGTTTGGCAACACCAAGTCTTCTGTGTTCAGGCTTCACTTTAAGCATCTTAAATATTTTTAAATAATATTTACTGATTATGCAATTTAAGTTTGAATAAATAAATTGCAATCAAAAAATTTGGTTTTATTTTTTAATTTTTTTCCTTGTTCTTGCATTAAATATTATTTTTATGACCACTGCACTATCAGTTCTCTTATATTGTAGTACCCGGGGTCGTACTTCTTTATAAAGTAGCTTCATTTGTGTACCTTAGCTGTTTATATGAGGTGAGTTGTTTGGACATCCAGATTATATCAGGTACCTTTTGACCTATTCAGAATCACGATAAGAGAATGGGCACGTGACAGGTTTAGCATACTAGTCAACTAGAGCATACACTTCCAGTACGTAAACCAGTAACTGCTTGTACGCATGCATGTATCCCACTAGAAATGCCAGATTTCTTCCCACATATTGCCCTACTTGTCAGCATTTGTGCTCACAGCAAGACGACCATTTGGCTCCAACAGAAGTAACACTGCAAGCTTCCCACAGAGCCAAACTGATAGCTGGCGCTCGGTGGCAGTTGTGACCAGTTAAGACAGCAAATGTCTTATTACCATCCTTTCAATCAAACAGTAGAATTTTAGGCATTAATTTATTTGCTTTTAACTAATTGTACACAGCCTGAGTAGAATAAAAGATTCAAGAAATACTGTTTAGCCTGGTTGTCTGCAGTGGCAGGGACTGGCTTTGATAATCCAAGACTGGGAAGCAGGTATATTGGATCCTGATAACCAAGGAAGATGCAGCTGAAGAATATGCGAACCCTGCTGTGACCCTGTCAACCTTTAATTTGTCTGTTTGAGGTGCTGGATGGCAGTTCAGCCACGGCAGCAAGGAATTCCGAGTGCACTGCCTGCCCCAATGGTTATTTAATTCTCGGGAGTGTTGTGCAGTCCATACCAAGCACAAGGCAAAACAAAAACAAAACAAAAAGATAAACAGAGAATTTAGATTTCAAAGTTGGATAACTAACTATTAACATTCCTTACGTGTATTCATTCTGTGCAGTGAATGTGAGAGGGAAGAACGCAATGTTATAAAGAGTAACGAGGGGCTGTAAAGCGACAATGTGCATCCTGCAGTAACAGTTCGCCGTGAGCTCCCATTGAACCTGTTCTCTGAACTGCCTGCCTAAAATATTCCTAGACAAGCTCCAGACCCCAAGTCCTGCTTAAAATACCATGTTCCAGGGTTTTCTCTATTTTGGGAATACCTAGTAGGTAGTGTGACTTCCCCTCCGTCCCTTCCCACCCCAAAATCTTTCACATGTGGAAGAGATTTACACTAAAACAAATCTGAGAACCAATGCATTGGGGCGCTTATGTTTGTTAGATAGGAAATTCTTCAGTATGCATTTGCCAAGCCTTTGAGCTGTCGAATAAAGCACTGAGCATTCACTGTTACCTGGTTAATAAAACAGATAGTTCATAAAGCTTTTAGAATACAAAATTCTTTCATTAAATTGTTACACTCTCACATGCTGGTAGAAATAGTAGAAACCATCTAAACAGTATAAAAGCAGTATTTGAACTTAAAAGTAGTACTGTTATGAATATTTGACTGAACCACATGCGTTTAAAAGTATGTTAGACTGAAATTTGATTACTGACTGACCTGTGAGACCAGTTTGGGCACGGATATTTTTAGTGAGATTCATTCATGTTTTAATCTTTTCTTCCACCCTTTTCTCTAATTATACCTTTTTGTGTTCCCTGAGGAATACTTCACATCCACATAGCATATGTGAAAGAATTCTATAAACTTTTCTGGATTCTTTATTTTTATGAAAAGCAGTAAGTAAAAAGTTAGGGTGGTGGTTTGACGAGATGGTCTGAAAGGTCCCTTCCAACCTAGGCAATTCTGTGATTCTAAGTTTATCAAACAAGCAGGTGACGAAGTAGAGAAAAGTCAAGCTGTGTCGGCATGCAACAAGTCTGTGTTCTTGCTGTCTGCTCTTTCTGAATGCTGTAAAAAATAAAACATGTAGGAGACAAAGAGCTTTCATTGGGTTGCCATTGCTACAGCAACCACTTCCGCTCTCGGAGTTTGAACCAATGACTTATTGAGAGTTTGTTGTTTGGGGAGTAGAAGGCGGTGGGGTAGCAGGAAAGGAAGCAACGCTATCTTTTAAACTGTATTTTTAGACCATCGTGAGGGTGGTTTTGTTTAGCTTTTGTGTGTGTGTGGTTTTGTTTGTTTTTTAAATTATTGAGGTCTACAGTAGAATACTCCGGATTAATTCTCTGACTTTTGCACAAAACTAACTTTTTCCAATGTGAATGCATCTGAAGCCTTTGAGCTGTGTGTTTTCCATGTTAAGCATGTGTCTTTGATGGCAGATGCCAGCTCTCAGCACTCGCATAAACTGTATTCGTATGAGTATCTCAGAGCACCATCCTGCTGTGGGCTGAAGGACCAGAGGAAGAAAACCAGGTTCTCTGTAAAGAGATCTTATCTGTTTATACATTTTGTTGTTATGGTTTTAGCTTTATTCCCTGGTGCTACCGTACACCATGAACTCTTATACCCGAAGGATCAGTTCCAAATGACGCAGCTGGCTCAAACTAATGAGGAAGTGGTTAACTTTGGAGTAGAAAAGCTGTTTGTTCACTTACGTACAAAGCACTCTGGAGTCAACGGGAGAGTCTTGCCATTAAACTCAACAGGATTTGTTCCAGCCTAACTGGTCTTTTGGAGACTTCTCTGTAGCAGAAAGTTTGAACACCAAAGAAAATACTTTGTGGTGGAAAGAAAGTTATTCCCACTTAGAAGTATTGAGAAATCGTTTTATCTGTTACTTGTGGTATAGAAGCTGCTTCAGAAGAGTGCACAACCCAGCACAGAAGCAGGAGCTACTCGTTCTCCTGCTGTCTCTGGTGGCCGTTGCTGCTGTTTCTGGTATCCAGCAGAGGCAGGGCAGGAACATCTAGAGTAACTCAGGAGAGTTTGTTAGTTCTCTGGTATATTGTCAAGGCTCCGTTTGGATTCTCTTACACGCTGCATATCTTCACTGATAAATGGCCAGCCATGCCTTACAGCTCCTGTGTAACAAGACTGTAGGTATCTCTGGGGAATGCAGAGATATTTATTTGCTATATAAGCTTGAGAAATTATCTCCCATTTAACTCATGCATTATTACTTTAACTCTGTTAGTATGGGTAACTTCCTTTGAGAAAGGTAACTACCTTTCTGTGTATGCTTATAATGATGTATTTAGAACGTATGAAGTTTTGAGGGATTATCTTTGGACCCTTATAAATGTTTGCGTTTTTAATGAAATTGTTGTAAGTTGGTTTGCAGTCCTTCAAATTACTGGATTCATCAGAATCATTCTGTTGTATTATTTTCAATATGTTATGGGAGACATTTTGATATGAGCTTAAAATTTCCATTGAAATTTTGTGGATATGATAATTAGAAGTGCCAGTGAAAGAATATTGCATGTGAGATTTTGGTAGCAGGATTTTTACAATTCATGCACTATGAAGATACAATATATTTTCAAAGGTTTTATTTCTCTAATCTTCATAAGTAGGATGAACCTGTGTAATTCTTCTGTATTGGTTAAAATCTGCAGCTTTGTTGTAGTTTTGGGTACCTCCCACTGTACTGTTCCCTGCTTCTGTTCCAGAGGAGACACTGATTATGTTTGTAATGTTCTAGACTTTCCGTACGGGATTTGTTTGGGATCTGACACTGGTCAGTAAAAACAGATAAGCACTGGTAGAATGCCTAATGCTGTGACACCATCTGTCAAAAACATCTGCAGACCTTATGGCTTCACATTTCTGTATTACGATAAAATTGAATTAAGCCCATAGAGTCCCTTGGCAGTAATTCTTTGCCTTCATCCTCCCTTTATACTACGTGTGGTATTGAAAGAATGTCTGCTGTGGAAGCTTTGGAGTCTGTCAGTCAGTCAGGAATGCGGTCCTTCCTGGAAATTTTACTTACGGTTACGTAAGAGCTTCCGTTCTCTCTTGTGCTGGAAAGCAGCAGTCTACTCATCTGTATTTCGTAAAAGTACTTGTACCTTCACGGTGGAAAAGTTTTAACTGAAAGGTTCTGTATTCTGTAATTAGTCTAGACAAAGACATTAGATGGCAGGCACATATTGTCCCGAGCATCCTCACTTCTCCAGCATGTGCACTCCACAGATGTCACAGTTGCATCGCGTTCTGCAGCAAACTTCGCGTTTCTTGCCCAAGAGTTTATTTGGCTGCAGGTTTGATTTTCCATAAGTCAATAGCAAGCAAACAGATTTCTCCCCTAAATGTACTTACTACATTTATTAGAGACTTCATGCATGTAAAAAAGACATCAGTGCAGAAGGGGTTAGTTGCTATGGTGGTGAATCATTTCAACATGGGGGGTTTTGTCACTTGCAGGTTTATAGAGTAGGTGCTTAATTTGCAAATGTTTATTCTAATGAACTAAAATGGAAAAACAGCATATTTTTGAGATTTCGGTGTATCTTATAAATCTAGGAATGGAGAGGAACGTATGTCTTCATTTCCTTCTTACATAATCCAAGTCTTGTTCTTCTGTACTTCCTTTCATCAGATGACTTTAGATAACCTTAATATCTTCATCGCCCTAATCTCTAGGTTAGATGCAGAGATGCAGGAGCGACCTCAACTATTTGCAGACACAGAATTGAATCTATCATTATTTTTATCATCAGGATGCAGGCACAAAATGAGTGCATTTTAAAAATCAAATTAAAGTCAGCTTTGTTTTAACAGATCAGTAACATGAAGTATTTGTCATAATCAAAGGAAGTATTATGGTCTGTGAATGTATTTTTGTTTCATTGGAAGTAGAAAACAAAATTTAATTTTCTCCTGAATAAGCTATCAGAAGGCAGGTTAGATCTGTCTTTTTCAGCTTGTGAATAATAAGTACTAAATTGTGATGCTCGGTTTTTTTCATTTTATATTGTGTATCCTAAGAAAGTTTTTTTTTTTCATATTTATATATTTTCGTATTTATAAGCAGAATTCTGTTGCCTAAAATGTGTCATAAAGAACTTGTTTGCCAAAAAACATAATTGCAAATTTATTTCTGTCAAAGTTTATGGAATTTTTTGTAGTCTCTTTGGTGCTTCTAAACTCAAAGTTTACAGGCAAATGTTTTTTTCGGGAAGCATCAGATTCTCTGTACTTGAAAGTTGATGGGTTTGGTATGAGAGAGATTTTTATAAGTCACAAAAATGAGTAATTACTGCAGAAGAGTAATTAGAGAAAAGTAGCCTGAGGGGAAAGAAGTTCTACTTAAACATTAAGAAAATACCATTAGCCATGTAAAAAAAAAAAAAATTCTACAAGTATGAATAGATGTGCCTGTGTTTGCTCCATGTATAGTTAAACCAAACTCCTATGTCCAGTTCTGCACTCTACTGAATTTCGAAAGGGTCAAAGGATGTATGCAACTCTGAATACTTCCAGCTTCAACTGAGCTGAATTGAAATAATTTTTTTTTTTAAATCCTGCACTTCAGATAAGTTAATTTTTATGTCCAAACTTAGCTTTGTGGCTCAAGCCCTTTGATGCACTGCACTGGCTGGCTGTCCAGAGCACTTCCTCTCTATAGCCAACAAAAACGCGTTTAATATGCATGGCACACCAGTTCAGCTTCTTGTCTTTTCTTCCCCCAAATCTTGTTTATTTTAAGGGAAAAACACATATGAGTTTTTGCTGTCTGGTTTAAGAAGGCAAGCTTCTCCACCACCATTGCTAATGCATGGAGATGTTACTTGTCACTGCGAGTGAAATAGATTCATGTGTCCCCCTGTGGGTAGGGTTAGTGCACGCTGCAGAAGAGAGATCGGGGAGATAGTTCAAGAAGGAAGCCTACAATTTTCCATTCTGGCTTTTTTTTGGAATATCTGGGATGGAAATAGTATTTTCCTGGAATATCAGGAAAAGAGTTTGCGTTACTAAAAAAACTTTAGCAACCTCTACAAAAATTATGTTGAAGTTCTGCTTCATTTTACTGCCTTCTGAGTTAAAATTTTTAGAGACTTACTAAACAGCTCCTTGAACTTCAACCTTCGAGTTAAATACAATCTCATGAATGAATTGTGG
Organism: Rhinoptilus africanus; assembly: GCA_013400135.1. Lineage (NCBI taxonomy): Eukaryota > Metazoa > Chordata > Aves > Charadriiformes > Glareolidae > Rhinoptilus > Rhinoptilus africanus. Next base: position 560,002 of record VXBO01003080.1, on the reverse strand, counting down.
TCAACAAATAAAATGTGCTTTTGTATTTACTTAGAAAAAACATCAATAGTATATGATAGTTATCAAACCAGTTTTGCACTGTAAGGCAAAGTGAATTGTGCCTGAGAAGCAATAAGCTGCAATTAAGGCACGGCATATTTGTGATTTAATCAGAGGCAGGTACTCATAAATAGGGACTGGTAGATGTGAGGAAACTTTCAGTACGCGTTACTGACAGACTGGTTATAAGTGGTCAAGCTACATAATAAGTCCCTTTTAGCTGTTCTTCCTGTTTTTGAAACCAGAGGACATTTTCGACAGCCTCTTGAAAGTTTATTTGCATCCTTTGTAGGAAATATATGTATCATGATGAATCTAAATAATAGAATATTATCGGTATTTATGTAAAAAGCACAGAGTGTAAATGGTTGGAAAAAATTACCCAGCTGACTCACTGTAAAATAATGTTAATATAAAGTGATTCTTTAAAATTGTATGAGCTTGTACACTCAGGATAAACAGCTGGCTTTTTTCAATAGCACAGCTGGTGTAGAAACATAAAATTACTACCATTTGAACAGGACATGAGCTATATTTGGGAAAACATTTGCATGAAAGCTGAAAATGTGCAACTTAATTTTCTTTTATTTTCATTTTTATTGTACGCTTATTAACCACAGCTCTGGACCTGCTTCTGTTGATTTCAGTATCACTCATTTAGGTTGTAAGCCATTGTGTGCCAGGACATTGCAAATGTAGAGTAGATCATATTTCTTTAGTTGAAAATACTAGAGGAGGATGTCTTTCTGAACATATATGCTGTTGCTGAACTGTCATTCATAGGAACTTAAACAGATAAAGTATCTTAAGGATGTAATTTCTCCCTTGAAAAAGGAAAAAAAACATGAAAACAGTAAGAATTGCACTTCACAGCATGCAGAAGTCAACTGTTCCTGCTGCAACTGTTTGTTTGTGAGGCTACAAAAGCATGTTCCCATGAATTTGGCAATACTAAAGAAGACTGCTGATGCAAGTCAGCAGATGTGTACTGCATTGTGAATAATCACAAGTGCACCCAGGAATTAACTGAAGGAAAATTTTCAAGTTCAACTCTAAACCTGAACTAGTCAGAGTCTTTGTATATTCCTAGGGTAAGTGACATTCATACCACTAAATTACTTGCATGGTTTTCTAGGTCCTCAAATCAGAGCAATGCATCATATTTACATTCAAATTTTAGGACCTAGATATTTATAGTTCCTATTATTGCCTTCCTGCTAAAGTTTTCTGTAGACCTTGTTCATTTGGCTGTTGTTTTAAAAAAATTACTTAAACCCATTCATTGTATGCTAGTTCAGAAAGTACTGTTGCCTTCCTGACAATTCATTCTGTGTTTTCCTGTCTTAGCTTTAATTTAGTCTAAGGACTACTAGACAGGCAAATTACTACACAGGCAAGGTCAGTTCCATCATTTTGACCATGATGAGGCAATGGACATCCTGTAATAGGGACAGAGTTTTGCCAGAAATTTAATCTTTACTTTTCAATTGGTGTAGGAATTTTTACACGGATTACTGTCCTGAGTTATAATGACATTAATCACATAAAATCATCCATAGACGAAATAACTCTTTGCAATATTTAACATTAATTCTCTTGTATCTATTATTTCTCCCACTGGTTGTTAGTGAATTGTGCCTTGATTTTTCATATGGCTTCTCTTTCTTCTGTGCACATTTTTCTCATTGCTGGATTTTTCTGTGTTCCCTTGTTGTTCAATTCAGATGCTTCCTACAACTGATTTTCAAGACAAACTATCCCTCTAATATGTTTAAACCCAAAGACAAAATGACACTTGGAACTATGGCACTCAATAAACTGTGGCACCTCACTAATAATCTGTACTTAGATAAGGTCAGTCATGTAGATTTTTGGTGTTATTCCTTCTTGTAACGAGTGAATCCTTCTGTTTTTTCAGAAGATTGATTGATCTTTTCATTTGGTAAAAACAGATTTGCTTTTGAAGACGAGAATTTAGAAAGCTGCCTTTGCTTCTGGAGCTACTTTCTCCTATTTGTGCTTCAGGGACAGCCATTTCAAAAATAACAATTCATAAAAACTTCTTTGCACTGCAGATGTTTCTACATGGCAAAGAGAACGCAGTGCGAAGGCGCCTAGTTTGCTCCAAACGTATTACCTTACAAAGCAGAAGTCAAATACTGTATTGGTGTAGACTCCACACTGCTATTCAGCCAGGCTAACGGAGATGTGCTATCAGTTCAGTGTGGGTAGCTCTGCCAGGCGCTACGCTGGGCTATGGGAACACACCCCTCTGCATTCTCTGTTCACTATTCATGCTTTCCTTGCAGATTTTCCCAGCAGTCAAACCCAGCAGCACTCTTTTCACATGACCCTAGCCCACAAGGTAGTTATTTCACCAGGAAAATTACTATTTCAGATATATAAACTGCTATCTTCACACTGCTAAGTTACGCTACATAAGAGAGACTTCCAAGTTCAAATTTACAGTGAGTTTATTTTCCTCCTGCACGTGGCTATCTAGGCAAAAGGGATGATTATTTCAGTAGCAACAAGTTTTCTACCTCTGCAATGATTACAAGTCTGACTAATTTCCCTCCATAGCAATGTCCCGCAGTAAAACCTCAGGAGGGTGGTTAATGTATATTATCAGGCAAGAGAGATATTTGCTTCTATTGCTTGCAAAGTAGTAGCCCTGAGAGCCAGAAGTCCAATTGAAACAAAACCAAAACCAAACAAAAACCTAATTCAAAAAGCAGGGCAAGCAGAGGCCAATGCAAATCCACCAGTACATGAAACATCAAATACCAGCAAATGGTGCATTCCTCTATGCTAGTTAAAACCAATCTAGGAATGTTAATAACAAGGACAACAAATCACCTTGTCAGAACCTGGAGCTTGTGTCACGGAAAAGATTTTCTTAAACTATTCTTAATGGCTATGAATCATCATCTACACAAGTACGGGGAGCAGAAGGCACAATCTGGGTGCTCCATCAGCCGGTCTTTTAATTGCCCACATGCGAGGGCTCGGCTTTAGCCTCCAGATGAGCACGATGGTGCCTTAGGCTTCACCCATTTCGGAAGGCAGATGGAAGGATGTCTAATAACAATAATAACATGAAGGATTTATAGCCGGTGAGGGAGATAAGAGAAACCACTCCTGTTTAAGTAATTACTGTTTAGAAATTAAAAAATATTACAGGTGTGTCTTGTGGTAAACTCCCTGTTCTATCACAGATGTCTCTTTTTAAGGCTGAAGTATTAATTTAGTTTCTGTTTCAATTATTCAAATATAAGATAAGGATAATGCTTTCTTTGCCTGTCTTCTATATCTAACTGTAACTTCTCATATTTATGGCAGTGCGGGGCTTAGGTCTTGGTTGAGACCTGAAAACAATGCTTTCTAACTTCAAACCAAAATACGCAATAGGAAACCTCAGTGTATCCTCCTGAACAAAGACAGGTCAAGCAAGTACCTTTTCAAGCTAGTTATTCCAGACATAAAATATTTCTGTAAAAATGCCATTAATAGATTGATTGAAGTGATGGGCTATGCATGTTTGGACAAGTAACTTACCTGGGGACCACCATGCTTGTCTCATGGTGAGACTTTGAGGAACGATCAGAAATTTTTTTTACATAATTCTAAACATGGAGATTATTATACAAGTGCTGAATAATATTCCTATTAATCATTTTAGTAAAAAAAAAATGGCCTGAAATGAAGTCTTGGAACCCATTCACCAAGGAGCACACAAACAGTCTTCCAAAAACTATGACTTGAAAATAAATCAGAAACAGATCAGTCAGTTTTCAGATTGTTTTCATTAATGAGACAGCATTCTATAAATCAGAATCCTTTAATTAAATTGCTACTGTTTTGCCATAATCAATGTCCTTGGAATCAGCATAGCTTAGAGAGATACAACTGACGATGAAGCCAATTTGTTACATTTTCTTGCTAGAAGTAAATCTTCACTGAATTGAGGTGAATGACAAAACACCTGCTGCCATCGGCGGAGGCAGGATTGCGCCCTTCGCTGCTGTCTCTGCAGAGGAGCACCTTTGTGCGTTTGTACAGATCTGCTGCAGTTTAGCTGTTCCTGGTTCTCTTCTTTTTCTCTGTTTTACCTTTGCAATTTTCTGAGGACAGGACTAGAAGCCACTGGCGTGTTTCAGTATGAATCACTGTGTGAGAAATACTTTCCGCTGTCAAAATGCGGTGCACTGAACAGCCTTACCTTTAACAGGTATAAAAGACATTCAGCATCTTCTGGACTCCAGCTTCTACCTGCAGGGAGGGATCTCACTACCGACATTCCTGACTAACAATAAATTGCATAAATAGAAATGGCAGCACTATCCCTGATGGTTTAGTCTATTTATAGAAAAGTTCAACAATTCTTTTGAATATGAAAATTGCCATGTAAGATGAAACCACTGATGAATTTGTTACATTTTCTGTGAGCATTCAGATAAGAATTTCAAGAACTAATATAAGAGTTTCAGATTATGGATAGCTTTGGCATAATTTCTCCTTTGAGAGAATGTTACTTTTTGCATTCCAAGTGAAGTTTGAAAGGTTTTACTCTAAGACTAGCATTAGATAAAAACCTGAACAATAGTCAGACTGAAAAAAAATCAGACATGTTTGTACAAGGATTTCTTGTGCAGCTTCTGCTGAAGACAATGGGAGTTCTAGAAATAAAAGGCATGTAGGATGGACCTCCCCTTTTCTTTTTTCTCGCTCCTCCCCATCTCAAGAACACAAAAAAAGTGATCTCACTTATAATGTTATTCAAAATTAGATTGGCCCTCATTATGCTGTTGCTAACATAAAACTTGTTTCTTCTGTGACTAAACTCCCAATAGGCAAACACCATCTGACTGTTGAAGCAAAAGAGAAGCCACCACTGAGATTAACTCACGAGGAGTTGAGAAACATCATGTCTGCTACAGAAACTAATAACAATATCCTCAGAAATCTCTAACTCCACATTCAGCACATTTGTTTGTTGAAGTCCTTCCTTTGATAGTGAAGAATTTTTCCCTTATTAAACTGAAGAGTTTTCAGACAAAGAGCTTTTCTCCAGAAGCAAATTCAGATCAGGTGCAGCTGCATGAAATTCTACTGGCTTCCTTGAAACAGTGCACGGTCTTGGACAATTATTTTGTAGCTAAGAACACAGAAATTCAGACTGTGATAGAACAACACAAATAATAGTGGCACATCAGTTTATCCTTGCAGGAATTATAAGTTTTTCTTACTGCTGTAAAATGTTTCTTAAGTGGTATTTCTCTGCAATATCAATAGGAACTTAGAAGGAACTGTGACTTTTTTTCAGGCATTTAAATTTCATCAAGTTCTAAATGACACTGCTTTAGATTTTATTCTTGTAAATTCAAACATACACTTTTAAAAAAGTTACTTTATCTGAAATAATAGTTTTGTACTCTTCAGTCTAGTAAAGTACTATAATTTCAGAAGTTAACTCTTTTCATCCTGCTCTAGAATTATATTAAAATTCTATAAACCAGATAAAAGCAAATGAATAGCACAGAAGGGAGCTCAGATGACTTCTTTAAAGTACATATAAAAGTACGTTTCTTTTGCAGAAAGCAGGGCTACACAGTCACTTGAGTAGTTAGGAAAGGTGGATATTTCCAGCTGCCTGATGTCAGGTCTGTAGGTATGGAAGGTCATTGCCTGGCGAGAGGCAACCGGCAGTAGGATTCCCACAGCAGAGCTGCCCAGCACCACTTGTGGGGCCTTCGTTTTCTCCAGCATCTCCCAAGTGAGAAGCACCACGCTGAGCTGCCTTGGATACCACCTCTGAGATCTTAGGTATAATTGCAGTGTGTGTGATTTTAAGTCTCATCAGAGAAGTATAACCTTTCTCTAAGCACTGACTGCAACATCTGTAAAGAAATTTCTACTTGACGACACTGACCACCATCTGAAGAGTGCAGCAGGTGTGCAGCTTAACCACGTACTCTGATTTACAGTCTTTGTGATTTGATATTTCGCTAGCATTTTGTGATAGCATGGATCCATGAAGCAACAGCAATCTGTGTTAGCAAAACATGTGGTGGTGTTATAGATGGATGTCTCTGATTCGTGATGCTGGACCAAATGAGTGCTTTATGCAACCCCATTGTTAGTTGTCAGTGTGAATGTACATTTGTCTTGATGTTTCTGAGCCAGTATTTCCAGCAGAAACCGAGGCCTGTATTTGACCGGTAAAACTGAGAGCAAAATTGCAAAGGACTGCATGGAAGTCAGAAATGAAAGCATGCAGTGATATGTGCAATCAAGAAACACTTTGCAGAGTTGTCCATGGCAACTAAAAGTCATAACTTTGTGGGATACCAAAGATCTCAATAGAAATACTGGTTTATGACAAATTGTAATTCCTTTCCCCTCTCCTCACTTCACCTTTTCATGTTCCACGGGCTATAAATTTCTGATCTCTTTCTTTCCATTAGAAGATAAGCACCTGATCACTTTTCCTCTTTTCTAACATCCTTATCACTCCACAGGCAGTAAGCATCTTTACACTCAGGTGGTCTGATTGGTACATATCTAATTAAAGGCAAAGCATTTTTTCTCAACTTGCATTCATCTTTGAAGTATGTTGCTTTGATTTCAGGGCTGAAGAACAGCTTCATGTGCCTGAAAATTCCCCTTTTTCCAACTGTACACCGATCAAATAAAACATACTACTGTCCAAAAACTTTGCCTTGCCTGTGTACCAATGCATTCATTTATTAGTAGTGAAAAAGAGAAGACCATTTTTCACCGAACTAGTTAAAAAATACATGTGAGGACTACAGCCCTTCAAAGCCTTGACGATTAGGACAAAATGTTTAAATATGATGAGACAGAGAAGGAAAGAATTCAGTGGAGACTAAGGTAGATAACTGGATTAGCAGGAAAATTAATCTTAGAGTTTGTCTCTTAAATGGGGATATTTTGTGTGAAAGAAGTACCAGAGATGAGAAAGCTGAATATATGGGAAAGAGATAGTGTCAGCATCAAATTGTTCAGAGTATTAATCCACTTAACCATTTCAGTGAATGTCTTAGGGACGTTTCTATATAGTGAGAGAGTAGATTCTCCAAAGATATATAGGATATGAAGAGAAAGAATGATCATTCTAACAAACCAAACGAACAAAAAGCCCATCAATTCTCACCAATTAAGAGGAGAAAGGAGAGGAAGAAACATTATCTGCATAACACTGAAATTTCCAGGCACCTCTAAGTTGCATAGCCAGCACTTATGCAGGACATGTACTGATTTTTTTTCCAAATGTTACAGGGGTGACATTTTCACAATTGGTTTACCCGACCCACATGACACTCTCTAGTTTTATGTCAACTGTACCTTTTTTTTTTTCCCTAGACATCTTTTTTATTAGTTCAAACAACTTTTAAGAGTGGGTTATGTTGTTCACTGTGAGATGTTCACTGAAATTATCTGATTTGGTTAAAGGAAAAGAAAATAGATCCAAGATACCTCCCCCAGCACTTACACTCTGCACCCTTTTGCTCTTAAAGAGCCTTTTTGTAACTTGAGGCATTTTTAGTACTTTGGAATTGTCAAAAGAGTGCCTTTAAGCTGAGGCAAATCATTTGCTTCACTGTTGTAGTGCATGTCTTGTCAAGGAAGGAGCAGGTGTCCATTCAGCGCTAGGAGAAGGGAAATCCCTGTCCCCTGAGAGAATGATCCTGCGAGATGCAAGTCCTAAATCTCTTACTCTCTTGTGGCCTCATCCCCTGCTGCAGGGGAATGAAATGGCGTTCTGTGGAATTTCAGAACTTCTGTAGGAACCCCTCCATGATCCTATTCCTTATTATTTTGTTTAGTAAGACTGTCTTGTTGGCAGTTGTTTATAAGGTCTGTGATAGTTTGGGGTTTTTATCCCAGCTAATTGCTCTTTTGATTTGGGCTTTTGGGGCTTTTAAAAGTATGTGATAGGATTGCTGTTTATAATACGTAATAACCACAAGAATCTAATAGACTTTTCTGAGGTCAGACTGTCACTATGCTTTTGTTTGCTTCTGCTGAGCTAGTACTTGGCAGCTTGTGTAGTAGCTCAGCCATTCTGTAAATTAACAGGTTGTTCTTTGTATTTGAAGTGAATGATGTGATTGAATTGACTAGCACATATATGCCTAAAAGGAAAGAGGGATCCAAATGGAGAAAACTCGACAGGTCCGAAGGCAGTTTGTTGTAAGAACCATGGTATGTTCAAGAATGTGGAAAGGACTCAAGTGAGAATAAAATCTCAAAAAGAGAAAATGTGGGGGAAAGTACAATTTTACTCTAAATTCTTTGCTAATGAAGGTTCAGGAATTTATGTTTTGTTATATTTCTCTGGAGGCAAAACCCCTAGTGTAGATGCAGACATACTGAATAAAAAGTCAATTGCTGGTACAACAATTTATTCTTCTGTGATAGCAACGTTGGGTCAACCCTCCTGGCTTTTGGCTTCTTGAGTAACTCAACAGTATATAGAAAAAGCATCGTTTAAGTGCTTAAGTTCATGGTAATAATACTGCCAAATCACTCATCTCAAACTTCTTTTTCAAGGTCTTGGTCTCTACGTAGGTTTTATTCTTAAGAGCTGGAGCTCCTGTTTTTGTGAATCAGCAAGAGTTATCCTGAGTCTTTTTACAGGGCTACATTATTTGGCATCCTGTTGGTATTACAGGAGAATCCTGTGTCTCACTGAATTTTTGTAGCTCAGTTAAAATTCCCTTCCATGTCAGTGCATGGAAGCAGTAGATTAATTGTTTATTTATTCTTAACTTATATACTTAAAAATGCAGTCTGAAAATAAAGGACTGGCTTGATTCTTTACATCTGTATACACACATATTTTGTTATTTTTTCCACTAATGACAACCTGGACTTAATAAGATAACGGGAGGACCACAACTTGTAGGTCTAAATGAACCTGCAAAACGCTATTTTTCACCCTTGAACTAACTTTTATTTGCACGTACAGATAGATCATTGTATGGCGTTGGCTTTTGAATACATGTGTCTTGCATAAAGCCAATACATTGTTCTTGATTTTGCTTTGCAGTACAGAATTGGACAGCTGTACATGATAAGCAAGCATAGCCATGAGCAGAGCGACCGAGGTGAAGGTGTGGAAGTGGTGCAGAATGAACCCTATGAAGATCCAAACCATGGCAACGGTCAGCTAACAGAAAAACGGGTCTATCTCAACAGGCAAGTGCATTAAAACTGTTTGTCTCAGCATGGGCTGTAATAAAAATTTGCAAGGAACATCCCTTCCAGGCAATAGCCTTTCTGTATCAAGTAGAACATGATCCCATGAATACATGCTTCTTCCTGGTAGCTGCAGAAGGAAGGAAGGTGCAATAGACCATTGGCTTGAAATAGAGAATTAGTTGTCATTTCTTCTGGAGTATCTTTTCCAAGAGAAAAAATTATTACTTGAAGTTAAGGGTGCACTGCACTGAAAATTGGAACTTTACTGTTCTCCAAAATTGTGGTGGGGCAGGGGACACAAACAAAAAACCTAAAAAGCAAAAAGAACAAACACCTCACCCCCCAAAAAAATCAAAAACAAGCCACTAAAAGGATTGAAGTGTTTCTCATTTCATAATTCACAAAGCCAGTACCCCTTTTTTGGTGACAAAAGATTTGCCTCAGCAAAGTTAATTGACATTATAAATGACCATTAGGCTTATAGAACAATGACCTTCTGTACCAAAATGATAGGCTTAAAGACATGATGGAAAAAATCACTTTTGTTTCCCAAAAGTTCCATCATTTCTTAAAGTGAAATATGTGTCTCTTCCTATGGCAAAATTACACTCCTGAGGTTCAATGCCTCCATACTCAAAGGCTGGAGATGTTTTAATATACATATATATTGTGTCCCATGAAATATATTGCTCAATCTGTTCCCATTTTTACTACTGCTGATCTAATTGAATATCGCTGCTTTTCTGATGTTCTTCTATTCCCCTGAGCCTGTTTCATTTTATTAAACTTACGCTCTGCAGCATTTCGTAGTGGGCATAGAGACACTACAGCTATTGCTTCTACATTGCAAGTTACTCCTCCGCTGCAATCCTGAAGTATCTGACCTTAACTCAGGCTAAATTGAATCACCAGTAATGTTGCACGCACACACATACAGAGTCCAATAATAAATATGTTGCCAACATTTAATATTATTGTGATTGTAACTCTGTTCTCTCCCAGGCTAGATACAGGACTTTGTAAAAATCAATAAATGTGTTCCAGCTGTAGAGCTCCCAGAAGTTTGGGGTTTTATGTTTCTGGATATTTCTGTCCTTCATGTTAAAAAGAGATAAGGCTTTAAGCATTGAAGAACATATTCAGAATTACCACTTCAGGGTAATTCAGAATAACCACAAGGACTGTGTCTTAGAAAGCATGTGCAAGACATACTCGGAAAGCACATCATTTCTGGTAGTGCAGGCAATGGAACAGAGGATCTTTTACCCGGAGACAGGTACGAACATTGACAAAGACGATGTGTGTGCCTACAACAACTTGAGAGGTTTACCTGAAGCTGTGGTGGATGTCTGGAGTCAGGTTTAGTGAGTCCGATGATAATCATGAATGCTTCTTGATGATCATCACCAGATTTGCTATTTGAATCTTTCGTGATTCTGGTTTGGGTGTCACAATGCCACCAGATATTGCAGTACTATTCAAGCTTTGTTGAAAGAATCAGCAAGTTTTCAGGGGACTATGGATTTTGCTGGGAGGCCAGGATCTCTGGGGAATACTTCTCTCGAGGAGATACCCTGCCATACTGAGTGTGCTGAAAACTTCTCCTCTGCCTCCCTTTCTTAAGGAACAGGACTCCTTACACATTCATCTTTTCGTCTTCCAGGGTCTACCACCCTAATAAACTTGAACTTGCTAGCTTTGCTTCACTTCATTCTGCTCTGGACTGATTTCTCCTGAAGAAATTTGAACTTTTATGTTTTAGTGATGGTTTCTTGGAAAGATTTGTGTGTTATTTTCATTTATCTTTTTTTGCCTGCTAATACTTTAATTCTTGCAGAAGATCTTCTTGCTTACCAGTGGTTTCAGCTGGAATGCCTGTAAGAAACACTTCCTCCCTATGTGCTGAAAGTCATCTGGGGAAGCAAGAAATAAAATTTTCAAAAAAAAAAAGAGAGAATGTGATCAAGAGATACATGTACTGATAAAACAGAAATATTGCATTTTCTTTTTCTGAGTGGACCCTTGGAACAATTCATGTGTGTCTATGACTGTAGTTTGCTTGCAACTCTGAAGCTAATTTGTGTTTTGCCCATAATATTATTTGTTTTGGAGCTGTGCCATACCAGCAAAGACAGGTAGACAGGCAAATACACTAAAACCAACACTAACACAAAAAAGGCAAAATAAGCAGCTGTATGTTAATAAAGACATTACCAGTAAAATTTTCTAGTGTCAGTGTCAGCCGTAGTTACATTCAGAATTGTTTACTGCCGCTGCTCTCCTGCTGGAGCATTGTTTTCAGAAACCGAAAGTCTCCATCCTGAGGTGTTTATTATTTAGGCATCAGAGTAAAGTTTCGCAGCAGTAAGGGAGGGAGCAGAGAGATCATCATAAAAAGGCAGTGACAGAGGGTGACAAAATAAACAAAAGATCTGATGCAGAGCAGTCTATTTTGCAGTATGTAAAATGCTGCTTAAAAGCCTTACACAAGAAAGGCTTATGTAAAGAAAAGAATCTGGTTTTGAGCAATGTCAACAAAGAGCAAAAGTCGATGCACTTGATTTTGAATCTTTAGATAATATAGTAACGTCTGAGTTTTGCATCTGGACAAATACAATATTTACGTGTAGCTAGACCATGGTTAAATAAGCCTTAATGATCCAAACTCTGTATTTGCCCAGGAATTTGCTACTATAGAAAGTTAATTTCCTTTCTGCACACAGTTATCTAAACATAACTGTTTCAAACATTTACACTGAGTCCCTGAAGTACAGTGACATTTGTGGTCTCCAAAGGTCTGCCTTCCTTAGAGTCAATCCTACTGCATCTTTGTTCCTGGCAGCTTCAGTGATTGTAATTAAAGTCATTAAGAAAGGGTTGAAAGATGAGTTATCATCAAGTTGCCTTTTTAAAATGTATGTCTTTTCATCAATTCTTTGGTACCCTGTGTGACCAGAGTTCTGGAAATGAGAGACCCGAGACCTATGGTAAAGAAAATGCTCCCCTCTTCCATACTATTATTTAATTACTCTTTAATGAGCTTTCCATCCACTGTTTCCAGGGCTTTCACTTCTGACTCCAGTGCTGTCGTACCACTGCACTGGTAAGTTCACATCTTGAGCTCTGACCTGTGACTCAGTTCCATTAATTCTCTTCACTTTTGTAATTTACTTTTCCCATCCACAAAATGGGAGTAATCCTGCCTACCAGCTTCACAGAGGTGTTTTGAGTGATTTGTGAATTTTAATATAAAAGCTTCCTACACAGGAGTTGGTGTTGGGAGTGTGGGATAATCTTCATGCTAGGTAGGTTGAACATAAGGGTTTGTGCGCTGGCAGAGAATATGGAGGAAGAAGAAATAGTCTCTAAGATGAAATAATGGAATTGAGATCGAAGTGAACTGAAATACATATTTACTAGTGACCTCTTGTTAAAGAGTGCCTCCCTGTGGCTAGGGATCCTGTGACACGGTTACACCTTGTATGGTCCAACCTGCTGAGTTCGTCCATGACCTAAGTTTTGAGGCCATAAATTCTTGAAATCTGCAACCTGAATTTAAATGTGCTCAGAGGTTATTGCACTGGCACCATATTACTCACTTTGAGAGGGGAACAAAGAGACTTGGTTTCATTCATGCACGTGGAGAAAGGGAATCACCTGTCGAATTATGAGCACGTTTGGAAGTATCTTTTTTTCTACAATATTCATAAGTTGTAATCTATTCTAATTTTCTATTTATTTTTTTTTATTTTCAGCAAACTGCCTAGCTGGGCTAGAGCAGTTGTCCCCAAAATATTTTATGTTACAGAGAAGGCTTGGAATTATTATCCTTATACAATCACAGGTAAGGAATGCAGCAGAAATTATTACTGCCTTATACTTTTGGGGTAGTTTAGCTTATCTTCAGAAGGTCCAAGTTTCATATTGAGCCACAGATACCAAGTTTCTTTAACAACTCCTGTTGAACTGCATATATTTTTCCATCTTATCTTGACCGATATTAGGAAATAAAGATTACAAATTACATAGGATAGGTAAAACTGGAGTGTTGTATCTATGCAATTTCTTCCTTGCAAAGAAATCATCAGGTGCTTGGATTGTGTGATGACTTGTACCCTTCATTGTCCCACTGACTTTAGTCAAATAGAAATCAGCAGATTATCTGACGCTTATTACTAATGTATGTTTACTATAAGGATCTTGCATTGGTGTTTTATTTCACATTTCTTTTTTTTTTTTTTTCCCCTCATCATTCTTTTTTTTACAAATGGACCATTGGAAATCAGAATACACAGTAAGTTTTTCTTCCTGTTTTTATTCTAAAAATATAATAATTATGTGAAATATAGTAGTGGAATCCAAACAGATTTCTTCTAAAAATAACTAATACATAATGCATCCAGTAGTGGAACTTTATTTTAGCTATTTGTTTTAAAAATTTAAGGTTAAATTTGAAGTGTTTCTGTGGGGATCCTATGAATTATTTACCTTGGGTTTTTTATCACTTCAAAATAATTTGATATATTTTTAGTCACTGACTGTAACAAAGAGAAGCTTCTATAAAACAGGGCAAGGCTTTTAAGGTTCCAGTTATTACGTGGAGACATGAGAACAGATTTTATTTTATTTATTGTTTTATTAACTTATAAAATGCTTATCTCTGGTATAGTATCTGGGAAACTGTACAATCTGTAGACAAAATTAAACATAATCTGGGCACAGTGCCCAGAAAAATCAACTATTCCCTCTAGCAGAGCTAAGGCAAAATATAGCACGTAAATCATGAGAAAAATTGTTTTAAATGTGCTGGCCTCAATAACATACAGTAAGTTTTCAGCAGCCTTTGCAAGCTGAGGAGGAGATGGTGCACAAGTTCCAGGTGAAGGGACCTTTCAGAAGCTCCTGCCTTGATTTAGTTTGAATTTATGACTGCAGATAAAACATAATCCACTTGTTTTTCTTAACTCTGCAGTACTCAAAATGTTTGTGCAGATATTTTTAAAACCAGTAAAGCATACGGAGAGGAAAAAGATTTTAATGTGATAAATGTGAGAAAGAAAAAATAAAGGGATTTAAAGGCTCAGATCTGAAAGCTGGAGACTTAGACTTGACACTGTGATGACCAAGTTTGAAAATCCAAAGTATACCAAACTCTGCTTTTCAATAGGTACTGCAGATACTTCTTATATATTCTGCTTTGGTTCATGTTTAAAATTCATTTGACTGTCAGAGGAAACTCAAACGTCCCATAATGGCCAGTAGTAATGAGGGGACAGGTTCTCAGCTGGTTTTGTCAGAAGATATCTTCAGTAGGGCCTGTCACAGTTTACATTAATTAAGGATTTATCCTTTGATAGCAGGTTTAATCTTAGTCTGGGAATATGACATGTGCTATGTTGGGTTGATGTCTGTTCCTTACACTCCACTGCATATTTTTTCTATAACTGAAAGTCAATTTGAATTTTTTAATGTGTTTTTTTTTCTTTAACTGAAAGAGACAAGGAGAAATAATTAAAGGGGTGGGGGCAGACAGAAATATACTTCTGAATTTGAAATGTAATGCATTGTCAAAACCAAGCAGCAATGCTGTACTCATAGAATTGGGATCAGGAAGTGATCTTTACCTAATCTGACGAGACAACACCTGGAACACATTTCGGTGAAGGTCTGAAGATGGTACACAGCTACAGAGATGTTCAAGAGCATCAGCAGAATGATTGCAGGGGTAAAGAAAAATTGAATCAATCTACAAATGCAGATGGTAGGGAAAGCAGTCACTAAGTGACAGTATAACTGCCTATGGGAGCTGGGGACTAATTACTCACCATGGTGCAAGGAAACAGAACTAGAAATATTGGGATGAGATAAGAAAACTGTACTTCAGACAAAAATCTAAAATACATTTTAATGGAGCTGATAGACTATGAAATTATCTTCAAGGGAAACAGAGAAAATGCTTTTGCCTCAAACTGTTGAATCTAGAACAAAAATGTTAAATATGCCACTGGGAATAATTCCTATCCCTGTCTGGAATATTTCTCTAAATTTTGGTCTTCTGCATTCATTAGAGAATTCTGAAAGAAAGAATAAGCCCTCAGACATTGCCCAAAATAAGTAAAATAGCTTAGAAATCCTTTTCTTAAAGATAGTAAATTCCCTCCAAAGGGTCTGTGCGACATCATGAGAATTAAATTTAAGCTTATTTTAAGGAAAACGGGTTCTAATTGGGTAAATAATTGGATAAATAAAGCATAATCTTATTGAGTCAAGTACATATTGCTATGTAGTATGTTCACACCTCACTTAACCTTATAAGTTCCACAGTAAATAAAGAGCAAGGCCTTAAAAGCTCAGTAGTTTTGTTTCAATATATGTTAGTGATTTGGAAAAGGCCGTGAAAAACAGCCTGAGTCTTGCTGAGAGACTTAAGGTTTTTCAGTTGTAAAATGTGAAGGCTGTTGAGAAATTGCATTCAAGCACATAACACAAGCATTCAGAGATTCGATGCAGAGTAATTTAATCAGTCTGGTTTTCCTGTGAAATATTATGGATTTCATAAATGCCACCTTGTTAAGGACCTGAAATTAGGACATTTTCTAAGAAAAAAAAGATTGTCAGGCATTGAAAATAATTTCCAGAATACTCTTCTCTGCAATGGTAGTATAAAGAGTCAAGAGTGATCGTATGCATGGCAACAGGAATAGAAATTAGACTGTCATGATGTTAATACTCTTTAATCTGTGTCCAGTTGTGATGGCATCTGCTTTAAGGAGTGGTATTTGCTACACAGCAAAGCCCTAAATGTGACCGTAAACAGCAGGTCTGCTACCAAGACTCAGCAACCATATTAATAATCTCTAAAGCAAATGACACACATAAAATAATGAGATTAACAGAACTCTTGCACAAGCGATGCATTTGTGGTGTGTAACACATGAAATATTGTAATGTCAGGAGAGCATTTTTAAACGTCCACTCTGCTGTTTGTGGACAGGGTCTCATTAAACTGCAGCACAAAGGACTTCCTATCAGGAAGATGAGACGCGGGGAATGTACCAAGAAATGCTCTGTCAAAGTTTGAGCTAAGCCTTGCAAGCTTCCTGCTGACATTGAGAGGGAGGAGGAAGTGGAAAAAATACTTTCAGAGTTGAAGCCAAAGGAAGTCACCCAGAGTTGGGGGTGCTATTTAAAGAAGGAGATACTCCCATGAAGTTCAAACCCTTGTTTTAGTGGCTGGGGCATTACTTAAGAACTGCATGTGAGAAAGTCTCTTAAACGTAAAACAGAAGTTGCTTTTTGATCTTGTAATTAAAAAACTGGCAAGATACCTTGCTAAAATAAATGTTTAAGTTTTATTTGTAAGTTCATTTAATATTATGATTAGGTTGATGTTAAGCTCGCAAATTTATGATTCTGTATTTGGGGTAGAGCTGAAGGCGAAACCTGGAGAAGTAACTCCTAGGGACAGGACCTGGGGAGTGGTGAGAGCCTCCTCTCAAGCTCCACAGGCGCTCGGGAATGGCTGTGCTGGCTGCTGGTGTTCAGAAAGAATTTCTTTGCTAGCCACAGGCTGGAGCCTTTTTCACTCGGAGGATGGAGGAAAGATGCCTTGCAGCTCTCAACAAGCCCTGATGTGCCAACTTATCACAGCATTTGCAAATATGTATCTTTAGTGTGAAATATTTATGTTATTCTTAGATATGTGGACAAGGATGACTGAACTCTCAGGAGGCTTTCTTATTTTTCTTTCTGAGGTTGCCCAGCTAGATTAGAAATAATTAACTAGAAAGCAAACCTGTCTCTATTGCAAACCAAACGAAAAAGGATTGCGTAGAAGTAAGTTTCTTTACCTGCATCAGGATATTGGTAGACAATAAGCAGCACAGAGCAAACATTTGACCTGTTCAAGTGTCAGTTGAGATTCTGGACAAAAAGAGAGGAGCCTCAAGCAAACAAATAATCCAATCACGAACATACGGTGACTCAACCACAGTACAAAAAACTCACATGATCAAAGTACACTGAAAATGAGCCTAACAAAGGTTAGCTATCAAGCTGGGGTACAAAGAAGTTAAGAAAAAATACAAACAGAATTTAAGCAAACTTTTCTGACTTTGAAGGTGCAATTCAGACGCTTACGAGGGGTAATTTCAAATAGTTTTGCTGTCTGATCTGAACAGTGTTGTTAGCAATATTTCAATTCTGGGGCTAAAATTTTAAAACAGCTGAATAATTTTTTATGCATAAATTGGGGCCAATTGTTAGTTTCTCAATTATAAGTATATAAAGCAAAATAAAGATTTAAAATGTCTTGGTTTACTCTCTGCAAGGAGAAAGAGCATTCTTTCAACCTGCCGATGTCTCAAATTAACTTAAGAAAAAGATATAAATTGAGAATATTTATGAAAAACAGTTATGGAACAGAAAGCAGGAGACAACGATCCCTTTGATGATACATCACAGTGACACTAATTCTTCTACAGCAAATGACTGAGGCAAATACAATTATTTCATCTGGTATGTGTCAAGGCCCCAGAGTGATAGTTGCTAAATGTTCCATTGTTGACCTGCTGATTTCTGATTACTTTTGAGAACGGCGTGTTGTGTACTTCACTTAGTCAGCTACCGGTTTATCCATGAAGTAAATTATCTGGAAGGAATTGTTATTTTTATAATCAGATGGCTTGAGAAGGAAAAAGAGATGTCTCAGATAAACACTGTGAGGAATCTGTAGAGGTTTTTTCCCCGTGTTCTCTTTATCTGATTACCAGTGCTTGAAACTTGGATGTAACCCATTGGTCGGCAGTACACAAACTTTCCTCCAGCTTGAGTATGTGAGGGGTCTGCAACAAAAATGCAACAGAATCTGTGGGGCAGGATTAGAGCCTAATACAAAGTTACCACCAAAATTCTTCCCCTCTCACCCCCCAGTTTACAGGCCAACTTGCGACTCTAGTAAAACACTGGTTTGGTTCCTGTAGAGATTCTAGCAGAAGGCAAGCCCACTGTTGTATTTATAAGAAACAAACATTATATTTTTAGAAAGCTGCAAACTTGTATTCTCATTTAATAGCTTAATCTTATTGAAAAAAGGCAAATCAAACTGCTTGGGAGAATTCCCTTTTTCCACCACTGGCTTATTACAAAGCAACCCAAACCCCTCTCTGATTCATGAGATTGCCGTTTTCACTTGTGCGCGCTGCTTCTCACTCCCGTCCTTCCTCAAGAACCAGGTTACTGTTCCCACCTGTCAGAGAAGGAGATCCTCAGGGGAGGCAAAACCAGAGATAAGTGCTGAGTTTCGTAGTGGTTGGAGGCAACTTGTCAGTCGACTCTTTCATCTTCAAGTTACTGTATGTAATGCAAACAAATAGTGGTTTTCTTCCCGAGCTTGTTTGTGAGAGTTTAACTCCCTTGCTTATTTCCAAGCCCTTTTTTTGCATTGTTCCTACTCTTTCCTCTCAACTGCCCTTTTTCTGCTCTTTGCCACCTTCCTGTGCTTATCCTGCTTTCCAAATTCTCCTCCCTCTCCTTGAGTCACATCTTCCGAGTTCTGCCATCACCCTGCTCAGCCCTTTCCGTCTATTCTCTTCTGTCTTTGTCGTGCGGGTTGATGCTGGCTTGTGTGGTAAGTAACCTGTATCACATAGAGCAGTGCTGCCCAGAGTACCCTGAAGGCAGTCAATACCTGCTGTGCTATTTGGCTATTTTCCAAAAAAAAATTGAATATTCAATTAGAGAAACTATCTTAATTCTTTCTGTAAAGAGCTGAAGGAAATACTGCTATTTGCAATATTCTGTAGAGACATCACTGTATTTTCTTCACATACCTTCTTGCATATGAACTGTAGAGACAACAGGTTTGTCCATACCCGTGGGTGATTTTAATTTTTCTCATGCATCCAGGTCTTTCTGTTCTGTCCTCGCCATTGTCCAAAGGCATTGGCAACCTCCTGTGTTACATCTCTCCTCCATTCCACCCATCCTTGTTTACACAGTATTGCTGGGGGGCTGCTGTGCCTATGTCTGCCCCTTTCCCCTCCCTGCTCCTTGCCGTGCTGCCATCCCCTCCTGCCTCAGCAACTCGGGACCTCCCACCACCCCAGCATCCCCGCTTTCCCTTTGCCCGTTAGGAGAAGTAGGTATTCCATTTGTCTTTCCCAGATTTTTGATCTTAAATACAGAAATCCTGTTACACACTGACTGCTGAAGCAGTGCCCAAAAATTTTGAATTCAAAGGTGTGGTATCTAGAGGCTACCCATTAAAAACATCTCATTTTGCTCATCCAGTGTCATTTCATTGCAGCAGCTACCGTGTTCTTTAGCTCTTGTCTCCACGGAGAGCGCTCTGTAAAGGATCCAGTCCCACCTGTGTTGCCAAAACAATGTATATGTGACCATAATAAAAAATAATCAGCCTGAAAAGTGGTGGGAGATGAGAGAGAGCATTTATGTGAAACCTCTGCCTCTCCAGGCTTTTATGTTAAGATGTAGGGGGATGTGTTTCTGCTGCTTAAAAATAAAATAAATTTAAAAGTGGGATTAATTTTTACAGTACAAAAATAACTCCCAAGGACTGTGGATTAATATTCACAAGGAGCAGGAGCAGTGAAGGGCAGCGATGAGGTCTCTAGCAGTTCTTTGAACGTTCTGCAGAAAGAAACCAAACGGAAAACGAAAGGAGCTAAAGGGGTATTGAGGAAATAGCGCTCTCTCCTACAAAGCAGGTTACTGAGGGTACAGAAACCTTGCCCGGTCACCCTCTGCCCAGCATGTTTACTGGCAACTATAGCAATTCCTTCAGCCACCTCGGGTGTAATTACTATGCAAAGGTGATTTTTACAGTCCTTTCCATAAAGTGGTTGTAAAACACCATACACGTTTGACTGTCTCTTTAAGACTTTGCAAGTGTTTCGGCATACTTAGGTTCTACCCTCTTCTTCTAAGTGGTGCTTATTGCTATGGCAACACTAATCAATC
This sequence comes from Rhinoptilus africanus, assembly GCA_013400135.1. NCBI lineage: Eukaryota > Metazoa > Chordata > Aves > Charadriiformes > Glareolidae > Rhinoptilus > Rhinoptilus africanus. Next base: position 539,755 of record VXBO01003080.1, on the reverse strand, counting down.
ATCATGCTAAAAATAGGCCTTTCATTTTTCAAGAGGTTATCTGTAGTGAATTGAAAATGCAACTGCGGTCTGTGTTTTCCGTATGCTGCTCTCGTTTCACTTTATTTTCATCTGGAAATACCCATGCTTCGGTGTGGTGATTACTATTACAGACTCCGGCTGTTTCACTGGTTACTCTCTTGAGCTTTAAACCTCTCCTGCTTCTTCCAAGAGGCCTGCCAAAAATAGAAAGTTTAAAAAACAAACAAATAAACAAAAATCCCAGAATAGTCTCCGTATTTGTTTCTGAGACACAGGTGTGCTGGATTATAACACATCTAAAAAAATCTGGAGGTGTCAATATAAAAGGTGCCTCCTTTGGGAGCTGCACACAAAGAAACCTTATCATTGAAGACACTAGGAGTCTGAAGATTTTTCTCCTATTACGTAGAATTTAAGTCTAATTTTGAGTTAAATATTCGGTTTGCCAGTATTTTTTTTTCCAAGAAGAACCTTGCAAGCTGTAGAGATAGTGAAATGGAAAATTGGAAGCGGTGCCCCGTGCATTCCTGTGTGCGCTCAGCTGTCGATGGGCTGCCAGGTCGGAGCTGGAAGAACACGCGTCCCAGGGGAGGCAGCGCAGCAAAGGAGTGGTGCTTGGGAAAAAAAATCTTCCAAACGGTTTATTCCCTACGATTCCCTCCCCAGCTTGATTCTGGCTGCTGCATAACACTTTTAATCCCTGGCTAAGTAAATATGCAGCCACTTAAGGAGGGGAAAAAAACCCATCAACTTTGTGCATGATGAATAATAAAGTCTTTTGAATGATGCATAAACAGTTTTCTGGTTCTGCCAGAGTCCTCTGCCAATTAGTCAGAGCACAGCTGATGAATCATGAGACACATTCTGTGAAATGTTCAAAAATTTGGACCTTGATAAGTGTTCCTGAAAGCCAGTGAGACCCCCCACAGCTGCTAAAGCAGTGGGTGCCAGTCCGATGGGTTTCTGAGAGATATATTTGCAATGGCGTACTTTTGGGTGGAATTTAGCTTTCATTTGGGGCAAATTCATGTTGCCATTTATAATCTCAGATTCCACTGTTATAGCCCTTGCCTTTATACTGAATACACAAGGAGGCTGCCTCTTGGTAGCTTTGCGCAGAAAGAGACTTTCTGCTCTCTAATGAGGTGGCTTGAGGTAAATGGCACTTGTAATTCTTCTTCTATAATACACTGAAGATCCTTAGGCTTTTCTTAATGTTTCTTTTTTGAAATACCAGACTAGAAGATCTCTTCTTTTTTTTTTTTTTAATTACATTTTGGGTCACAGGAAACAACAACTAGTTTCAAGCAGTGGTTTGCTGAGCTGCTACGGGTAGCCTAATGCAGCCTGAAGTTCAAGGTCTGAAATGGCCGCGTGTCAAAGCACCGTGGTCTGACTCACTGCTGGTAAACTCCAGACGGTGGTGGAAAATAGTAGATAACTTTTGATAGCAAGGTACAAGGGGAAATCTGGTATTTGGATTTATTCATAATTTCCTGTAAAACTGTAGCCATGCTTCAGATCAACCACAGAAAGGTTTTTCATATTTTGCATTTTTATCCTCCATTATACCTGGAACTGTGACCTAAACCCAATGATTTTGATAAAGATAAATGGTTTTATGTGTTGAAAAATATACTCCATCCAACAACTCCTGGATTTCTATAGTCGGATCATAAAGATGCTTCAATCGTAACCAGGAATGAGGCACTGCTTTGGTAAGGCTGTTAGTTTGTATTCGCAGTGAGTGTGGCAGACGCTGTACTGAAGTTCCTTCTCTCAGACCTGCCACTGGGACCATGAGAGCAGCGCCAGGCCCTGTGCTGGACCCTGCTGCTGCCGAAAAGAGCTGAGAGAACTGCGCTGCCCAGAGCCGCTAAGGACAGCATGGGCAGAGCCGTTTCCAAAGCCGCTGGGCTTTCCGACAAACCGCTAGACTCAGACTGTAGAACTGAAAAGTTTGCAGATTCACAAAGCTCTGCCCTAAATACTCGATCTGCTCAAGCATTGCTGTCTTGATCACCCTTCCACTAGAGACAGATCATTGATGACATTTTGGTTTTATCAGTTACTAGATTTTATTTAGAGGGTGTTGATTTTGTTTAATTATGCAGCAAAGAAAATTAAATTTTGATCCTCAAATTAAGAGGGCAGATACTTAACACCCACTAACGTGTGTAAAGCATGGCCTAGAGTAGTAACCTTGAAATATGCAGACACGGTGCGAGTAAACTGTTTTTCTAATATCTGTTCTAAACAGTTAGTATATCGTAAATAGTGTGGCATACGTCTCTACTACTTGTAATGAAAATGTTTCTAAAAGCTGTTGTTCAGGCCGGTACAGTACCAGTTACTGCATTCAGGACGCAGTACCAGTAACTGCTGATAAAACAAAATCTTCCTTGTCAGTCTCCTTTCCTCAAGGTTGCTTTCCCAGAGGCTGCCCGGATGCAGAGGGCTGGCTGTTGCCAGCGCCGCACACCTGGACTGTGAGCCCTGTAGTTACACAGCTTTCTAAAATGCAAGGCTGCCATATACTACATTTTGGAGATCCATAACCCATGTTTTCGCCCCTCTAGCACCAACGTACCTATTTTCCAAATGCTCTAAAAACTGTGCAGTAGAAGACGTCTGTTGTTAGGTTACATTTTTTTTAAATCCGCTTTTCATAATCCACCTCCAGCAGTAATTTACTTTCCAACCCTCCACGTTCTCCCGCAAACACAGAAAACAACTAGAATGTTGGTTTGTGCTGTTTGAATAGGAATCCTCTGAGTGACATCAAACACTGGTTTAGGACATGTTGGCGTGCCCATGTCTCCCGGGTCATTCCCTGTTTTTTGTAGTATCACGGTTTTTTCTTAATCTAGAAACATTTGATTATAGAATTCTTTTAATCAGCCCCTTTTGTTGACCTTTTCTTCCAGTTAATATAGTTCAAGGGTGCTCATTCTACCTTTTGGTTAATTTTGGAGATACAAATTAGAACCTTAAGACAAACCTTGGCTTTTTTTTATGAACTTCTTTGGCTGCAGTGCCTTCTGTTTGCTAACGCTTTTGTTTGCAGATGCCTTTGGATGTCTGCCAGAACAGGAGCAACATACTGAGATACATGGTGAAACCTCAGTTGGGAGAATATCTGGATTTTTTTGGTGTTAATTTGTGTTACAAGATCCTGGGTTCTGACAGACTGTTTATAAATATTGTATACTTTCAGCCGTCACTTCCTGGGATGCGTACAGGGGAAATGTTTAATTGCCCACCCAACCTGGGTACTAGGAACCAGCAGATCTCTCACTGAACTTGCCCCATCCTGCTCGCACATACTGCTGGGGTTTCGTCTTTTTTTTTTGCCCCCCATATACTCACTCAATGAACACGTTGCGTAGCTGAGAGCTAGTCACAGTTCAGATTGGATTGAAACTCATAAATGTGCTGCTCCACAGAAATCTGTAATAAAAGGTGAAACATTTATAAGATCTGAGGAGAAGCCTGTGTGGTCTGGGCATCTGCAGAACCAACATGCAACGGGGGAGTATTTCATTTTGGGCCCACTGTTGACCGACACAGGAGCCATGGTGACGGAGGATGCGGAGAAGGCGGAGTTATTGAATGCCTTCTTTGCCTCGGTCTTTACTACTCAGCCCAGCCCTCAAGAGCCCCAGGCCTTGGGGAAAGTAACAGGGAAAGAGGAAGACTTCCCCTGGGTGGAGGAGGATCAGGTGAGGGATCAGTTAGGTCAGTTAGACATTCAGAAGTCCATGGGCCCTGATGGGATACACCCGAGGGTGCTGAAGGAGCTGGCGGATGTCATTGCTGGGCCGCTCTCCACCATCTTTGAAAGGTCCTGGAGAACAGGCGAGGTGCCTGAAGACTGGAGGAAAGCCAATGTCACTCCAGTCTTCAAAAAGGGCAAGAAGGAGGACCCAGGGAACTACAGGCCGGTCAGCCTCACCTCCATCCCTGGAAAGATGA